>VYXD01010577.1:204511-455951 GCA_013397195.1 Hylia prasina | reverse complement strand
GCTGCGGGGAAGGGTTTGCTCCCCTTGGGAGTGGGTCTGGGTGGCCTTTCATCGAAGTCTGCGGGAGTGGCCACCGCTATCGCCGCGGTCCACAGCGGCCTGGCTTACCATTGCCGGTATCCGAGGGCCACGTTGTGATGTGGTGGTGGGAAAGTAAAGTTCGCCGTGTTGGCCGGAAGGCAGCGTCTCGAATAATTCACGGTACCAATCTCTTGTGAGAAAATGAGCCACAAAACGACGGTATTATAGTATGGAGGAGTCTTTTCTTCGTATACAACTAAATCTTCTAACTATAAATCAGACATTGAAACTTTTATTAACATTCTGTTTTAATACTGTGGTTATACCTGGCGGTGTAGGGAGAGATACTGTTTCGTTTAGTGCATAATGTTAGTCCGGGTCATAAGACTAAGACTGCTCGATTGTTAAAATGTAATTGTAGTTCCTGCTGCTTGTGCAAAAAATAAACTCTGTGTTAATACACATTTGGATTTTTAGAAAACTGCAACGGCTGTTGCCCACTGCAAGAGAGGAAATGGCCTCATTAAAGTTAATGGAAGACCTCTGGAAATGATCGAGCCCAGAACTCTGCAGTATAAAGTAAGCATCCACCCGGCCTCTGCCCTGCTTACCCTTTATATGTGTGATTGCTTCTCACCGGAGACAAGTGGCTTGTTTTACTGCCAGTACCAAATTTTTGGTTGTTAACCTAAAATACAAATGCTGTTACGAGAATTCAGTCAGTTGTACTTTTGCGAGGGCAGGTTTTGCTTGACAGGTTTCAGTTAATGTGAAGTATTTTCTACGCTTTCTATCCACTTCCTAAACTGAAATGGGTGACTTTAAGCCCTCATTTTAAAAAGGTTGTTTAAAACGTCATACAATAGCTGCTGCACATTGCTGACAAAATCTGCAACTGTCTAGATAACTGTAAAGTACAATAAATAGTGAACAAAGCTCCCTAGTATAAATTACTTCGGGTCTTCAGTTTTAATGAACTTACTTTTGTATGTAGTTATGGCATTCTGGTTAAACTGTTCTCTTGTTCTTAATTGCCATGGACATGTGCTTTGCTGTTAAGATATTTGAAACTTAAATAAACCAAAGACTTCAGTAAATGTGTCTTATGACAGCACTAGTAGATATCAATGAACACTGCAGGAGATGTACTTGACCTGTGTGTGTGCTTTTAAAATCGAGACTCCATTTTCCAGAAGATGCAATAACATCACATTTGATAAAGCTCCTACAGGCTCTGATCTTCATTACAAATGAATTTTCTTCGTGTTTCGTTTCCCAGCTGCTTGAACCTGTCCTCCTTCTGGGGAAGGAACGGTTTGCTGGTGTTGACATCAGAGTCCGTGTGAAGGGTGGTGGCCACGTAGCACAAATCTACGGTAAGGTTCTAGGTGGGATTTCTGCTATAGGCTGGAATAGGTAAAGCCACTGTAGTGAGTTGACTCTGGCTGGATCCCCGGTGCCCGCTAAGCTGCTATATCACTCTTCTTATCTTGATGGGGAGGGGGAGAAAATAAGAAAAACCTGCTGGGTCAAGGTGAAAGCAGATAAATAAAGCAAAAGCAAAGGCTGTGCACTGAAGCAAAGGAAAACAAAAGGCTTCCATCAGCAGGCAATGTTCAGCCACTTCCGTGGAAGTGGGGCCTCAGTACTTGTACTTTGCTTTTACTGCTGAGTAGACATCCTCTGGTATGGAATATCCCCTCTGGTCAGTTTGGGTGTCAGATTTTCTGGCTGTGTTTCCTCCAAGATCTTGCCTGCTCCCAGCCTAATGGTGATGGAGATATGTTGTAGGCACAGCCTTGGTGCTGTCCAAGCCCTGCTCAGCTGTAGCCAGAACACAAACCAGGTGACAGCTGTCACGGGAAAATCCTGTCAGCGAGACCCAATGCAGTCATGTATTTAGGAAGCTTAAGTTTGGCATAGTGACTTATCAAACTGTTCTTTTCCCACTGTGCAAATGTAGTTTTTCATAGGGGCATTATTGGTTGTATTTTATGTGCAAAGCTGTAACAGAATAAGCTGAGTGAAGCAAAATGAAGTTTTGATGAAATGCATGGGAACTACCTTTACATTGTGCAGTGACAGGATAGTTCAAACGCAGCTAAGCCCAAAGATTTTAGGAGGGGTTTAGCATTAGAAATACATAGAAATATTTAGAAATTATATCCTTAGTTGTATATTTCCACGTTGTTCAGAAGCATCTTTCTGGTGTGAGCAAAGCTGGGCAGTTTTCCCTTTGCAGAGAAGGCTGGGACTATATTTGCATTAACTGTAGATAAGAGTTCATCTTCACAAAAGATAGGTTTGTTCTGCTCCTAATTTAAATGTAGTTAGTGAAGTGGAGCTGAGGCTGCATAAAAAGCAGAGGCAAATTTTAGGCCCAAACTCAATACCATTTGTTTTTTGGAACATTCATATTTTAATCGAAATCCTGATGTTAATATTTTGACAGACAAGTGTAACAACATCCTGACAGTTACTCCCGTTCTCCTGGTTTAAGTTCTGATTACTGTTACTGTGCTAGTTTTTTTGTGTTGCCATGTTCTAGCAGTCAGACCATCCTGTTGTCCCTTTTGCCTCCTTAGTCTTTCAACACACGATTTTATCTTCGTTGAAAAGTGTAGACCTTTCAGACAACTGTGTTTCTATAGAGTTTGAAAGTCAACTGCTTGTAGATAGAAGGTGAACCTACATTAGTACTTGGGAGAGAAGGTGATCAGACAGCCCTCGTGCAATCCTTGGCAGGCTGGCAGCTGTCAAATCAAATAATGAACTGTGGGTGTTCTTAAGATTTGCCAAAGTAATGGTCACGTGGAGTATGTGGGAGGGGATATTAAGGAGAGAAAGGACAATTTGGCAGTGAACAAAACAGCACATTTCTCAGATAACTGGCATTTTGTGTTTAAATTTTAAATAGATTTGCAATCCTTACTGATCTTTTCTCTTTTTAACAGCTATCCGTCAAGCTATTTCCAAAGCCTTGGTGGCTTACTATCAAAAATGTGAGTAACTTCGATTGTTTTACTAGCTTTAAGTGGAGATGTATGGCTTTTGGTTGTTTTATTGCAAAAAGCATTAATACAATTTTTTGTTTTTAACAGATGTTGATGAAGCTTCCAAGAAAGAGATCAAGGATATTCTAATCCAGTATGATAGGACTCTGCTTGTTGCAGATCCTCGCCGTTGTGAATCCAAGAAATTTGGAGGACCTGGCGCTCGTGCACGCTACCAGAAGTCTTACCGTTAAAATTGGTCTGTAGTCATGTGGCAGTCAATAAACAGAAAGAATTTGATAATTTTCATGTTTCTAAATTGCCTTTTCTTGAGTGGGTAAATAGATTTTTTCACTATGTGTTAAGATTGGTACGCAAAGGGATTTGTATTACAGCAGAACCAGAGGGTTGATGGCAGTTCTTTTTTTGTCCTTTCATTGTAATTCTGGATAGGTGGGGTTTCAGGATTAAAGAAAAGCTTTCTTCTGTTGAGGAATGTGTGGTTATCCAAACATGAAGGCTCACATCCTGGATTTTGCAAGCACATGCAACAACACAGTGGTTCATGGACAATTTCAGTCTTTACCTTTCTGGTAGTTAATGTTGTCAAAACCAAAGTAATTAAGGGGGCAGGGAAGGGAGGCGTGTTGAACTCTTGCGTTACCACATAATGCAGAGACAGAGTCTTGGAGTAGTACATCTAAATGCAGGAAACTTAAAATACTTAAATATAGTATTTTGTAAAAATAAATCAAGGGTTTAGTGTTTTAAGACTAGGTGTGAGTGATTAATCCTTCAGCCACATGCTCACACAGTACAAGCCCAGAGGAGTAACTGCTTATGTATGTGCTAGGTGAGGCAATTTGAAAGCCTTGGAAGAGGAAAGGGTGAAAAAAAGAGTTGAAAAGTAATTTTCAAAACTTTGGCTACAGGATGTGCGTATAGAAGTTTCAGTTTCTGTCCATTTACCCAGGGACAAAAAGTCAATTCTGAATAAATGTGGGATGGGACTACTAGAGTCTTAAAAAGACTCATTCTGTCCTTTGGAAGAGATACAAGTAATGGAGTGGGGCTGTGGATACAAGCTGACCAACTGGTGTGAGTACAGCCCTGAGCTGTTTCCTGTGTTTGTAAACCAGTTTGGAATGGAACTGGAAGAAATACTAGAGACTAAGATGCTGAGAGCCCAGCTACTGCTGTATTGCTCTTCAAGCCTGGTATTTTAATGTCTGCTTGTATGGCAGTACTGGAATTGTCATAGGGGTGCCTTGGTGCTTGAGATTTTTGTTGGGCTTTCTCTTAGCATGTCATCCTCATTGACTTAATGATTTTTTTTTCAGTGTACTCAGTCAACGCAAACCAGCTTCCCTTGTGTGTTGGGGAATTGGAAAGAATAGTAAAATCCACCCTTTCTCTCTAGTTTAATAAAACAGGTACTTACAGCTTTTTATTAATGTTAAGCATTTGTCAGGAGGTCTCTGCTTTTTCAGTAGAAGAGTATTAAAGGTATACTCCAGTTACTCAAGAGTTAAATGTGTACCAAACAAATTCCTTCTAAAAAAGGAATTCTGCATCCATCTCCCATTTTAGCTGTCAGTTTCTGCCACGAAATAACTGCATTCCATGATTTGAATAGAAGTGCAATGCTCGTATTCAAACCTCTCATGCTTCTGTTGAAGCAAAGGGGACTGTCGCATGTTCTAGCAGCAATTTACATACCAGGATTATTTGGTTTTACACAAAGCAAATACGATACTGCATCCCAGACTCCTGTCTTTGGCAAAAGGCATGGTCTGCTTTCCTCAGTCTCTCTTTTCCTGCAGGAAAGCTCCCTAAGCTCTTGGGCTGCTGAAAAATTCCATGCTCAGCCTCCTGGCTTGGTTTTCCAAGGAAAAGATGCTATGCAGAGCTAACTCTTGAGTTTGCTTGAATTCCTATGAGTTTTGTGAAAACTTGTGTCTTGATGTTAATTAGCTTCAGCTGAGGGAAAAGAATATCTCTAGTTTGACTGCGTGACTGAAAAGCAATGGCTCACTCATTGCTTAGGAAATGCTTCCTGGCCTGCCAGTTGGCACATACGTACCCTATGCTCTGGCTTGTCCAAAACTGATTCTTGTCTGGCTGTTAGATCTGTGGGATGGAGGGGAAAAAGAGATGATGCAAAGTTGTGGTGGTGTGAAACTTAATGAGGCAGGGGGAGATGGAATACCTGATGCCAGTAACCTTAGGGGTGGATTTCACAGTTCTGAGGAAGCCTGATGGATCTGTTTTCTGCTCACAGAACAGCTTGTAACAATTAGGGATTATTGTTTTGCTGTTCTTTTGTGTAATGGCTGAAAATAAAACCTGCATTGCTACTAATATATTCAGAGATGATATCTGCACATCATTTCTTCAACCAGAAGACTCTTAACATAATAAAAATGCTTTCTGAACTGAACTCGGATCCTATAAAAATGCCCCATTAATCCTGCAGATTAATGTCATTCCCACATGCTTGCTTTCTAAATGAGAAATGTTCGTAGAGTTGGGTGGCTGTCTGCCTCGATGACTGAAGATTTTTATTCTGAGAGATTGCTTACTGATCACCCACTAGAGGGCTTAACTTCATTGGGAAACTGTAACCACTGTAAAGTTTGAAGGTGTTGGTAAAAATGGCTCCTTTCCTCATGTCCTGATTCTGCAGGGATGGTAATCAAGCACTTACGATCGAGCATTCACTCTGGCCAGAGAAACATGTCTCCAGATAAACAGTAAGAGTTTGATCTTCAAAGCATTAGGAAGGTTCTTGAGCAGCTGGGGAGATGGCTCTCAGAAAAGAGGAAATGCTCCTAACCTCATATGATGCTCCTAACTCAGCTCTTTCACTAGTTTCACCAATGCTAATCTGTAGGAAGATCATCTGTGCACAACAAAATGTGGCCTCACTTGAATTCTTCATTGAAAATACCACGTTTTGTTAACAATGATGGACCCACTTTCAAACCAGGGTAAGCTGATGCTCATGGCGCAGAAGGCAGTTATTTCCTTATCCATTGTTTGTAATCCTGATGAACATTGTGACCTGTATATAAATTTAAGTCCTCTCAAATGTTATGTCAGAAAATTTGAAGAAAATTTATTTTGACTTCAATGTAAAAATACACTACCACTGAAATGTTTAAATTTTATTTTTGTAGAAAAAAATCTGTAACTTAAAAATGTAACCCTGGCATTTTTAAAGTGTGGACAAGTGTGTTCTGTACTGTGCTTGTTTTCTTATAAAAGCAATTATTTTCTAGTGCATTTTTTTTCTGTTCAAATTTTTCAGAAGTGCCAGTCTGGGACTGTCCTAATACTTGTGTAGATAATGTGTTGTTGCCTTGATATAATTTGATTTGATTTTTTTAAATCTCTTTCTTAATATAGTCCTCTTAGTTACAGTTCAGAGTACTTGGCTGAATAATTCTTTTTCCTTAGATGACAGCCATAATGTGCTTGGGACTTTGCTTTTTCCTACCTTGCCTTGGGCTGGGATGTCTAAACTTTATGAAACCTATTGCTTTAACTCTTACAAAGTTTCTTTGCAGCTAGTAAGGCTTGGCCTATTTTTAAATATCAGAAGTTGAACAACTGTGAAGTACTACATATACCAGTTTTGCTATAGAAAAATGGTGTAAAAAAAACCCCAAACCAGACAAAACACACACAAAAGCTATTTTGGATAGCTTTTTTTTTTTTTTTCTGTTAAACCAAAAGAGTTCATTTCTATTAATATTACATTAATTTAGTTGTGAAACTGCATATGAGGCATGGTGAGAAATACAGTCTTGAGAAAGGGAGGAATCCCAGATCAGATTTTTAAAAGGAGCTTGAGTTTCCAATAGTTTCTAAACCAGACTTAGCTTGACAGTAAGAGAGAGACTGGTGATGGAATTTTGAAGATGTAATGCATGGTTTCATCTCATCTTGAGAGCAGTCTTGAGAGTAGGTTTATGAGATGGTGCAAGTCTATTTTCTGTAAGTTCTTACATAAGAGTAAAAAGTCTGTGAGTAGCTATATCAATGTGCCCTAGGAATTCACTTCTTTTGCTTCTGTTTGTGTTGTGGTGTGGTTTTGGATCATATACTGCAGGTGCAGCTGAGCTGAGAGATGCAGTCCAGCAGAGACCAGAGAGATGCAGACCAACAGCCAATCTATGGGAATAATCCATAGCTAGTCAGAAGTAAAAACAAAGCAAAAAACTCTCTTGAAATTCAACTATGGGAATGTCAGCTTCTCAGATCCAACAGTAATAAAAATAGTTCTTAAATGCTCCACACAGAGTGTAGTGTTATGCATCAGTTGGCAATAGGTACCCTTGTGCTATCAGTGGTCTCCAACCTTCACCAGTGCTGTTGGCTGCTGTGTGGACGCAGGGTTTTGTCCCTGTCCGTGCTTGGGGAGGCTGAGTTTTCATTTGCTTTCTCTTGTCCATCTGGGAAGCAGGAAAGAGGGCTAGAAGAAGGGGTGGGAGAACTTTTTACCCAAGAGAGGCCATCAACTTCTAAATTTTATTTGGGTCCAACCACACCTTCTGTAGCATGCTCAGAGGGTCTCACAAAGCACCTCCTAGGAAGAATGGAGGGTAGGCAAAAGATAGGATTTCCAAAATAAAATGAGCAGCAGCAATTTTGAGTAGCATTATATGTGTCTTTAAAGCTGTGCTTTTCAATGCTTCTGTTTGCATCATGGTAAAGCAGGTAAGATACTTTTATTTTAAAACATGATAATTTTTAATTTTGGTAAAATTGTGTTTTTATATTTTAATGAAAATTAGAAATAAAACCCTTTGGCCCTGTTGACTTCTTTTTCCTTTTTCTTAGTACGATGTTTTCATAACATGATTTATTAGAACCAAAATACAATCATCCTCTGAGAAGCCTTCTTTTGTGCTATAAGCAAACTAGACCCAGAAAGGCATCCAGAATATTCTTAAAAAGCTGGATGTATTATTTAATAGAAGTTCATCTCTCTCCTTTCAGGACAAAGAAAAAGCATTACTATGTTAATATGTAGAACCATGTAGTTATAATTTATACAGTGGTATTATTTCACAGTCTTGCAAAAATATTTTGCCATACTGAAGAGTAGAGAATAGCCCTCAGCTCAAGCCTCAATGCACACAAAAGTGTGTGACGACAGAAGGATCTCTCAAACCACCATGACATGGCAACATTTCTGTCATTGTCTGCTGTGTTATAAAGGGCCGATTCAATTCAACAGGGGAGTAATACTCGCAGGTCTGGTAGAAGTGTAACTAATACAGACTGTGCTGAGGAGCTACCATGCATTGCTAATGAGAGACATGCAGCCAGGAACTTGTACGCAACACTCGCAAAGCTCCTGAAGCTGTATGTAGCTACCAAACTTGATGTCCCCTGCTCTTTTCCTCTTCTGCACTGCATTATTTTAAGTAATGAGTCCCATTATCTAACCTCTAAAGGGTTTAAACACACTGTAGAAATACGTAGTTGTAAGATGCCATATAATCAAAGCCATTAATTTGGATAAATTCCCTTTTTCTAACTTATACTGAAATGAACATTGTAGGAAAGCTCAGTTTAATGATACCATGGAGTATGTTCTTGCTTTATTCACTGCTGTCCGCTTTGCAAGGTAAGAATTTTATTCCATTTTTTTGTAGTAATACTAATTTTTACAAATATTTTTCTAAAATTTTTTATATTACAGCTAGTTCTTTTTTGACCATTGTATTTTTTGACCTTGCTGAAATTTGTAAATGCAATTTACAGCAAGTATCATTCTCTCTCACAGTTGTAGAAACTAAAATATAAATTTTATAAGAGTTGTTTTTTATGTCTGAACTTGTTAGAAAATATTTATGAACAAAGTCTAACTTTCTTGCCTTTCTTGCTATTATTGTCAGATGAGTAGCATTTAATGATTTTTCAATTAGGTAAGATTTTGTTTGAACAGATTGCACCTGGAGTTTGTTCAAACATTTTTAGACTGCTAGGGTAAATAATTACTCTTCTAGTTATAGAAATTATCTTATTTTCTATGTAATGCAACTGGATCTTATAGATAGTTTCCTTGCTACAATTATAAAGATTTCTAATGTAATATAAAAAGGGTTTTTTTGGTTTTGTTTTCTTTTGTTTGGTTTTGTTTATTTGCTGGCTTGTTTTAAGCATGGGCTCATTTAAAATTATTTACAATGGAGCCTTACAAGTAACAAGTCAGAAAAGTATTATAACCCTGGGGGTTTGATTCTGGAAAGCTCTGAGTACCTGTGCTATTTTACCTGTTTACCTGTTTTATTTTTTTGTTCTGAACCTCTAAGGAACCATGAACTCTTTTCACTTCTTCATGGTAACATGTATCAGAAACACAACCATGAAAACCTGCAGGTGAAGACTGTGTGAGAGAATGAAATTCTTAGGAAAGAGTGCATATAGTGCTACATTCCTTGGACACGGAGTTTGTACAAAGGTGCCCTGGAAAACTCGGGATTGTTAAACTCTGAAATTCAATAATGTTTTAAACTTGACATTGCTTGCCAAGGGCAGAGTGATGCTATAGAAAGAAATATTTGACTTCATGATTTTTTAATCTACAGGATCTTATTGCAAACTTTCTCTTTTGAGAAGAACTTTCAGGTAAGTTTTTATTCCTTATTTGTCAAGTCCTACAAACAGAACAAGAACGAGAAAGTGCAATGCGGTGCAAGTTAGAAAGTAAAATATAGCCTTGAATTCAACGTGTAAAATATCATCTACATGTAGGTTGGATGTAGAACACACTTTCAGAATGTTTACAAACCTTTTCCAAGTATTTGTGCAATGGGCATGGGTCCTCTGTTTGAAAAATGGAGGTCCTTATGAAAAATGATACTTCTATGATCTTGAGAAAGCTTAGAGAAATAATGGAATGAAAACAGCATGAGATCATGATTTCATGACTGGAAAAATATATTAAATGAGTATCCATCTACAGTTTTAACTGCATGATAAAATCCTAGTTGCTATTTGAAGCACAGAGAAGTAAGTGCTATACAGCCTTAAAATAAACATTTTCAATACAAATTTTCACATAGAAGCTGAAATCCAAACAAAACCCAAACTAGGCAATGTTCCTGATCCCATTGAATTAAATGGGATCTATGCCATCAATTTCAATGGAAGCATCAAGTTGGACGTAGCTTTGTGTGTCTCATGACTTCTAATACATCTAGCGGATACACAGGCATGTCAAATAATATGCTGTCATGGAGTGTTGATAGAACTAAATGTGTTTTATAGTTTGATGCCCTTGTTTCTAAACTTAATCACAAATTAAGTCTCTCTCCAGCTGGAGAGTCATCTCTTGCTATCAAAAGTACCATCACAGTATATTCAAGCAACACTCTGGGGAACTTGTAGCCACTGACATGCAGCATGAAGTAAATATGATGCTGGTTTACAATTTTGTATCCTGTTGTGTAAGTCTGTTTTGCCTATTTATGTCTCCCCAAAGATCCAGGTACCTTCTTGTCCAAGCAGAGATTGGAGTGCTGCCCAATTCTGTAAAATGAGACACCTTCCCCCCCAGAAAAACCCAAACCAACCAACCAAAAAAAAACCACCCCCAAAAAACAATAGCCTTTTTAAATGTTAACCCAAGAAAGACCTCTTTTAAAAAGTGATGGTAATCAGAGAGAAACACTTCTGTCTGGGGACTTGCTTATTCAGGTTACTCCAGGGACTTTTGATAATACAAGATCCTTTTTGTTTTCTTCCAGAAATGAGTCTAATGCAACTCGACAGAAAAGAGATCTTGTAACAGCCGAGGTAGGTTATACCTCCAAAAGCAGGAGGGTGGGGAAACCCTCCTCCTTTTTCTGCTCTGGGCCTTTGCCATCCTTACAAATGACCCTTTGTGGGGAGATGGGCTGCGGTAACAGGAGGACAGTGAAGAGGAGCAGCTACTCTGCACCTGCTCACCCCACCTGAGCCATGGCCTAATGCCTTTATTCTCCCTCAGCAAAGCACCCAATGGGCGGCCTACCCCGCCGAGCTGACTGACACACACCATGGGAAATAAACCTGGGGCATCTCTGTCTTTTGTGGAGGTGAACAGAACCTGGAAAGCTGTTTGTGTTTGTGAGAGGCACAATGGCGGCGCCACTGGCAAGGCTTCCTCTTGGACATGGTGCCCTGGCGGCTCCGGCCCAGCCCTGGTTCCCATCACGCTGGCCCCACGCTGCCTCTGTGCTGCATCCCAGCAATGTTGTGCTGAAATTCAATCCTAAATGGAGGAATCTTGTTCCCCCACTTGTACACACTTGGGCTATGGAGCCCAGCCAAGGGTTATAACCCCTTTGAAGGGAGTAGGCAGGAAGCCAGAGGCAGTCCTGCCTCAGGGGGTTTCAGGGAGCCTGCAGCCAAACCAGGGGTGATTTTCTCCAAGACCCTTTGACATGTGTGCCACTATCGTGTCAGAAGGCAGCTGGTGTGAAACAGTGCGCTGAGGGTAATCAAACCTCTGAGAGAAGCAGGACTAGAGGTGTCCTTGGAGGGGCCTCAGCAGGGAAGTGCTGTTGCACCAAGGATGCTGCGAAATGATGCAAAGGCCAAAAGCAGATTTTCTGAGGCGAGGGGCTTGGAGTCGCTATCAGGAAAAATGGAAATGGGTCTTGTTGTGCAGGGAGGGAGGGACCCTCTGCAGCCAGCAATGGACCATGGGCACCAGGAATAATTTTGGTGCAGGGGGCCTTCCAGGTGGTGATTCAATGAAATCTATTTCAGGTTGATTTTAAACAGATTGTACTACTTGGAAGCATCCCACAACATATTTCCATTTGGAAAAGGGAAGTTTCTATGTCACTGTAAGGGGCATTGGCAAGACTAACCCTAATATTCCTTGCACAATGTTGTTAACTTTGAGATCCATCAGTTCAAAGTCGAGATGTGGAGAATGAGTGGAGTCAGGAGGGAAGAAAGAAACTGGCTTACAAGCCAAGACTAAAATAATTTCTTCACTCAGTTGTGCAGCTGAAGGTTGGCACTTCAGTCTGTGGGGAACTGCAGAAAGGTAACTGTTTTTTCACAGAACATGAGATAAGAAATAAATAAATAAATAAATAAACCAGAGGGAAGAAGAGCTAAAAAAGACCAGATTTATAAAGGAAGGGATTTAAACTGGCCATGAATAAATGTAAGTGGGAAATATTTAAGTACTCAGCACTTCATCCTGGTAAACTTTCCAGTTAGACTAGAGTACTTTCAGTCTGGAATGGGATCAGTTCTTGGAAGGGAAAATATGATGTGACAAGCTGTGGTGTCAGAGTGCTGGGCCAGATGCAGGGCTTCCACATACTGTGAGGCTCCCTGATCCTAAACAGGAAGCAGGTTAGGCAGATCTGCTTTCTCTTTTCTTTGGGATGAACTGTAATGCAATTCTAAAGGATGTCAAGGAGATCACAAAATCCATTGCAGCTAGACTGGCCATAGTGGCATGTTCAGGGTGCAGCACGGAGCATGAGTCAGGGGAGTGGAAGCAATAGAGGGAGCTCTTCAGCTATGGGTATTTGAGTGAAATGAAAAGGCAGATTGCACTCTCTCCCCGTCCTTTTCCTTTTTCCTTCCAAATGTAAATGTAAAACTTCCCATGTGGAACCTCGGTGATTCACTGGGACTAGAGGGTGTGGCTGAGAAGCCAGTAGTGAGCTCAGGTAGCAGCTGTATCTTTTCCCAATCTCCTCAAAAGCCACTGTGCTTCTCCTTTCTGGGCTGCCTGTCCCTCCAGTAGCAACTATGACTGTGCCATGCGCTCATTGAGATGCAAATTACTCTTCTGTATTAAAAGTCCCAACCCAATGTTTGAGTGCAAGACCTCAGGCTGTTATCAATTAGTTGGTAAATGGCAAACACCCTGATTTTGCTTTTATATTTCTCTGACAGGTTCAAGCTGCCTCACGGTTGCACCATCATGGGGTCCTGATGTGGAGTCCACCAGGAGGTCAGTGCTGCGCTCCTCACCTGCAGGAGGAGAGAGCCCTGAAAATGCTGCCTTCCTCACCTGTGTTACCATGGGCTGTGGAAGCCCCCTTCTTCATGCCCCTACAAAATTGTGTCCTGACTAGTTTTCTCATTTTATCCATGTTAAATATGGAAAAAAAATCTGATAAAATTTTACTTTCAAAAAAAGGGCCTTACCACCAAATCTGAACAGCTAATGAAGCCAATCTTTTGAGATTTTGGGGGGTTTTTTAAGTTGAGTTCTATTACAATTTTTCATTTCTGCCATTTTTTCTGGCCTTGTCAGAGAGGCTTATAACTGGTTGTGCAAAGGGAAAGGAGTACTCAGGCAATGAGAATGAAGCTGCTCCTGTAGGGATTTAAGCATTGGACAAACATGTAAAGCAGGCTCAGGTTACAGGAATTGTTTTGCGGAAAAGTTCACTGTATGCATCTTCGGTTGGAATTTTGGTATCGTCCTTGGAAAATGCCTGGGCAGCTGCCTTTTGCATTTTTCTATGTAAATGAACATATGCAATTTTACAACTCAAAATTCTAAAAACAGCGAAATATTTCCCCATTAGTGCTTTTATAGAAACAATAGTTCTTGCTTTGTTGTTATTTTCAGAGTATTTATGTATATTTGGAAAGTAGCTCTTAAATGGAAAAAATTCAAAGCTAAGCATGGAAAAGAATTTTCACAATGAGGGATGATATTCCTAACCACTGGTAGCTTCTGTGTACCTTTACTGTAAAGGTCCCATTTTTTTCCCATTTAATGTCACTAGCAGCTTTGCTGTGCATCATTGGGATTGGAAGGGCCTGTTTATTTCATTTACTTCCTGCCTTTTGCAATGCTTTTTTAGTCTCCTAAACTAAGGAGACTAAAACATTGGAACATTGCAGCAACATTGGAAACAACACTGGAAGCTTTTTTATGTATGTAGAGTTTTAATCCTACTCCAAGAAGGCAAGCAACTATCTGCAAAAACTGGTGAAGTTTTGCTTTGGAACTAGCTTTCTTCTCCACTTTTGGGGAATGATGATTTAGACCCACCTCAATGGATGGTTAGTAAATCACAAGGAGGTCTTAGCTTTCAAACAGACTATAAAACCATTTAATGTAACTGCTTTTGGAAAAAAATACTAATTATAACATAAAACAAGCCATTCCCATGGAATCTAAAATCTCTGACTCCAGTCACCACTGAAGCAGAAATAACCTTTTAGCTGACTTTTTTTTAGCATGTAGGGAAGGTTGTTTAGGACTGGTTTTGACTCTCTAAAATATATATTCTGGCCTGTTCATAAGCTGAATGTACTCTTTGCAGTAATGTTTAGGAGGGAGAAGCTGAATATATGTATAAATTATGCTGAATTTAGTGAATTAGAATGATCTGTGTCCTGTATATTTTGAGATCAGCAGGACTGGGATTTGATTTCTTTACATGGGAACTTGACCTTTTGTTTGCTTGGAGGAGGTTGACCTTTTGCTCCTTTGTTAGTTTATGAGTCTCAAACCAAATGAGAACCTTGCTTCTCTTTTAACCAAGGAACATCAAGGATAAAATTAAGTATATGTTAAAAAATAGAGATAGTTGTTGGTTAATTTTCTCAGCTAATATAGTGGCTCATGATTTAACAATAAAAAGATTTAACTGGTATCTCTCAGCCTGTTTGCAAAACCCTGCATCTACTAAAAGGCTGGAATGCTTGCTTACAGGTTCATGTCCTCAGGAATGCCTTAATGGAGCAACCTGCACAGAGGCAGGTGACTGTGACTGTCAGTTATTTCAGGCACAAGGAAGCAGGTGCCAAATTGGTAAGTTTTTTGGGCCAAAGTAGTTTAGTGTCAGCTTTTAGGGAGATTTAGGATACAGATTTTGAAATAAGTACGGTTACCAGCATATTTGTGATTATTCTGTAGCAGAACCCTCATTGGGCGAGTAGCTACAAGTGTTAAAATTATATGCATTAGGGCCGTATAGAAAGCAACATCAGAAATGCCTACATTTTAGCACTTAGGCTGTAATGATGTATAGATACCATAACAGATAGACAATTGTCTAGTATATCAGAAGCCAGACAGCTTTTTTTTTTTACATTAGCTGAATAACCAAAAAACCCACTGCATTTCTTTTAATGAGCAGTGGCTTATTAAAAATTAAATTACCCACTACTTAAATACACTAGTTTCTAGAATCTGCTGTGTGTAGGGATCAACAAGAATTGTCTTCCAGGATGTGCATAATATCTAAATCCCTTGCCTCTACTTGTAAGTAAAATGTCTCCACTGATACAAATAAAAAACCTAGTGATGATTGCACATGGCTAAAACTGCAGAATTAAGATTAAAAAGGAGAGCTGAGTTTATTTAAAGTTGAAGATGTATATTTATCTTTTGTACTTGCTAATTTTTGATGACCATGCTTCATGTAAGCCCAGTGTGTTCTCTTCAGTACCTAACACTGGTAAGGATCGAGATGGGATTTGCAAATCGTGGGGACAGTATAATTTTGAAACGTTTGATGGCATCTACTACTACTTCCCAGGAAATTGCTCATATATATTTGCAAAAGACTGCAGTACTCTGGAACCCCAGTACACTGTTTGGGTAAGTATGTAAACATATGCTAGAAATTAGTATGTAAGTAAATATAAAAGTAAATAAGTAAGTAAAATAAGTAGAGAGACAATAAATGTACCAAACTGGGCATTCATTACTTAAATGTCAAACTGTGGAAATGTGGAAAACTTCTGTTACATGCAGTAACTCAAAAGACTGATGAAATTGTAATCAAAAGAGTCAGTATATTAAAAATAGTATTTCTTACTCCTCTGATCCTTAATGGGATTTCTTCTCTCTCCCTTCTGGGAGCAAAAGTGCGTCTTAAACTAGACCCCAGAACGTCAATAAACTTCATCTATCAGCTTGTAAAAAATATTGAGTTGCTGAGTAAAGTGCAAACAGCTATCACTTGCCTAATAGTGAGGAACACAAATGTGCTAGGCCCTAATTCACAACTATTGGCATGCTATGAGGATCTGCCTCCCTGGCCAATGGGATTTGCTCCCCATCTTGTCCCCTTTAGGGAAGTGCATTCTAATTTTGGAACCTCTACGTCACGCAGAGAAGATTAAAAGCTCAAAAGCTTTTATCTTGACCTATGTATGGAAGGCACTCTTTTTAGGAATTTCTTCAAATTGCTGAGTATCCATGGTTAATGACTGTGGATCAGGGAGAGTTCAGACCTATACCCTCTTTGAAGAGAGATGCCCTATTTGTCAGGCTGGTGGTTACGGTGGGAGAGGACACAAGATCATTATATTACCTTATTTGCAATATTTAGAATTTGGTGCTGATTGGGCAGGGAAGAAGGGACAAGAGGGCTCCTTCTTGTGGTAGTAGGCATGAGGGCATATCTAGATGCTGATTTCTGCTCTGAGGACTGTTTTTCATTTATAAACAGATGACCTCTTCTTCCCTTAGATAGCACCACTTAGTGAAGAGAAATCTGCCATTAAAACTGCCATTTCTACCTACTCAAGTTACAGGGATATGCTGTTACACCTGCCTTTCACAATTTCATTTTAATTGTTTGGATTCTATATGAAGCTGTGACCTCTTAAAGGTTTTCAGAAAGTCCTCTAGCAAAGTCCAAGATTATATTAAAATCTGGAATCAATATGCCAGTGGATTCCAGTGGCTCTGGAAAGAGAAAAGGTTCTATTCAATTGCTGGAACAAATGTCATGTTTTACTAAAAACTGAAAATGTTTACTCAGCAAAGTCATAAGTAATGTAAGACTGTAGACAGATTTGGCAATGGAGAGACAAAAACCTTGCCAAATCCTACCATTATGGTCCTTCTGGCTTTAATAATCCACCCCTCAGGAGGAGAAGAACACATAAGAATTATTTTGATTTTCCTTTATTGTGTTTCTGTCTTGGGACAGCTTTACATAGAAGCCATCTGCCAGGACTAATAACTTTTATGTTGTCTTTAATTATGATTATCTTTATACATGTAAAAATGCCTAATTCTTTTCCCAGTCTAGTTTATTTCACCCAAAGAAACAGTAACTGTTTTTTTCCTTCCAGATTTAGTGTCAGTCGAGGAAGATTAGTTCAAGTATTCATGAGTACTGTATGTGTTTACTCACAGATATTTTCTTCAAAACAGTTGCATTTACAGCCTCCATCACCATGTTGGTAAAATGTTCTCAATTAGGTAAACTGATAATGTAATTCCCATCCTTCTCAGAGAATGATGACACACACAGTAACATAAGTAATATTTGAGCTATCTAAACTCAGTCTATATTTTAATCTGAGTCGTGATAGGCATCTAAAATTCAAAACACATTCCCCTCTCTCTTCAGTGCTGTTTAAAATGAGCGCATAGCCTTTTGAAGCGCTATAGGGCATCCTACAGATTTGAGTGGCTCATTCCCACTGAGATTAATGAAAATTGTGTAAATTTTGCTCAAGCACAAACCCGCAGTTTTCTAGTCCTGAGAGTACTGTAGTCAAGCATGATAAGTTGATATGCAACTAAACCCATCCCCTGGCTCATTATGCTGTATATATAATGGAGAGAGACACACTTCAAAAAAGTCTGCCCTTCTCTATTAACAGGGCTGGAAAGTCAGTGCAAAATGGATTTTAACAGATCCATGTAACTTAGATGCCTGCTGTAATCTGTGGGAGCACCCAATATCAAATCTCAATAAATCCTGAGTGGTTCAGGAGGGCATGCTGTAGTTCATCTAGTACCAGGCTCATAGCTGGCGTGGGGAGCTCTGCCATTACACTGAGGTTCTGTATGGGTTTGTAATCCTGTCTTGTAGATCACATTTCTAGAAACAGAGAAATAGGAGTGTCTCTTCAGTGCATGTAACAAGCTCCTACTTTGGCCTCTCCAAGCGAGCTCACTACAGTGTCTCTGAAGTTTGTTAGTGTAAAATACCTGACTCTTTCATCCAGTATTTAGACCACTGGCCGGTGATGCTATGCACTATTAAACAGTTGCTGTATTTCTCAGTAGTATTGTGTTGCACGAACTTTGAGTTTTGCATATCTTTGTAATTGTGACTTTGTAATATTCTAAGTATTTATTTGTAAAGCTCCTTGAGTAACTAGAGCATAAAAATGTTAAATATCATATATGAATTTAATAAAAATGGTGCAAAACTATTGAGGAAAAGCATTTATTCTTATTGTGTATCTATTTTTCCCCTCAAAGGTTCATAACAGTCCTCACTGTTATGGTTCAGTATATACTTGTCATAGGTCCATCAGCTTATTTTTTTCAAACCAAGAAGAAATTATGATTTCAGGACATGAAGTAAGAAAAAATGGAGTCAGGTAAGTGTTCTAATGGTGAGTTTTAATATTTTATTGCAAAAAGATAATATGGAGTTTGGGAAACTGATACTTCTTATACAATCCAGATAAATTAATTTGATCTGTACCTTTACTGATCCCTTGCTGTTCCGTATTGGGACTGATAGTGCTCTAGTGTGAGCAGCTGTAACAGTACTGGTGTAATACCCGAGTGAGGATAGAATGCACTCCCTGCATTTACTGTGTTCAACTGCTCAGCTGTAACCTAACAATTACTCATTCCTTCTTTTTATAGACAAAGTCTCTGTCAGGCAGTCCCAGCTAATCCCTGGTGCATCCTGATAGCATTTTGAACAAGGCAATCATTATTTATTTTTGGTAGCTATAGCTAATATCAGACATGATCTTCTAGATGCGTGAATTGGTTAACAAAGATCTTTAGCCCCTTTGGGCCAAAAACTCCACAAAATATCTCTGAGGTACATTAAACCTCCAAATTTACCTTTCTTTTTGTAAGTAAAAAGATGTGCCCAAGGCTCTCATAAGTATATTTTACTGGTTGATACAGTACAGAAATGTTAAGAAAGTTGTTGAGGTGCTTTTGGCATCCCCTTTGTAATGCCTTTAGTATCTGAGAATGGTAGCTAGGGTGATACGGTTCAACCCAACAGAAGCAACTTTGGAAGACTAGGATTAGATCTGTGCTTATTGTCCAGTGGTCTTTCACCAAAGGAGGAAGAGTTACAACTGTTTTGTCAGTGGTGTTTTCTGTACTGCAAGTTCCTCCATTTGCAGATGTCTAACCCAGTGATGATCCAGTGCCCAGAAAAGCTGCTGGTGGTCACACCACCTTGCTATGAGCTTGCTGTAGCTCTTTGCCCAGTGCAGCAGGCTCATGAACTCAAGTATTCCTTAATGCGCTGTGCCAGGCTTTGAAAGTAAAGATGCATTATTCTTTCAAGCCTATAATTGCTACAACTGATAGGTGTATACAACAGAAAACACTCATTTTTTGATGGTTGATATAAAGAAATAAACATAAGATAGTAAAAACAAAATGGAGAATTGAATGGAGTGACTGTGTACACCCAGGAAAAAGTGTTTGTTGAGTTGGAAGGTGATGTTTTATGTGGCATTTTTCTAGCATGAACCTAATCTCATCTGAGATATTTGATGTAGACTATATTTTTCCAGATTAATATTGCCTCAGACAGTTGGAAATGCTTTCATTGAGAGACTGGCTGATTATATCCTGGTGAAGACTACCTTTGGTTTTTCTCTTGCTTGGGATGGAAACTCTGGTATTTATATTAAACTGACAGAAGATCATAAGGGAAAAACTTGTGGCCTTTGTGGAAATTTTAATGGCAATAAATATGATGACCTGATTCATCAAAATAGTAAGTAAATAGCTTACTCTTACTTAGTGTGAACAGTTCCCATGTTCACTTTAAATACAATGCTATATAAATGTAATGCTGTAAAAAGGCCATTCTGTTTCAGTTATTTCAATAAAATAGTAAATCTGCTCTACTTTTGCTTCTCCTCATCATTAAAGATGCAAAGGGAAAAGGTCCTAGTTCAAGAAAGTATATGTGCATTTAAGCCTCTTGCTCAGCAAAGCACTTGGGGTATGTTTATTCTAGCTGATGAAAATGCCTTCAAACAATAAATACATAAACAAATGTTTATGGTTTTCTCTGTGTTTAAAGATGGAGGGAAGAGCACCATCTTGAGTAATTTTTTTATAGCAGCATCATAAAAATCCTACTTGATATAAATAAATTTCCAAGCTGTTTTCTGAGAGTCCCTTGTTGGTATGATGGACTATGGGCCTCTGACTACCCTCTAGGATGAGGAGCTGCTTTGTGCTATGTCTGAGGCAGAGATAAGTTTTTAAACATGTATTCTGTAGCCTAGGGAGGGAATACTCCATGGGGACTTTTGTCCTACTTGCCACTAATGTGGAAAAAAAAACCCAAACAAGAACAAGCTTGAAAATATGAGGATTTTTCTCACTCTCTTGTACAAACAAGATAAGATTATCTTACTGTTACCATTAACTGCTGAGAGAACCTAGTCCCATGGCTCTGCAGGTTCTTTAGTCACAAAAGGTATTCCGCAGTAACTTTTTTCCCTTTTTTTAATGGTTGGTATTGGAGCTTTAAAACTTTCTTAGGGAAGGAATGCTCACTGTACGTGTCTTTAAAGACTTTAAAAATCTGCCTGAGTATAAATTTTTCATATCTTTTCTGCCATGAGAGCAATAAGTTTTGTGCAGTAACTTCTGCGCATCAGAGTACATTATATTTAATAACCAGTTGTCTGCTGATGTGTAATAATAGAGAAAAATAATATTTAGAGGCAATAATGAATTCATGTGAAAAATTCGGTAATTTCAGTATCTTTAGATGTATTATGTGTTATAAAATATTTCCAGTTCATACCTGTCTTCATTTTGAGAGCTAAATTTTTTCAACGTGATCATTTCATCTAGTATTTTTCATCAGAAATGATAGCATTATTGTAGTATACTAGTGAGAGCCAAATGAATCACTTTAATCCTGAACCAGTTGTATAAATGTTTCCTTGACTCTGCAAATACAAAACATGAAATTCTGAGAACAGATTGCTAATTCAGATCTCTTCCAAGCTGCAACATTTTTCTAAGAATTTCTAAATCTTATCAATCATTTGATATAATTATTTCTCTCTCTCAGGTAAACTACTTCCCTGAGTAACACTGAGTAGTGTAAAGGTAGCTTTTACATCTATCCTGAGTCTTCCAGAGTCCAAATGCTCGTTATTTGTAATGCTTAAATAAATGAGTTGCTGAGAGGCATATAATATTCCATTTCAGAGTATAGTTTAAAAACAAACTCATTTTCTGTTTTCTTATCTTCACCTTTAATGCCATCTTTGTATTGCTTTAATATGGAAGACTGTATCTGTGTATAGAACTGTTTCAATGACAGTGATTTTATTTTGTGGTATTTTTTAAAGACTTAGAAGTTTTTTTCAAGCCATGTCAAGATATACAT
Source organism: Hylia prasina (assembly GCA_013397195.1). Taxonomy (NCBI): domain Eukaryota; kingdom Metazoa; phylum Chordata; class Aves; order Passeriformes; family Sylviidae; genus Hylia; species Hylia prasina. The sequence goes on along the minus strand of VYXD01010577.1, from coordinate 434,569 downwards.
AAAGTATTTCTAATGTTTTTGTAGAAGCAGAGTTATAGGTTCACCTCTAGATTAAACTCCAGCCTTTTATGTTTGGGAACGGTTTTCTGCATAAAGAACTACTCTGTCATAGAGGAAGAAATACTTTAAGTCTCCCTTACTCTAAAGTAAAACACACTGATGGTTAGGATCTTCTAGTCATTTATTTGTGGAGATCCGAGTATATATATCTCATTAGTGTGCTTTGTGGCTTTCCACCTTGTCTTGTCCAACTTTATACCTCTTGTGCCAGAAGACAGATTGAGTTTTCTATAGTATAGCTCTGTGGAAAAAAAACCAACCTTCTAGCTGATTTCATTTCAACATCTTGTCTCCTAGCCCTGCCTAGATGTACGTAACCATAGCATAGGCAATTACCGTCAGGTTCTTCAAAGTGGAATCAATATACCCGTTTTAACCTAATTAAGAATGTAGAGAAAATGTAATATTTAGTTCTTGCTGTAAGTATATGGGAATTTTGTGTCTTTTTTTTACTGCCAACATTCTTGTATGTTCGTGTATCTAAGCCTGTTGCCATGACTTCCAGTCATGCATCTTGTTCATTAATTCTCCCATGCTCATGCTGTGAGGAGAGCTGGGCATCTAGTGAGTGTGTGTTGTAGGGCTTTTCTGCAGTAAGGGAAAAGGAGGGAGATAATAGCACTAACTGACCTTTGTGAAACATGATGAAAGACTTAAATTGCTTTAAAGAAATGTATCTTTTCTTAAGTATTCAATGCCTTACATTTGTCATTATTTGTATATTTGTTATGAAATTATCAGTGATTGCACTTGAAATAACCCAAGCCAACACCATGTCATGTATTTTTTCAATATTTGTATTTAAATGTAGTTTAAAATACAACCTGAAATAAAAGAAAGATATCACTTTTTTAATGACTTGTACTCTGATATCTTCTGTAATTGAGGTAATGAACACATTGAAAAATGACTAAAATTTTCAAGCTGTCTTATGTGGTTGTGTTAACAATTTTTTATTGTTGCTCTCCCAATGTTTTTATGCAGTAGGTGAATATACAGAAGACATTGCTGAATTTGCAAATAGCTGGGCTGTGCAAGCCTCAGATGATATAGCTTGTGTCCCTACTGCCTCAGATTTTTCCAGTCCTTGCTCAGCCAATGCAGAATCCACTGAGGTAAATTAATTATGGTTTATGTATATACATAGAGACATGCATATGTATACATGTATTTTCTTAATCTTCACTGCCTACTGATGGTACAAGAATCTAACAACACACAACGTTGAAAAAGCCTTAAATGCATTGAGGCTTTGGGAAAGATTCAGATCAGGGATGTTGCTAGGGAGTGCTTGAAGTTCTTCATACATTTAGCTTAAAAGTACAAAGGCTCAGATTGGATGTGCCAAGTGGCACCAGTCCGCTGGCAGAGCTCTTCATTACTGCATTAAACTTGGGTTCAGTTTCCAGTTCTGGCATCTTACACCTCATTATTTTAGCAATTGTGAAATAGTTGCAGGTCAGCTACACAAAATGCTTTTCATTGCATTTCACACTTTTTCATCCCAGGTGGTTTAGGATCAGCAAGCAATCAAGCAGGCCTAGGCACAGAGGACAAATTTTAGGAAGAATAATGAAAGAGATATAATAATAAATTGAGATAGCACCATGCTCCAATTTTAATGGGGATATAAAGAACGTTAGACTAGGAAAACAAAGCTAAAGAGAATGATGCCTGTTCAGAAAGTATTGGCTAACTTCCATTTACTGATTCTCCTTAATGCACAGGACATATTCCTCAAGTGCCAAATATTCCTACAATTTCCTTTTCTCAGCTGTCATGAAAGTATAGATCCGTATTCTTATATTTCAAGCTGTATGAATGATCTTTGCAGGTAAGTACTGGAATTCTTGTGTATTTAATCTTGACACATGAAATGAATGCTCAGTCTTTTGTGTGGGACCAGAATGAAAGAGCATTGATGGAAGCTGGGAAGAACCAAGTTCAAAATGAAAGAGACGGGATTTCTGAGGGGGTGATTTGTGTGGGAACAAAGGGCACAGAACTAGCCTGACAAGGGATATTTTGATTGCTAAGGGCTTACATAGATTCAAGGAAACACTAGACAAGGTAAATTCATGGAGAATCACTCATGACAAAAGACGAGTTGCTAATCACAAAAAAAACCCATGAAACTTGCATGTGGAGGCCCTGAAAGAGAACTACATGGAGATGATACTAGGAAGAAATCTCAACAGTACTGGAGGAACTGGGCCATTTTTCAGACACAGCTGGACTGTTTTATTACACGTAACCACTATCATTCAAATTAGTAGAATTTTTACAAAATGGTGCCATTTACTTAAATTCAGAGCTGCTAAAAGAAATGAAACCCATTTGCTTTGGTGGGAGTCACACCTCTTCAGCTGCTGGCATTGTAGGCAACCTGGTATTTTTCCCTTAGCTCTCCAGACTCCTGATTAGTTCTTGTCATTCGAGTTACTTGTACTCCAGTAACTGAAGAGATAATTGGGCAGTGTAACATTTTCCTTTTAGTAAGGCTTTCAAATGAAGAAGTAATTATCAGAAATAGGAGGATTTTTTCCAGAGTATATAGTTCTCAGAGTATCACCAGTTTAATCAAAAACACACAGAAAGGATCACATGACTTAACATAAGGATCACTCAGTATAATCCATTAGAACTTGTTAGTTCGATTTTTGATAAACATTTAGTGTTCTGATTTACCATACAGTCAAATGGAAGAATCTGTGTTTGTAATCAAACATTGATGTTGCTCAGAAAGGAGATGAGTTTCCTCTGTATGGTCTCTGTAACTCAGGAATTTACTGTGACTTTTGAAGAATAATGAAAACCATTTTTCCAAGTAGGATATTGAATCAGTGCTGTGTTGTTAAGGAGGAGGGTTGGATTTTTGTGAGCAATCTGATACGTATTGATGTGAATTTTGTGAATGTTAAAAACCTTGAAGTTTCTGTGTCTCAGAACTTCATTAATTTAGGCTTATTTTGTTTATAGAACAGACCTCTCTTCTTGTGGCTTAGTGTAAGTTTATGAAGGTTTTTTGTGTGGCCATAGTATAGGCCAAGTATTCTTTCTATTAAGACCCATTTAATTGGATTAGATAAGGAGAATTGGAGAGGCTCTGATCACTGTGACAAAGAGTGTAGTGGTGTTTGATTTGATAATAGATGTGTTGAAAGCAGAATACAAACACAATATAACATATTCTTAAGACGATTAATTTTGGAAGCATGATCCTGTGTGCTGAGAGGCAAACTCAGTTGATCTGTCATAAACATGCTTATAATAGAAATATCACATTATGACTGGTTTATTTTGGCATCAAATCTTCCACAGCGAATGTTGTGGGTTGTTCAATTTTCACAGTAACAAAAGTTTGGTGGTATTTCACCCTATGTGACTTACATCTGAATAAACTTTGAACTTGCCTAAACATTAATGAATGTCTTTTTACTCGATTCTGGTAAAAATGCACTGCACTGTACAGCTTCTTCTGTATAGATTAAGGCATAAATCTTCACCTTGCCCAAGGCTGTGCTGTAAACTCCTAAGCCTGTCCACAGTATTCAGTTGATAATATTCCTGGCTCTGAGAACTTCAGTACAAGGTCAGGAGTCGACTAATAAGGTTTTTCTCGTCTAAGTTCAAGGCAACTGGAGACTTGAAGTTCTCACTTGCACCAGAATGTCTTTTATCAGTGTAGGTCAGAGTTTCTACATCATGCAGGAGGGAGAGGCCTGAGATGGGGACCTTGAGACTGTTGAGTTGTCCACTGTCTTCAAGAAAAGGTCCTGTTTCACTTCAAGCGGCTCTTTTTAAAAGTAATAAACTAGTGGTTTATTCAGAGTTGTAATATTAAAATGAAATAACTTTTTGTGAGATAAAATGATAAAACCACAATGGTGTATTCAGTATAGCTCATTCCTTTTTGTATTTTCCCTGTATGCCTTTATGACCGAGTGGTGTCAGCTATGCGTGAAATATCCTGTGCCATGTCACATGGCAGAAATTTTTAGATGGGATTTGTGTTCCTTGATTATTCTCTTATTTTATCATTTCAGAGTGGATGATGATGAAACATACTGCAGGGCAGTGACAGAGTACGCTAGAGCATGCTCTCACGCTGGGTCCCCGGTGCGGGACTGGAGGGATGACTTTCCTGCCTGTAGTAAGACTCTTTAATAAAGCATACTGCATGACTTTTGAGATATCCCATGTATTCAGTTCAAATATTCCGTCTTGGCATTTTTCCTTGTAGAACTCAAGCCTGATACTCACGCTGATCAGCCAGTTTCACTCTTGCTGGCAAACAATGAAGTCAATAACTTCCTAGAGGAATATTTTAATTCCATTGCGCTATAATTTAGATTCATACAAAATTCATGTTTCTGTGGATTTTCTTTCATGTGTGCTGATCATATTCTAGGACAAAAAGCAACAGATGTTGTAGCTCTTTGTCTCAGAAGACCTTTCAACCTCTACTTGCCCTATAACAGAATTAACATAGTTAATCCAGCTCCTTCTTATTATCACTACCACCCATCAATTGCAGCTGTAACACATTTCTCTGTCACAGGAGCTATAACTTATTTTGGAGAGATGATATAAGGATTTGCTAAAGAAAGACTTAAATATTGACAAGAGCTCACCATAGTTCATCAGTTAAAACTCCTCAAAAACTTACATTTTACTTGGTCTGATTACCTGTCTATACCAGAAGAGCTGCACAATGTTTATTTGACAGAAACAGGTTTTCTAGCATGGAAAGAGAAATTGCACTAATGTTTAATATACCATGGGGTTTTTTTTAGCTGAGAAGTGTGAAGACACCTTTGTTCACCGTGACTGTATCAGTTGTTGTCCACCAACTTGCACATTTGAAAAAGATTGTCTTGGCAGTAATCTGCACTGCTTAGATGGCTGCTACTGTCCAGATGGTAAATATTGTCAATGTTATTTCAAAAAATATGTGTAAAGCTAGTATCCAGTATCATAATGATGTCTAAATAGACTGTGGTTAAAGTTAAAGCCTGAAAATTATTAATATTGTAAATTCTGCCCTTGCTGTTATTGTCACTGTGATTATGCCCTTTCTGGTGTGATAAACATTTACCTAAATACAATGTCTCAGCATGCAATATCAGTTAAAATCTGGAGCCATTACTAGTGCTTTCTACAATAAGATATTACACAGATTTAGTCTACTTTATTTGAATTATTAAAAAATCTGTGGAAATTTTGCTTAAACAGACTGTGTCATGTACAAGAAACCAAAGTTTCTGAGACCTGTACTGGACAAAAATTATTGACTGGACTATGAACCATCCTAGTTCTAGATGGACTAAAGATATTGAGATTTCGGAATCTTTTCATTTTTGAGTCTGTACAGTTTTACATGCTGAAGGCAGACATTTTTCATAAAGCAGTGATTCAGAGTGATAACTTCTTATTAGGGAGCTGAGCTCTGAGCTCCCTGCACTCACTGGGCAGCTGTTTTTGCTGGTCCTTGTTTAAGACTGATGACATCACCTTCTGGCAGATTGGAATGTTTGAGTTGAGTTTGAGATGGGGGAGGAGCAGTGATCCGGGCTTTGTTAATTTGTTTTATAACTCATTTATAAACTTCTTGCCCAACAGGTCTCATTATGGAAAATGGAACTTGTATCTCTTTGTCAAACTGTCCTTGTATTTATCACGGAACAGCTTTTTCTGTAGGCTCAAAAATTGAACAAGAATGTAGCAACTGGTATGTGAAAATCTGTGTGTTTATCTCTCTAGGACTACTGTCCATAGTTAGTTTAACATTACAGTCACACATTTTAAATAATATTTACTGTCTATGTTTTACAGTCTGAGGCCTGTGTATCATTAAAATATACAGGTTATTCTTTGTGAATTCAAGGCATATTAACTCAAAGCTACTTATTTTCCTAAAGATCAGAACACTATTTCTGTTTTGTGATTTTTCTTTTTAGTATTTGTGTTGGTGGCATTTGGAACTGCAGTGATCATGATTGTCCAGGTATTTATGTTTCATTACTCTTTTCTCACTTCCTAACAAAAATGATAAACTTTTCTGAAGAAAACAGAACCATATACGATCCAAGGCTTTTGGCTGCCAATTTAGGAAGAAAGATTAAGCAGGTGGATATTGACAGTAGCTGTGGGCCAGATGGAATGAGGCTGTTATTTGCCTGATCATCCTCATCCTGCTTTTTCCCACTTGATCCCCTACCTCAGTGTGCCACCTCTTGTTTTCTATCTCTTGTTTATGCTCAGTGTTATTTGCCACAGATGGTGTATTTTTACTGCCTGTGCAGTACCTAGGCCAGGTACAAGAATCTCTTCACTTATAAGTGTAACTTTATTATAAGTAATAAAACCATCATTCTGATGCTGTGGGTTGGATTTTCTCTCTTGTAATAGCAGTTCAGGTTTGAATAATGATCCTTATCTTTAAAGACAGCATGTCTCTGTAATGAGTTACATAGAGGAACGTGCAGCAGGCAGGTGGTGAAACTCCCTTGATAGTTCTGTACCTCAAACAAGATTATATTATGAAGCTTGTGAGAGATATTTTTGCAAATTAAGGAGCCCTCTTTGAATGAGGTAATAAGGCTTTACAGCTGCCAAGCAAGGCTTGACAGTGTGGATTTGTAATGTGAAACAATTGCCATTGAGAACCACTCTCTAAGTCTTGTGTGTGTTGTGTGTGCACATGCGGGTTCATTATGACTACTTTGTTCTGGTCCTAGGGACTGAGTTGCTGTTAGGAGTGGGAGCAGGTTAGATGTGCTCCCACAGAGCACCTCCTGCAGCCAAAATGGATCTAGTTCCTGTGTTCTGATGCTACTCCATAGTGTGAATGAAAGTGCAGTAAGTGGGGATGAGCTGGAGATTTGCTTCAGCAGTGCATTCCTGATTTGAACTGGAAAAAAACCCCAAAAATGTGTGCCCTGATGGCACCTGCATCCTCTTCATACCTGTGGTAACAAGCAGGTCCATAATACCTAGAAGGATAGAGAAAGAGGCTTGTCCTCTTTCATACTGAGTCATAGAAAATAAAGAAAAAAAGATTCTAGGATGCTTCTTAATTGTAATAAAGAGAAAAATCTTTTGTATTTTAGTCATAGGCATCTCACCTAGTTAGAACCAAAAGATTCTAGCATAATGTTTCTAGCATAATTTGTTTCTAAATGCCATTATTGTTAGATAGATTAAAGTTAGCCTGGGTTATATACCTAGAAATCAGGAGAAAGTTTCTTTTTTTTCTCTCTTACATAATTTGCAGAATAATGATGTGTTCTTATGCAAGTGAACATTCTTTATACTTTTTCTCTCAAGCTGAGTGCTCCATCACAGGCAGCTCTCATTTCACAACATTTGATGGACGTCATTTTACCTTTCTTGGGATTTGCCAGTACATTTTGGTAAAAGGCACTGGAAAAAACAAATTTACAATCACTTTACAAAAAGCACCTTGTGGACAGGTAAGACACATTTTTTTGAAATGTTGAAGCAATCAGGTTCGTCCATATTTCGAGCAATCTTCTATAAGTTCTACTGTAAACTACTTGGTTATGTTAAATAGAAAATATAAATTGAAACCATCTTACAGCTTTTTTTGTATTTGTTTGTGTTGCTACATCTTATATTACCTTTGTAAAAACTATTTCAATTTTAGAGGGATCAAGTCTAAAGAGTTATTTATGCACATTAAATGAGTTTTATAAACACCTTAAGTTATAGCACCAGCAGATTCATGTGTTGGAAAAGCTGCTGTTGGCAGCACTGTAGGTTTAATACATCACTATTTAGGCAAGTTTTTTTTTTTAGCTTTAGATTTTTATTTGATATAATGTATTTAATTTGTTGGAACAATGCCTTTTAGAAAACCATCTATGAGACTGGGCACCACACATACTTGTTTGAAAATAGTTTGGCAGACACTCAACAACAGGCTTTAGTAATAAAGGTGCTTATAAAGAGTACTTACCTGTGAGAGTGGATTTAATGATGCTCTTAGGCTCTCAGGAGAAGGAGCTTTGAGACTATGACTCACTGACCATGTGCTGAGGACAAGGATGTCTGAACACCTCAGCAGGGAGCAATGTCCTGCTCTGGAATTGTCTCTCATGTCCTCCCTTCAAAAGCTTGATTATGAGCTGGTGCCTCTCTGCCTTTCTTATAAGCACCTCCTTCTCCTACATAGGTGTTGAAACAGCTGTTTCTGCATTTCAGGTGTCCTCAAGCATGAAATGGTTAGGTAGCCGCTGAGAAACAAGGTTGCCACTGGTAATTACCCTTTGTACAACTCTAGGCATCTTGAAAAGTTTCAGGATGAAAACAGAGGGTTCCCTGGGGAGCATAAGACGCTTGGTTTCAGCTAATTATGTGTTGGCCTTTGTTCTGTATTTAGGTTCATAAATTCTGTCTGAATTGCACGCTAAAAGGATGTTTGTGACATAGTTTATAGGTCATGATTTTTCAGTAGTCAGATATTTATAAATCATTGTAATACAATGCTTGAGAATTTATGTCCTTTTTGTCTGAAATCCAAGATCATAACTTCATTTCAGGATGAGAAACACCTTCATGTGTGCCAAAGTTTGTTCTTCCTGTGTTGCTGCATTTGTGGTCTGGTTGCAGCAGCTTGATTTAGATAGGGTCTGACTCTTGCTACCAATGGTTAACCCATCAGTGAGCAGTGCCCAGGGTGGCAGTACTTGGTGACCTCTGTCCACTTACTATAAGCGTGCCATAATAGCTAAAATGCATTCTCCTGGCATATGAAGATTATGCATAAGCAATGTTTTATTATGTTGAACATACAGTTTTGAGTGCTTTGTTTAATGCTTTGAGGGATAGTTTACGGATTTACCTGATGACTGTTCTGGTATTTCTTTTCCTTTCCCCCCCGCCATGTTCGTTTAGTTCTGTTTTCCATGGTAATATTGACATTGACTATTTCTGATGGTAAAACTTGTTTCTACTTAGAACTTTGACCACGCCTGCATTGAGTCTGTAACACTAGTTCTTGAAGATGATGTGAGGAAACAAGTAACTCTCACAAGATATGGTCAAATCCAAACTGTACCTAACCAAGTTTTTAACCTCAATGGTAAGAAGTGCATGGAGAATATTACCAGAATTCACATTCTGTCTCTTATATGCTCCAAAACTTTTTAATAATATCAGTCTATGAAAAAGGAATTTCTTTAAACATAACTCATAAAAGCATAAAATCACTTACTTCTTAGAACATTAGTAATAATGATAGAAATTTACTTTTATCTGTGAAACAGTTCTTCATTATGCCCTCATTTCTTTGCATTTCTTATCTTGCAGAGTACCTAGAAATTCCACTCATTTTGTTTGTGTGTAGGGGGAGAGAGATAAGATAAAGAAAGGAGGTGAAAAGACCTTGATGCTAAGGTCTAGCTTGTTTAAAGTTTTTAGACTAAATAGAATGGAATAGAATCCATGTGCTTCATGGGAGCTATATTGATTTCACTGCTGACTTATGTTGTGATGTCAGACAGGTTACTTCACATTTTTTTGGAAAGGATAATAAAATAAACCAGCCTTAAAAGCATGTAGTAGAATTAAGTACTGAAGGTAGAAATGATATTGCTAAATTTTGAAATTTACAGTGACCAGGTACTGGAAATTTAGTCTCTTTCTAAAAGAGTAAAGTGACAGTAAAGTTTTTACCCAGCCTTCAGTAAAACAGAGCTTAGGGAGTCCTGTGCTAGTGATTACAGTTATGTGTTCATTGAATTTGTCCAGTCACAGTACTACTTTTGGCATTCACAGCTTCCTATGGCAATGAGCTTCATAGCTCAGTTATGCTCTATGTTGAAGGTTCAGCTTCATAATTTGGTTGGTAACTTCATTTTATTTCTTTTGAATTAGTCCCTATTCACTTTCTTGTCTCTTTCCACAGTCTGCAACAAATACAATCTATGAAAAATATTTTGGTGTCACATTCTTGATAATTGTGTGTGTCTAGTAAATTTGATCCCCTAAGGACACCTTTAAGGATTTTATCTTCCTCTCTCAGTTTATGCACAAATGTCTGTGTGTGTGTGTGTGTGCATGTGGAGAGGCTGCATATGAAGACAGATTTATTTTAGGCCTTCAGCTGCAAGTAGCCCAACAACGTATGGCAAATGAATGCTGTGACTGTGAAATTTCCATTTCCTCACATAATGGATTTGCTGGGAAGGAAAGCTGGGAATTTGACAGGGGCTCAATTCACTATAGTCCAAGGAAGTAGCTATACTGATGTCATGTCAGTAGTAGTAAGAGAGAACCTTCTATCTAAAGATTCAACACGCTTTACTGACCTTTGTTGCTTACTCTTATAACATCGCTGGAGATTAGGAAATGAGGGGTTTCTTGTCTTGCTTTCTCATTGCCAGAGGCTTGCAGTTGCCTTGCTTTCTTCTAAAATTAAAAAAAAAAAAAAGAGAGATGGTTTCTAGATGACTCACAGGTACAGAAAGGTGTGAGTTTTTTTTACTGTTGACAGTAGCTGGAATTCCCGATTTGTGTTGTTACTGGAGATAACCTCAGATGGAGAACGGGTGAGGATATTTGGTTGATGGTGAGGTTGTGCTTAATTTTTCATTTTATTTCTGAGTTTTCAAATTGTTTTCATTTGATGGGTAAACCAGTACAACCTGGAAGTTGGGTTTCAGTGACTTTGTTTTTCTTCTTCTTTTGCTATGTTCAGGGGCTATTGAAATTCAGAATATATCTTCTTTCTTTGTTCAACTGAAAACTAGTTTTGGTTTGAAGATACTGTTTGCTAAAGATGGAGAGAGGATCTATGTTCAACTTGATGTCAGATGGAAGAGAAGAACATTAGGACTGTGTGGAACGTTCAATGGAAATTTAAGAGACGATTTTCTGTAAGTTGTATGTTGTACATTTATATCATGTTTAATAACAAGTGAAAAGTTTTGTTGAACATAATCATCTGATTATTTAATTTCATTAACATGCTCAAACTTTATTAAACTAACCAATAAAAAATGTTTTAATTAAAATGGTAGTCACTTTTATAAATATAAAAGTCTAAAATTTAGCATTCTAAGATGTTTTGCTAAGTAATTATAGAAAGCTACCATATTATATGTAGACTTCACTGGATGATGATATTATTTGTGTGCATTTTTCCTTTCTTGTTGCTCCCTTATCTTCAGAGCAAATATATGAGCACTGAGAAAAAGAGTGGATGATAATACTTGTATCATCCTCACATGGTTGGCCTTTACTACTGCTTTTTTTCCTCCTCACATCAAGTTTAAATGTAAAAAAATGTAATTCTGACCCTCAGGAATATTTTAATTAGAAGGGCACACCTTTGTTACTTTTAAACCTTATTTCCTCCAAAGTTCCTCAAGCTACAATGTCACAAAACTTGTTGGCACAACAGACTTGGAGTATAGGAACATTTTTACATGAATAAAATATTGAGGAGAAAGTTTCACATGCCCTCTCTTCTTTTAGACCTCAGAGATGGAAATTCTTTTGGCAAGTTGACTGTTCAATGTGACTATGCATCTAAGCCTTTTTAAAGAACTTGAATCCTCACCCATGTAGACCTTAAGGTCAGCAGGATGCTTGCAGTGCTGATATTTTCTTTTTCAGATCTCCAGCAGGGATGATAGAAGGGACCCCACAACTTCATGCCAATGCATGGAAGGTTTCCTCAGCTTGCTCCATGCCTATCAATATTCCTGTGGTTGATCCTTGCAATGTGAATCAGCAAAATGGTATGTTTTCACATGGGAGTATGGACTTAGCTCTATCTTATTATTATGGGACAGTTTTTCTTTTCGCTGTGAAAAAGTTGTGCATAAATGTATTTCAGCTTCAGATGTCCCTTCCCTGCCCTTCCCTGCCCTGCCCTGCCCCCCATGTAAAATGAATTAAGTACTTGATAAATTAAAGGTAGTTGGTCATTTACTGCTGGAGAGTGTTGAGATCAAAAGTCCTGCGTTTGTCTTCTCCATGCTTATTGCTTTAGAAATTTACTTATCGTCTATCTATGTTCGCTGACAAAAACTGATGCAGACAATCTGAGAGCCTTGAATTTGTTCAATTTCCTGAGCAAAGATTTAATTTTGGCTGCTTGGCATGCCTATGGTGTGTGTTGCACTTTCTCTTGTTGTTCCTTTCAATTAATGAAGACAATGGGTAGACTGCAGTTGCCAATTCTGACAGAATGTAGTCTAATATTTTTAATATTTCAGACATCAGATCTCACTAAGGATGTGGGATTTATCCATATTTAAGGCCTGTTGAAGCAAGCCTAGAATAAAAATAAATCTCTAATAATGTGGGGCATTCTAGGAGTTTTTATGCCTTCCTTGTTGTCTGTCCTCTAAAGACAGCCAGATCTCTCAGCCAGATCAGCTCAGAGCCTTCATGTCTCACCCTCAGTTCTTTGCTAGCTCAGTGAAGGTGGAGTGACATAAATGTGAGCTGCTTAAAGCAGGAGGGTGGACTGCATGACTTTCTGAGGGTCCTTTCCAGCCTGAATTTCCCTATGATCCTCTAATAATCACTGTGAATAAGCAGTGGAGAGTAAAGTGATCCACACCATGCTGTAAGCACAGGCATCTTTTCCAGGTCTGAGATGATATTGACCTGATTAAATTTAAAAAATAAATTATTGTTTGTTTGGTTACTTATTTTGTCAGGTTCATTTTCAACTGAGTCAAGCTCAGTCCTTGAATCTAGTTTACTAAGAGAGTCCATAAAATGTGAAATTCTTCTGTCTATGTGTGTACATGGAAATGAACATGGAGGTTGAAGGGGAGGTGGATTCTTTTAGCAGTAAAAGTGGCTTAAATATAATCCACATCACGGTGTTCCTTAGCTATTCCACTGCTTGTGGCAGTAGTCTGCTTCAGTGGTCGGAGGGCGGGAGGAGGGTTTGTTGCTGCTAGAAGATGTGTGGCCAGCTTGGGATTTGCATGCCCTCAAGCTCTGCTTTGTAATACTTCCTGAGGCCACATGCCAGGAAGTACATGGCCATTGTTGATGTTAAAACTAAATGAATGTCAAGTAGGAAAACCATTTTCCAGGCTTTGGGGGACTCTTTTAACTATTCTTTTGAAATATATTATTTTGGCATTTAAATTTCCTGTGCTATGAGAGGAAGGTATAAGTGTTTTGGTACAGTTATTTCTATGTTAAGTGGAGTTTGCTGTTAAGGGAGTAGAATTTTACAGAAAGACATTGTATGCGAGTGTCTATTCCACAGCTGGCTGTATTTGGTTTTAATATGCTATTCATTTGACTAACTATATTTAAGTGGATCTGGCTAAAACAATGTCACCTTCTCTTAGCTGGGTATGCCTCTCACTGTGATATCATCAACCAAGACGTTTTTGCTCCCTGCCATGCCTACATCAGTCCAGGGCTGTACTACCAGCTCTGCCGCTTTGACGCGTGCAAATGTGGAAGCAGCTGCTTGTGCAACGCTTTGGCGCACTATGCTTATGTCTGTGGCAAGCACGGCGTCATCATTGACTTCAGAGCTCATGTTTCTTACTGTAGTGAGTAACATTTCCATAATGGAATATCTTTTAGAAATGTGTAAAACTGCAAATTTCATTCACTCCACAAAATACAGGGGTTGGCTTATTTTTCCTGGAAACTAGAATTGCGCCATGGTGTAATGATGTACTGGGGGAGAATGATGACAGCCTTTACATTAGGCATCTGAGTTGGGGCCCCTGAGCTGTCTCACAGGGAGTGTCTGCTCTTTCTATTGGCCACAGAGAGAAATGGAATTCTTCCTTTGAATCTGTAAGTCATATGCAAGTCCCTATTAGGATAAAATAGTCAGGGAATGACAAGAGTGGAGCCATTCCCTAAGGGAAGGCAAGCTGGGCTGGCAGGGGCTCCCTAGGGTGGGCAGAGCAGGGTGAGCAGTGATTGGACAAGTAGGATACAGTAATGATTTAAAGCAAAGCATTTCACAGAATCTTAAGAGTACTGTGTGTTGGAAGGGACCCACAAGGGTTATCAAAGTCCAACTCCTGTATTTCTGTTTCTAAGCAATGTCTCAGCCTTAGCTGGACCATTCTTCCTCTCTTGGAAGCCTGAATTACTAGATAGATTAAGAGTTTAACATATAGAAAGAATAGAAAGCTACTGTTTACAAAACGGATGATTCCAGTCAAAGAATTATTTTAATACAAACCCACTGTAATCTAAATATTTCTAATTCAAGAATTTGGTAAAACAGCATATTTTTCTCATGCTTTTCAATTAAACCCAGTGCATCAAGAGACCACTTTGCTTTGATTTTTTTGTACTTCCATGATACACTTTATTTTTCACATTTTAAGAGTATGCTGTTCTCCCTTCTTTCTCCCTCTCTTGCCTCCAGCTGTGATGTGTCACAGTGGTATGCTTTATCATCAGTGCTCTTCTTTTTGTAAACATTCCTGTGCTTCACTTTCTATGGGAAATATCTGTGCTGATGACTGTGCGGAAGGATGTAATTGTCCTGATGGGAAGTATTTTGAAGAGTCGGTCAACTTTTGTGTATCAATGTAAGTAATAAAAAAAATAGAATATATCTATGGGCACATTTTCCTTTTTCCAGCAAGATTTAAAGTAGCTTTGCCACTCTTTCCCTCAAGATCTGGACCTCCTAGAGAAGATAACAAACAATATGTGAAGATTTAATGTTCTGTCTTAATAATCAATAGTGAGACCTCATCTTTTACTGTGTGTAGATACATACATACATCTGCTTCACTTTAGAGCAGATGTATCAAACAGCTTTCGAGAAGGGTAGCTATACTGATGTATAAAAGGGAAACTTTTTTGATTCATGGGATAGCATTTTCATGTGAAAACCTTGTTTTTAGCACTTGAAAAAAAAAAGCAAGAAGGAATCCATAAAGCAACAAACCATAAAGTAAGGGATAGTATGGGAAGAGTGACTAGAAGTGTCTTTTTTTGTCTCACAATGCAAACCTTTGCATTTAAATGGGAGGAAATGGTCAAGGAGAGGAGGAAATGGTTTTTGTATGTTGCACACCCAAAATTTTACAGCTTAACACCATGGGTAGTTACAGAGTTACTTCTGTTCATCGCAACATGTATTTTGAAAAGATAAGTAAAGTTCATACTGTAGGGATTAAGACTGTTTTAAATTATTCAAGAGTGTGAACAAACTTCTTATTTGCCTATTTTTTCATGCTTTCTGGGTAATTCTGTTGCTACTTCTAACCCATCTGGCTCTTATCACGGACTTAATGGATTTTGCTATGATAATTGTTCTATCTCACGATTTTAACAATACTTTGAACAGGAACTGCATGTTTTCATTCTACTCCCATAACTGAGAAGAAAATGTCCTTCCTATTAGAATAATGCACAAAAGCAGCAAATAAAAATACAGAGATTGAGGAAAACCCTGGCTCTTTGAAGATTATATGAGTTTTGCCACTTCAGTACAGAGTGTCATCTTTAAGTTTTTGTCTTTCAAAGAATATTGTACATATAAGGATTGAGTTAATGAATTAAGTTAATATTATGATGAGACCTGCATATCATAATAGCTCAATAGAGGACCCTTAAGTCCCATTTCATCTTGTTTTTCTACCTAAATGCATGACTATTCTTTTAACAGGTCTGGCTGTCACTGTCATTACAAAGGCAAAGCCCTCCAGCCTGGAGAAATCCTTCCTACGCCAGCAGGCTCCTGGTAGGTTTGAGTGCAAGAGTTTTATCTTTCTTATATCACAGTTTAGACACTACTTTAAGTGGTTTGTTTTTCTTGTGTATATTGAAAGTTTATTGTATCAAATTTTTTTTTCCACACTTAGTAAAAGGGAGCCTAGTATAAATTGGATTATGTACCTGATTATTTTAACAAAATACCTGGAAAATTCTGTAAGCCATGGTGGATAAGGTTTTGTGTTATACTGTCTGCATCCTAAATCACCTGGCTCTCCATTCTCACAGGGGTTGACATAGTCAGCTTTTTTTATTTCAGTGGAAGTTAGGAAATTACATAGTGCACACACGATGAATTTAGGCTCTCTCTACAGATAAGGAATTAGAAAATACCGACAAAATATTGAGCTGAACTCAAGCTTTTGGATTTTAATCCTCTTTCTCCTCCTAATTTCTGTTGTTTAAATTAGGTTGAATTGTATAATCTTTTTTAACATGGTGGATACAAAATATTTTTCCTTTGAATAAACATAGGTTTCCTTTTCTTTTCTAGTCAGTGTTTGAATGGAACAGTGAAATGTGTTGAAGCCACTACAGAAAACATAGGTAATTTACAGTCTTGTCCCATATAAAAGTTGCACAAATAGAGAATTTGATATTGAATAATAATTTGGTTTTCTCTTCATATGTATTTAAATTATGAGATACTTTATATCACAACATATTTAAAATAGGAGGTTAGGAGCACAAATAGACTTGGGGGTTTTCCCCTCTTTTTCTGTAGCACAAATTGTGCTACTCAGTCATTTGGGAAATTAAAAGAAATAAATAATTGCGTGTGACATCTAGGTCAATGTGTTCTCATGGGAGTACCTATAATTAGGCTGACCAGGAAGCTTTAAGATCTTGATTTTTAGAAAGTAAACTTTTAATGCATTTCTAATGGATTTAGAATTATACCTTGAAAATTATGCCACTTCTAAGGGGTTTTTCTGCCTAAGGTATCATGGCTCTGTCATTTAGCACGGACTGTGTGTGAGATCCACGATGCATACATCCAGATGCTTAATATTATTGGTCTTTTTACATTAGAAAGTATATTAATTTTATATGTCTCTAATATAGATTGTTATAGACTGTTATTCCTATTGCAGTCATATAAACTGTAATGTAACCTCCCTTTTTATCCAAATAAATAGATTGTGAACAAAAAGAAATAGAAAAGCTTCTGTGTAAAGGAACAGTTGGTCTTATTTAACCTTCATTTTGCATTTGAAGTTCACATATGCCCTGAAGGAAAAATCTACTATGACTGCAGATCTCCTGTGCCTGGGTTACCAGCAGCGGGTGTGAATTGTGGGATCTCTTGTGCGAACCTTGCCATGAACTTCTCCTGTGTCCCCTCACCACCCTGTGCAAGTGGCTGCGTTTGCCCCCCTGGGTAAGCTTTGATGGAACAACCTGGAGCACAAGCCAAATGCATATTTTCCACAGTTCAACTCTGCAAATTTGTTTTCGCTTTTTCAATTCCAGTGGTATCACACTTCTAATTTTGAAACTATTGTTCTATAAATTGTCACAGATGCAGAGTAACAGCTAAAAGGCTGTCAGATATTCAGCTTACTACCATTCCAATTGGCTGGTATTTGGGACTGTCTGGACAGGAGATGATTTCCACCACTTGCACAGTATAGTTTATTTGAATTTTAAAGCAAACATGACAAAAATTTTTGATGTAAACCATTTGTGCTCCTGTTTATTGCTGCCCAAGTCTTTGTCTCGCCTAAATTTCTACTTAGGCTTACAATGTTGATGCCTAGCCTGGAGCAGGGAGGGCAGGTATATGGACTGGTTTCTGCCCTATTTCCCTTTGTTCTCTGTGTCCTTTTTTGTTTTCTCAGATTCTGTATTTGGATTTGGTGCCCAGAAACAGTCTCCTAAGCTTGGCAGGGGTCAAATCCAAGTATAAAATCTAAAAACTTCTGTTGTAGTTTGTATCAGGATCAATTGCTACTCCCTCCATTTTTTTCCATTCCCTCCCCTGACACCTCCTGTGTGTATTTTCAGATTGAGTAGTCAAATATGCTGTACAAATTGCTGTTATTGCTGCTCATCTCAGGTGGACTGCTCCCTTTTTTTCTTCAACTTTCCATTCTGTTTCACTGTCTGTGCAGCCAGTGTTCTCCTGACAGGGTATCAGTTGTGCACAGATTAGAGTATAAATGAGACTGTCACCATTCCCCTTCCAGCACCATAGATGACCAAGCACTGGTGAAGGTACAGATTTCAGGCATAGCTATTTAATATTTCACTAGTTCTTGCCTGGTATTCTGTAGTCTTCTAAAACCTCTGCCTCAGCTGAGAACTTAGCTTTCAGGACCATTAGTGTGATGTGAAGAAACAATTATTTCTAGCACAAAAACTGTATGAATCTGTGAAAGTAATAAACTAATAATAAACTGAAACATCATTGTGATATTTGCATGAAATTAAATTAGCAGTCATTGATATAATGACTTACAAGTTCATTTGAAAATTTGAAGAAACTAAAATAAAATTAAAAAAACTGAGCTAAAGCCTTGGTCTCACAGTCATACCATTTCAAATTGACTATTACTTGAATATTTTCTGAAGTATAACTATAACAGGAGTACAGACAAGCAAAGTCCTAAGTTTCTGTCAAATAATAGAGTAAAACACATGAATTATTTTTATTACATAAGAGAATAAACACTCTTTTTGCAATTAGGTTGAAGAGTAAGTGTATAACAATGCATTTAGTAATGTGCTCATTGCTAAATTGTACTTAATTATGCCTTTCAGCCTCATGGTTCCAAAAAACGAGTATTGCTTTTATCTAGGAAGGGGCCAGCTGTATTATCTTAAAAATTAGTTTCTGAAGGTCTCTTTTTATGCAAGAAAATGTTAAACATATATCTCCTGCTATTAAATCTAAGTGGATAAGTCATTAAAAACATTTTTGTGAGACATTTTACTGTAATGTAGTTTTTTTAATTCTCCTGAGTTGCTGTTCTTCTCTTTGGTTCTCCTTTCCCACCTTATTTCTACCACTACCCATTGTTTGACTGAATGACCTAAGCTTTTGGGGTGGAATCCTGAATTCTCCTGGAGACTGGCACCTTATTCTAGCATCCTGGGTATTTATGGTGCTTGTAAAGTAGAGCAGTTTGTGTGTCATATTGAAACCCTTTCCTATGGAAAACCATGAAATGATGGACTCTAGTATGCAAAAAAATGGTCTTCCTAAAGTAAAAATGGCTTACATTTTCTCTCGTTAAAGCACTTGCACAACAGCTTGTTGCTCTTTTAGTGAGTAGTTGAAGAGGTGACAAAGAATTAGAAATGCTGGAAGTCTCTGCTATACTTTAGAAGTTGAATAATATAACAGCCCACATTTTCATGAGGAAATGAGCTGAGAATGACAGTAAATGACCCAAAGATACACTGAAAGTCACCCTTACACTGAGCTGGAGATATTGGGCTAAACTGAGTTGCAGAAGCACAGAGTAGTGTGGAAAGGGACTTCATGGGGCTAAGTTAATCTCCTGCCTTTAGGCAGCATCAGATATAACGATATTATTCTTGGGAGACCTTTAGCTTCTATTGACAGAGATTAAGTACCTTCCCAAGCCATCTGCTCTGGTATTTTCTTATCCTTGAAAAATTTTCCTAACACTTGACTCTTTTACTTAGAGCTGATTACTGTTTAATAAAGTAGTAATGGGGTGAAGAAAACGAAACTGTGTACTCCCTTCAATTTCCAGTGAGAAAATCTTGAGTATACTTTGTGTGCTGTGTTGCATGACAACTCCAGGGATTGCTGTCCTGAAGAACAGCACTGGGAGTGTCAGTAACATTTTTGTTAAGAAAGTTGAAATTGCTAAATAGGTGGAAATGAGATAGCAAACATGTGGTTGACCACATATCTGGGTCGCTTATTGATTTAATTAGATTTGGCACTTTTTGCATTAAATGTCTGTTTTGTCTTAACCTTGTTAGTTGTTTCAGCTTCCCTTGTGTAGGCAAGTAACCTCTGCCACTGCTCTTCATAAACTGTGCAGCAGGTGCCA
The DNA here is from genome assembly GCA_013397195.1 of Hylia prasina. NCBI lineage: Eukaryota > Metazoa > Chordata > Aves > Passeriformes > Sylviidae > Hylia > Hylia prasina. The sequence continues at coordinate 414,719 of VYXD01010577.1, read as the reverse complement.
TAGGGCAATTCACTGTTCTGCACTTGGAACAGGACAGGCACTGTCTGTGCAGAGGAGCAGGAACTTCAGTCCAGCTGCTTTCCTGGCACAGCAGGACAAGAGAGCTGCAGAGAGGGAAGGGCAGTCCAGCTGCAGCCTCAGCAGCTCACATGGTACCCAGATGCTCTGGAGTTTTCAGAGAAATACCTACACTACCTACACTCCTGCATGGGAACTGCAGCCCACACCAACATACCCCTTTCTAGATAGAAGGAGAGCTGCAGCTGTGAGCTTGGCAAGGTCTCCAGCTGTTTACTGTGGAAATCATTTGATTTAGGCAGCTTTTGCTGATGGAACAATTTTCCCTGGCTGGATGGAAGAGTGATTGCCCTTCGTGGGGTTTCGACAATACACTACACATTCAGTTACATTGATCTTCTTTTGGATTTACTCATTCACCTTAATAATTTTGTTTTGAAGGATGGCTGAGCACAGAGGGAAATGTTATATTCCTGACAGTTGTCCATGCACCTGGAAAGACAGAGAATTTCTGTCAGGAGAAGTGATTGCTACTCCATGTTACACCTGGTGAGTTCATTTTGCATGCTTTCAAATCAACTGGATCTAGATCCAAAGTGAAACTGGTACAGAAAATATGTTGAGTACTTTGAAAATCAAAATTATATATACTTGTTTACAGATAGGTACAGGATATATCTTTTATTAGGCTTACTGATAGATATCCAAGTTAAAAAGCAGTGAAGAACAAATGCTTAATTCCAGACATTTGTTAGTCTCCGAAATGAAGACATGGCATTTTGCACAATAGAATATAATGAAAGACAACCAAGGGGAAAAAGAGAGATATGTTAATTTTCTAGCCAAAAGATCTATATTCAGTTAAGTGTATATTTAATAATGAAAAAAAAATCAACATGGCAGCTTTTAATCAGTTAAAAACTGCACTGGCAAATCAACTGAGGATTTACACTTACCCAAGCAAAAATAGAGGATGCCAGTACTACTTTCATACAAATTTGTGTAAGCCACTGGATACAGCTGACAGGAAAGTAATCTTGCAAAATATCAGCATTAATTTCTTAAACTCATTCCATATTTTTCTGATACCCTGAAATCTTGCAGGTAGCAACTGGAGGTATTTTCCTTTGAAAATTTGTAGACCTTTATCAAGATTTAGAAAAAATAGACTACTGATGCATTATGAATGAGCATGTTGTGGCATTGTGCATTATCTATACCGGAGGCAGTGATGGAAATATTTGCATAAGCCCTGCAAAGTCTGAGATTTTGCATTTATTTTTAATGCATTTTTATTTTACATATGGGCTGATGGAAAAATGTTCAAAACTTTCTTGCCAAGGCATCACCAATATCTTCAGAAGCAATTCACAGTATAGCTCTCTGCTTCAAGGTCTGAGAATTTTATTCCATTCATGGATTTCTGTATGATTTGAAATAAAGAACACAGGAAAGCATTTTCTTGAAAATACACAGCAAATGACTGCCATTATGAGGAGATACTGATTTGGTTGGTTTTCCTTGCAGTGTTTGTCGGAGAGGCATCTTCAACTGCACCAGCTACCCCTGCCCTGCTGTCTGCACCATTTATGGAGACCGACATTATTACACCTTTGATGGACTGGAGTATGATTATGTCAGTGACTGCCAAACTTACCTGCTAAAGGTAAGAGGAGTGGTCCTATGTTTTCTTGTGTCCCTGAGAAAACAAGTATTTTGAACAGCAGAAGTTGATCTATAGAAATAAACATTAAGAAAACAGTTGTAGAACAGATGGAAGGACCTGTACATGACTATTTTGTGCTCATCTGTTTGAAAATGATACATAGGTGTGTTCTTGCATATCTCTATGGTTTAGAGAAAAAAGAAAAATCAGTGTTTTCTGTTCTACCTTAATCATGCTTTTGTCACAATGAGCAAAGAATAGCACTACAGAAACTGTTAGAACTAGGTATAAAAATCCATAGATTTATTTAATAATTACTTATAAACCCTGCTCAGCCTGAGGTTAATGATGAGCTCAAGCTGCTTGGAATTCTTGTCAAACATGATCTGCATCAGATCTGGATTGTATGTGTATAATAATATCAAACACAATGATTTCATAACTGCACAGTGAAATCATTCATTGAGGTTGTCTGGCAGCTACATGCCAATGTTCCTCATAGCACATATTTAGAGCACATTGCTAGCTTTTTGTTTAAAAATACCATTTCTGACATTTAAAAATATAGCCTATTACTAAAACCACTATTGTTCATTATAATTGTTGCTATTTTAAGATTGTGTCTATGTTCTCAGTTACAGTAATATGTTTAGAAGAATACTCATTTTCCTGACTGTCTAACCTTGAGAATAAAGCACAGTTTCTCAAAAAAGACTACTATGAATAGTTTATTTCAAAGTATCCTTTAGTAGATTATTCACAGCTGTCAAGTAAAATACATTGGTTCCAGATTTTTTGTTTGTTTTTAAAAAGAAAAAAGAGATATTTGAAAAAGATAATAATACCTCATAGGAAATTCCTGCCATGTATCAATTATGATAAAAGAACTCCAACTCTTAGAGATATATGAACCTTTGTACAAGCTTTCCTCCTTTAAGATGCATAAAATAGGAGTTACTTTACCTGTAAAATCGTCTTGCCTGTATGATGATGTGGAAAGGTAGGTTGACATTTCTTAATTCTTGTGCCATTCCTTCAGAGAGGTTTGTAAGACAAATCTGTGCTCCTTTATCAAAGTTTAGTATGATACTGGAATGTTTGGCTTTTACAATCAAATGTCATCTGTTACTCTACTGTGTAAGAAAGAACCTATCTGGAAACAAACCATGGGGAGCATTTGGCATCCAAGAATAAAGTTGGCATCCAGATAATTGGGGCACGTGGCACATTGCCAATGGGCCATTCTTCAGGTAAACATGACACAAATGATGAAAATGCTGCCTACACAGATCTGCTTTTCAGACTTCTCTGACCTTTTTCAGCTTTTCAAGCTTAATTTTTTTCCCAAGCTCAGCTAATGTGAGAAAGTATAGCGTAATTTGCTCACAATTTTTCTTTCTTTAGTATATGGAGAGCTTTCATGACCTATATTGAGGGTGTCTTTAGTAGATACTAGGCACTGCATAATTATGTCTGGAACAGAAGATGTATCTGTGGGCTGATTTTTGACTAGGAAATAGTTAGAGAATTTTTAAGGGAAAAAAGGGAAAAAGAAACAAAGGATGGTATGACAGATGCCCCAGAGTTCTGAGGGAACTAAAACACAGAAGTGATGAACTATGTCATATGCAACCCTGGAATCAGAGGAATGGAAGATGGCAAGATAACCAAATATTTTAAAAGGACTTAATGGCTGAATTTGACGGGAACAGAGCAATATGTATGATTTACATATGAAGGAACTTAATAGAAAATTTAATAATGAGAGATTGCAATGGGGGAAGAATTGAACTACCTCTTTTTTTGTTGTTTTAATAAAAGAAATTAATGCATGATGAGTCATCAGAGTTATTCTGTGAAGGCAATAAATATATGGATAAGGATAATCAAATTAATATGTGTGTATTTTAGCTCAAAGACCTTTTGGAGAAAGATTTCAAAAATATTTTTTAGAAACTACTCTCATATAGGATGAAAATGAATATTCCTTGAGACCCAAAATCACAGAATGAGTCAGGTTGGAATGGACCGCAGTGAGTCATCTGGTCCTGCCTGCTCAGGCAGGGTCATCCTAGACCACATGGTACAGGATTGTATCCAGACAGTTCTTCACTATCTCCACACCCTCTCTGGACAATCTGTTCCAGTGCTCAGTCAGTGCTCTGCACAGTAAAGAAGTTCTGATATTAAGCAGAACTTCCTGTACATCTCTTTCTGTCCATTGCCTCTTGTCCTGTTACTTGGCTGAAAAGAGCCTGGTTCCATACTCTTGACACCCTCCCTTAGATATTTATAAACTTTGATGATGTCGCATCTCTTCTGGAAGCTGAACAAGCCCAGCTTCCTCAGCCTTTCCTCGTAAGAGGGATGCTCCAGAGAGATGCTCCAGTCTCTTCATCATCTTTGTTGCCCTCTGCTGAACTAATTACAAGTCAAAGGTTAAAACACAGGAATAAGTGTCCTTTTTTTTTTTAGAAGGGAGAATTCCTGGTGAAATCCCACAGGGATCCATGCTGAGACCTGCACTCAGCATCAGAAACAATTTTGAAAAGGTGATGTGAGGATTGAGGTATTCCGATGATAAAAATTCAGTCTGAACAGCTGAAACAAAAGCTTCAGGAGATCTTATGGCAGAAAACACTGCATAATAGAAGAGGAAATTCAACAATGAACAAATGCAAATCAATGAACAGAAAAAAACCCCTGTAACTACATTACCATAAAGTTAGGCACTAAATTAGCTACTATTATGCAGGAATGGAATTTTATGTGAGAAAAAGAAATGAAACACGCATAATGGATATATGTAAGGGATGTAATGGATATAGTGGCAGCCTGAGTGATAATCACATATGTTTTTATTTGCATGTACATAATTACATTACACTTGCACCACATCTTGATGTGGTTAAGCTGCATTATATATGCCGACATGATAGCATGATGGGGCTGCTCTTATTTGAAGTATTCTTTTTTGTTCCTAGAGCAGAAGTTTCCATGTCTCTCTCTGTATAATCCTCTTCCCCTATATTGTGACATTTTAAATAGTAGCATCCAAGTAATATGAATCTACCTTGAGCTACTATTTGCTGAGCAGGTGTGGAAGAGAGACCAGTCTCTTTTAGCCTGTTAGCCAAGTAGCCAGATGAAAGGTGGAAAAGTTTATATACAAATGCAAAATTTAAATTCCTTGCCTAACATCTTGGCAGGCACAGCTATCCAAGGCAGTAGCACCTAAACCATGCTACCTGATTTACAAATCTATTTTTTTTTTAAACACAATCACAGAATCATAGAATGATTTGGGTTGGAAGGGATAGTTAAAGGTCTTCTTGTTCAAAGCCTCTGCCATGGGGGTGTGTGTTGTGTGCTTCAAGTTCCCTGCCTGTAGGGTATCACAGATCATAGATTTCACAGCTGCTAGTGCACATTCCAATGATTTAGTGCTAGTTTGCTGTGCTGTTGTGAGACTGATTTTTATGGGTAACATGAAATGCTCACCAGACTCCTGAAAATGAAGCAGCTAAAAGGGTTGTAGTATTGTATATACAAAACTGTAATAAGTTTGTCCTTTCCCTTTTTTCTTTTGTCTTTTAGCTTTTGTCTTTTATCCTTTAATCCTTTTCCCATAAGCAGCGGACTGCTTTATTTCTACTAACAGAAGTGCCCTAAAGGTGTTGTAGCAGAGTAATAAGGCAAGTTATAGGTACAATCAGTTTGCTGGCATGAGTTCTTCCCAGATATAGAAGAGAGTGCAAGAATTATAATCTGAATCCATCATCCCCAGAGGCATGACAATGTGCTGTTCCCATCCATGTTACCAGTCCTCACTGTTTGATTTGGCTGTTGGCCTTCCTAAATCTGATCTGTTTGAACAACTCTTTAATTTGTCATCATATTCCACTGTACCAAACAAAGAACTCATCCTTACCTTTATTATGTTTTTAATAAGGAGCCCTTGTGCTCTTGTGGGAGAAAAATCAAGTATAAACTTTCAGCCAATTATGAAACTTACTTGTTTTCAACATCAGTGTCTCCTGTCAGGCCTTTTTGTTTAAGGTGACTGTAAGTGTATGAAAAAGCCCTTTATAACTAGTTCAACAGATTTGTCTATTGGGTAGAAAATAACAGAAAATATTTAGATCAGCAATTAAGAATATTAGGGCAGTAAAGTCTCACGAAATGATAGCTTCACTCTTATCAAGGAATTAGGAGTTAGTTACACACTGAGATGTAAAGTCCCTGTATAGATAAATAACATTCACAGAAAAGACATCAATATTTCTTTTTAACATTTTAAAATCTGTTATTTTGAAGGGTAAAAAGAAATCTTAGCAGACCAACTAGTTGATCAGTGTAGACCATATAAATACCTCATTTTGCTAATCTAAATATGAGCTATAAATTTAAAGTCAGTTTCTTACTCGAAAATATTTAAATGGTATTTTCTTCCATTTTCTTGCTTATTGTCTTATTTTACTATCTTTGATGATGTGACATTTTTTCCTTCAAAAAATGGGATTATTTTTGACAAACTTTTTACTAGTTGCAGTTTGTTTCTTCCACTCACCTGTTTCATAGACGACTTCTTTTACGGTAAAATTGATGTCTTTCTATGACATGTGTTGGCCTTTTTTATTTCTGTGATGATTTTCATTCCTGCAGCTCAGCATTTTTATTAAGGCTTGTAGGGTCAGTGCACTTGGTGCCCCTCAGACCTGTTCTCTTCTGTGAATCAGAAGAAAATTTTTTCTCAGAAAAAAATATTTCCCAAAAAATAATTAGTAACATTTCTCAGAAAATATATTTTCTCTGCTTTAAGGCAGATTTCAATCAGTAGTTCAGAGGGATAAACTACCTATCAGAATATTTTCAAATGAGAAGAAGCTCTGCTGCAATGCTCATCTGCCTTTTTAAAAACACTCCAAAACCCCCACTGAATTTCCACTAACCTTAGGTTTCCACTAACCTTAGGTTGTCAAGAGGGTCCTAAAGCACAGAAAGGGAGGGGCTGTTTTGTTCCTATATCCTGAAAGATGAAGGGCAGCATGAGTAAGGTCTCATCCTCCAGTATTCCTATTTAATAGATTAGGCTTGAATTCAAAGTATGCGGTAAAAATATTTTCACTTCTCTTCACCTGCCACTGGGGATGTGAGCATTTTAAAGTCACCTTTTAAAGCCTTTTTGATGCAATCATGAAAACACTTTTAAACCCAAAGTTGGAGGATTATGAAAGCAACAACCATTTTGAGCCACTTGATCAAATAATCAAACCATTATGTCAATTAGAAGTGCAGATGTAACTCTTTTGGGTCAGCAGACAGCATAAGAGCCCATTTGTTAAGCTCATTTAACAAAACATGCATCATCACAGGAACCACCACTATAGTTTCCCAAAAGATTCTCCTATGGCTGTGCAGTCCTCAGAGCTAGATACCTGGACTGGTCTGGGAAATATAGCCCGGGAACTCTTTTCTTGCATTCCTCTTCTTTTGTAACCTGAAGCAAGTTCAAAGTTCTTAATAAATTATAGTTTTATTAGAGTGCTTAATACAGAGTTTGTTTGATAATCCTTTAACCATTATGTGCTGATATGTTTCTTTTGAGTGGTAAATTTTTTAGGTGATGACTGGGCATAAGCTGGAACAATCATACGGCAACAAATTTTCAATTACTCATTTGACACAGCTGAGGAGTCAGAAGTAGGATTTATCCTATTCTCCCTTATTGAATATCCGTAATTTTTTGTGCAGCTCTTTTTCAACATCATTTGTGCCAGGTTGCCAGACTGTAGATCCATGAAATTGGCAAATCGGTAGAATTAAATATTTGACATGGTCTCTCTTATAGACTATTTGTAAAATAAATACATTCTTCTTGCTGTCAGTCACCCTATAGAGGATTAAAGCTGCAGGTTCATGGTTAATCAACACTGTCAAGCTGACTATTCATAGTTAAGATAAATAGTTTCTTTTAATAGATTCTGGAGAATTTAATGGGAAAGTAAATAATGTTGAATTTGAAATTACAAATGTTTAACATTGGGCACCAGACTCTAAAAGTAATTTTCATTTAGTCAGGGAATAAAACTGTACATGGGGTTTCAATCAGAGAGCCTTTAAATTTTTAATGAACACATCTAATCTGCAAGCCACATTGCAGCATGTAGTTTCATGATCAAAGGATGTACCAAAATATTTCCACTTACAACTCTTGTCAAATAATTTATAGCGAGTAATTGTATAGAAATGTGTTGTGTGAAAATTTGTGTCCACAAAAGAAAGCAACCACATTTCAGTGAAAAAACTGTTTACTGTGAATACTTTGCCCTGCTCTAGTTGCAGAGGATAGCAAGAGTTTGCTTTTCATCGGTCCTATGATTTCAGAGGAAACCTTTCTGGGTGCCCTTTTCTTTCTGGGTCTGTGCAATCCTGTAAGGATCAATAGCACGCTCCCTCTGGGGGACATCCCTTTCCATCCTCTCTTCAGCTGTACCTGTTTTTCTATTTGTTCTGGTCCTTCTGTGAGCAAAAGATCTGATTACAGTTGGCAATGGATTTATGCTCTGGTTCCATTTTCTTCAGATCAATGATTTCAGACTCAATTACCTCTACATGCCTTTCCGCCTCCACCACCCGATTCTCCAGACCATTAAATTATGCAGTGAATGAATCACTTTTATTCTCCAACAAAGGAAAGATTTCTTTCAATTTGTGCAGATTAGCATGGAGGGCTTCCAGGAAACGCTTGGGGAAAAGTTTCTTATGATGAGAATGGCAATTTAGAAGTTGTGTGTGCATAGGGTGATTCAGAAGGTGGATTCCCTTTCGGAGGACTTTGCTATTTAGTGACCTTTTGCCTTGAATTTCAGATTTTGGGTTACTGTTCATTATGAAAAAGCCCTTTGGCTATACTGACTCCAGAATGTTTTACTCTTATGGTTGCCTATAAAGGCAGGTCACTGTAAGAATGGCTGCCTGAGTTTGAGAGCCTTTGGTGGGTACAGCTTTGTGGACTGTTGATCCAGTAAAAGATGAACAAACCCCAGCATGATGTGCTGCTGTTTCAGAGCTGTGTGTGCAGCAGAAACACCCAGCCCTTCTCTGTGTTTAAAGGCGTGGGATGCTCGGGCCAGTCACCTACAGGTGCTGCTTAGTTTATGGCCTCTGACTCTGGGTGTTGGTGAACTATGAGAACTGGGAATTAAATTTATTCTGATTTAGGTCAGTATATAAAAACTAAACTTCAGCAGTGTGAATGAACACACAACTTTTTTTTTATATTGAAAAACATAAAAGCTTTGTGCAAGTTTCAGCTTTCTAGCTTCTGCAATAACTTGCTGGAGCTCTTGTCCTTCATTTTCCTGTTGCACTTTATCATTACAACCAACAATATAATATTAATATTTATCATGCATTTATTAATAAAACAACGCTAACAGGTCTCATGTAAATACATATAAAGCCATGCTTAGATATTAAAACTAACACCACCAGCTGCGCCACTGATTTATATTTCAGAATAATTCATATTACAAAATGTGTCACTTGGAAACAAATATTCAGATGTTCCCAAATCTTCTGTCTTCAGAAGGTCTCATTTTTATTTAGAAAGGGATTGCAGTAATATGACCTGTGCAAAAGCTAAATCTGGTACACAAGCAGGCAAAGTAAAGTAAATGAAACAAAGGAAATCAGCTTTAAATGATTTTTTCTCAAACCTTTTAATATAATTCTCTTAAAATACAAAAAAAGGAAAATCAAAACTTTTTCAGTGACCTCTCTCATGTCAATGTTTCAAAATCAAGAAACATTAAATTAGACCAAGCTTCTATTTTAAGTAGATAAAGTAAAATATTTACTGTCATATATTTTCATTATTATTAGATTTCAAAAAAAATTTCAAATTTTATTGCTGACAAACCTTCAGAACACCCAATAGCTCTATATTGAAGTAAAATCTGCTAGAAAAACCCCTATGTATAAATAAAATGTTATATAATGATACCTTTTTTCTGTTGTTTATATACATATACATATACACATACATACTTGTCATACGGTTTTCTGGAGTTTTTGAGAGTTTATTCTGCTTGAGATGTATCCTTTTCAGAAGTAACTTCTAAAGAAATAGGAAAGAGTTATCATGGATGCATTAGCAAACATCTGGAAGTTGTTTGAGGATAAGTCAGTAGCTGGAATGATCTCATTCCTCTTGAATTTTCATCAGTGAATCCACTCAGTCATGTTGCTCTCCTCCATTTCTACTCAACTGTGCTTCAAAGCTAGAAATATCTCATATCTTACAAGTGTACTGCAAGTTCCTTTGCCATATTTTTAGTGAAAATAATCTGCAGCCATGTAGAAGATGTGAAGGAAAAGAAAATTAATGTGCATTTGTGTATGCAATTTGGCTCTCAGGTTCTTAGTTCCTAAATGGGTTTTTTGGTTCTTTTTTTTCCAATAGTTGTATAAAAATACATGACATCGGTGGGAAAAAAAGTGCTATTACTATCCCTTTCCTTTCTTTTCTCTCTCATGTAAGAGGATCACCCACTATCTTTCCCACAATATTTATTCCCCAACTTTCATCTGGATTTCTTCCCAAACTGAGACAGTATGTTTCAGTGCCATCTGTTGACTCCAAGCAATATTGCTCCATTGTTTTAATAGATGTGGGGGAAGAACATTTGGTGATGCAAATTAATACAGGGTACAGAAACAGGGATCAAATAAAATTACGTGGACTGTATATATAAACTCTGGAAAGGTGCAGAAGAAATTAGTGCACCAGCAAAACAAAGGAAGTCTTTCAATAAGAGATGCTTCTTGGTGTAAATTAAAATGAGTTTTGCATATTTAATGTGTTTTCATTGATTATCTGGAGATGAAGTCCATAGTAAAATGGCACAGGAAACTAATAGAGCAAGAACAAGTTAGATGCCAAAGCATTTGCCTGCTCTCCAAAACAATTTATATATTTATACCCAAATGCTCACTAAATCTGGGCTAAGATGTTTTACTTCTCCTAGATCAAGCTCACTAGAAGTAATAGTTTCAAATGTTAAGTTCCTTCAGAAGAAACTCAGAGCCAATAAATAACAACTAAGTTAATTCTGACTTTCCATAAAATCTCCTGAAATATTAGATCTGAACAGAGCTAAGGAATCTCTCTGAAAATATGTAGGAAAGAGAAAGCAAATTCTACTTTTTAAATTATTGTATCTTTTTTTCCCAGTATTTTTAGGGCTTTTTGCACTTCTTTTTGTGGTTATATATGAAAACATCTAAAACATCATTAAAGGCAAAGGAAGATAGGCCTAATCTATGTCTATCCCACTCCCAGGATATCCTTATATGCCTTTATGGCCACCCTAGTTTGCAATTTTGTAGGGAACAAACCAAAAGTAATGGGTAAATCAGGGTATTGAGAATGGGAAAGAATGAGTCTTGACACTGAACAGTTAGAGATTTTTTTTAAAAACTTTCAAATAAATGAATACAGCCAATTAAATTGTCTTCTCCCAGGCTGCATTTTGACGATGTAAGCACACTACACAGCATTGTTACTGGTTAAAAGGGACAGAAAATTTCTAACATGATATTGAAATAGAAAGTTTCTAACAAAAATAAACTCTAGCATTCCCAAGCACTGCTAAAAAAACCCACCAAAACCAAGACCAAACCAGAAAAAGGAAAGCAGTGCTTTGCTTTTTTGACTAGGAAGAAATATGGAAAAAAGTGCAGTGAAGTCTAGAAAAAGAATGTCCTGAGAAGTGGGACTGACAATGAGCTTTTGACTGACTGCCCAGAGCTGTGAGTCTGTCTTTTCTGTTGCTTGGCAACTCCATGTTATCACAAAGAAACTGATATTAAGTTGGAACAGGCTGGATATGGTAATTTACGTGGGAAGATACTCTTGCAGTGGGAAAACCATTTTATTTCTAGTTTCTGTCAGCGTAAGTAGGTTTCACATGATGAGCTGTAGCACATCCCCTGCTGGGTGCATTTTACCTAAAAAGGTAAAGTGTGACTCTGCCTTGGAAAGAGGCTGTGCAGAAAAAAAACAAAACCAAAAAATCCCCACCTTGTTATTCATTAGACCTGCTCCTAGTGTCTACTCAGACATTTCTTCTAGTGGTAGCAACAAAAGCTTGTTTTCATATTTGTGTGGATTTAGTGCAGATTAGACAGGTGGAACTTGATTATTATCATTTATACCATCACATTCCCTAAGAACTCTTGAGATTTGCCTAAGACCTCTCTGTCTTATATAAACATCAGATCCTCACTTTATCTGAATAGTCTTTTCTTTTGCATTGGTAATAGTTAGGTGCTAAGTTTCAATTGCATTTTATTTCTTCTTTATTGAAAGAAGGCACTGCATGTGCAGCAGCTACAGAATAATTTGAAGACTGGGATAGAAACTGTCATTCCAGTTTGAATTTGTTTAGTACTGTATGGCTTGAAAAGGTGTCTATTGAGCTATATGGAGAGAATGTCAAGAATACGTATGTAAAGCAAATAATTTTGTGAAAGCTTAGAGCCATAAGAGACATGGAGCCATATAATCCATAATGATGTTTTTATGTTTGGGTTTAGGTCTAAGATTTAATTAGAAAAAGAGAAAGCACAGAAGATGCAAGATTTAATGCAAAGCCCTTTTTTCTTAAATGTCTGATCTACTAGTAACACTACTGAACTACTACCACAGTCTCTCTGCATATCCATCCTGCATAATTTCTAGTAATTTAACACCATCATGCAGTCCTACAAGTAAGGAAGTACTTCACATGTCTTCAGGACTCCCTGTTCTGGCTTTGGTCAGCAAAACACTTCCTGGCTCCAGGCTTCTCTGTACTGCAGAGTTAACTTGAAATATAACTCAGTTTGTGCCCTTGGCTCAAATCCCAACCATACACAGAAACTTCTGATTTGAGTATGTTGATGCTGTTCAGCTGAAGGGATTGGCCTGGGCTGTCAGAAGGCACAGGCAGCAGCTTCAATTAGCATAGCTAATATAGCTACCCGCTGCTGCCTCAAGGGCTTGTCTTCATTGCCAAAAAAGGTGTGTTTTTACTGTGGGATAATTAGTCTGATTTAACTATCCTTATTTAAAATCAAGCTCTTCATTTCTTTTCTTACGGGGAAGACATTGCTTCCCTATTAACTCAGTGTCCCTTTTTGCTGAGACTAAGCTAACTGAAGAGGAATGAACTGTGCAATGAAATGAGCCCACAATGTCTTAGGCATCAAATAGACCCAGAGACTGCAAGCAAAGACCTTCTCTGCGCTGAGCCATGGTGGGGAGGTAACCCCCTTTCTCACTTTTCAGTTGGCCAGCACAGAATGTGTCAGCTTGTGTCCTATCTACCAAACTAATGAGATTGTCTCCTTTTTAATTTACCACATCACATCCAATAAATCAAAAAAATGCTCTGGGCTGTTATCTGACTTGGAGGGGAATAATTATTGTACTCACTCCAGCAGCAGGCCTGGTTTAATTAAAACATAGTGTATTTCCCAATAAGGTAGTGACCAATTTTATTTTGAGTGCAATTTAAAACAACTTTATAACAGAATGGAATAGATGAACTTTGCTTTACCTTGAGACTTTTGATACTTTTAAACTGAGCTTCCTTGCTAAATCATGGCAATCTGATGCCCTATACCCCCTTATGACGAAGCAGTTGGTGAATAACTTTATCCACTGTAGCTCTCGTCTTCCAAGCTAACTGCTGACAAATACCATCTGTTTCCTGAGCCCTGGCATCAGAGTAAAATAAAGCTTGCAGGCAGTCTCCCACAACTTATGTTCATTGCACTCACAGCACTCTCTTGCTGTAGAGTGTTTTCTATGCCAGGTAGCATCATCCTCTGGCTTGTGGGCCATGCCAGACTAAGGGTAGCAAAATGGTAGCACCTCCTCTCTGTGGCAAAAAATACCTCAATGCTTTCTATTATCTGGGGTTGGATTTGGTTTAGATTTTAGATTGAAAGTGTTCTTTAAGGAGTTTGGTCACTATGACTTTTATGAAGAAAAAAATACACAAACTGCTTCCTAAAGCACCTATGTTTTCTGCATGCTGTATTTTGCACTGACGAGGAAAAATTACTGATTTTTTTTTTAAATTCTTGAATTCTGATGAGCGTAGAATAAATAAGGATACAAATGTGAGACAGACAAGAAGTAGTTAGGAGTAAGTAGCCAGCAACTTTTAGGGGTACACTGACCAAGGCAGTGGTACATTGACCACAGAGGGAGTGAAGCTCTGGAGAGAGATGCTGTGGGCAGAAACCAAGGTGAGGGATGCCCCTGTTGCCACCATGTGGAGCTCTTCAAGAGCATTCCTGGGAGCCAAGCATAGTTCCCAGGACTGGGGAGATGCTGAGAGCCACCATTCCATCTTGCACACAATGCCCATTGGCACCTGCAATTAATTTCATATAATCATAGTCTCAGAGACCATGTTCAAAAGAAGGCAGAATCAAGAAGTGTTTTAACAAGAAGAGAACCCTTTTGTCCCTAGCACTACCCAAGTGTCCCATATAAGACTAGATTAGTCATTGGGTCCTACTTGCCACTTCCAAGGTTTTTATTTCATGTCTGTCTCAGGTTTCTGATGACAGTAGGACTGAATTTGATTAAAAATTGAACTACGTTCAGAAACAGTGTTGTTGTCTCATATTAAGAAACAGTGCTATTGTCTCATATTAGTGTTATGAAGTTAACTTTCTCAAGTAATTTCTATAGTTATGACTGCTTGTTGATTTGTAAGGATTGATACAGAAATGATCAGGAAAGCAAATTAAAATAGGAAATAATAGGAATAACTCAACTTTGTTTTTGTTTGTGATATGTTAGCAACTCTGAAAAGACAGTTCATCTCCTTAGTTTGAGTAAAAAATCTTAGCATGGGTGCATATGTGTTTCCCTCAGGAAGAACCACAGAAGCCATAGGTGAATAAACAGATGTGTTGAGCCAAGGAGCAAAGGTGTTTTTTTGTGCCTAGACTGGAAAATTAATGAAAGGACTGTAGAGCCAAAAGGTGTGGGATTGAGAAGGCAGTACATTTGAGTTTAAAGTACTAAAACACCAGTAGATCAGGAAACAAAGCATTCAAATCTTCTAAATGTTAAAATAACCCCACCCTATAAACAAAAATACTGGCAGAAAGCTTAACCCCCTCCAATAACATTGAGTATGACTCATGGTTTTGTGAATTTTGATGTGTGGTGGCACAGAAACTGTTCTATCTACTACCAACAGATGGTAGGTTTCTTGGTTTTTAAAATACGAAAACAGCTTGATCTCATGTACCTTGGTTTAAAAATAAAGCTCTTTTTATAGCATGTCTCAATTTCGACAACCACACTGTGCCATAAATATTGGATTCCAAGTATATGCATATTTTAAATGCCTAAACCAAACTCTTATTTTAGGGGTAGTCTGATCCTCTGAGGTTGTGAAGCCTTCAACAAGAGAAATCACAGCTGAACATAATGGCTCTGTGTTCAAAGTTTGTGTGTTCAGCTTTGAATTTAAAAATGCATTTCCTGATTTGGTAACTTGCTTAAATTTAATTTCAAATGTGTGTAAATTCTAAAGTATCCAATTTTCTTTTGTGATGGCAAGCATAGAATAAATCTGCAAGTGTGAAATGCAATTGAATATGTAAGTAAAATGATTTCTTCTTAATTTTGCAGAGCACAGATAACTCAAATATATCTATAATTGCTCAGAACAAAAAGTGCTTTGACAATGATATTGTTTGCTCAAAGAATGTTTTCATCACTGTTGGGGACACTGAGATTTATTTTAGTGAACCTTCTGAGAAGCAGGTTAGTTGTTTTCTTTCCTTTTTGGGTTGCCCTTTAAGATAAGCACTGCAAATTTACAGCTCTAAAGGAGCAAGATTTTGGAAAGTGTCTCTCCGATTGAGTTAATATAGTACAAGTGTTTAGGCCTGGATAAAGCAGCAGGTCCCAGCACACACATTTTTCCCCCCGTTGTTTCTTTTCAAGTTCTATTTGTCATACAAAGAAGATTGCCCAAAAGTCTCAAGGAGTTGAAACATACTGGCATTTATGAGTCTTTCCATTAGGTTTTGAAAGAGAAACCAAAGTATGAAGCAAACTTGAATGACTGAAAAGACAAAATACCAAAGTCTTAAACAACAGTTCTACTAATATTATTGATTCAGCTATATGCTAAAGTATTCTTCAATATACACTTTGCTGTTATCTGGCTGTATACCGTGGTAGCATTACTTTAGTTGATCTTAATAAATATTCATTTGTGTCAGAAGACCCTAGGGGCACAGGAAAACAAATCTAACTATCAGCTCTGGAAGGCTGGATATTATACTGTGATACACTTTCCAGAACAGGACATTACAATTCTGTGGGACAAGAAGACAATGATGCATGTTAAAGTTGGACCTCAATGGAAGGTGAGCTAAAATATAAATCCAAGATTTTGTGTAGATTCTCTGTATTGCTAATGTGATCTTTTGTTGAATAACGGTGATAGTCTTTTCTTCAAGCTTTCCTAGTGATACAGCTGTTTATTTTGGTGTTCAGCTGCTAGCATTTGCCAGGTAAGAAGAGATGGAGAATGCAACTTTCAAAGAGAAGAAAAACCACTCAGTTTCTACATGTATACTTTGCTGCTCGATACACTGCAACCTTGGAGATATGCAGTGATTCAGCTCTGACTCAAAGATACTTTCAAAGAAATATATAAATTCAGCTCTGACTCAAAGTACTTTGGGGGCTGGCAGAAAGGGGTGATTTTTGAGTTACCCATTTCACTACACGTTTTCATTGGCTAAAGCCAATGGAAAAGTGTCACAACAGGACATGGAATGAAGGCACGGCACACAGAGCGGGCTCCAGAGGCAGGAAAGAGAAAATTTATTTACAGTTAGGGATTTTATAGTTTTCAGGGATTGTCTCTGGATTGGAGGGAGAAGTTATCACCTCTCCATCCAGACTGGCAGAGACAAAAGTCCATCAAAGGTCTCTCCTTGGGAGAGGAATGTAAACAAAGAGTGTTTTTCCTACAAGTCCTTGAAAGTCTTCACTTTCACATGTAAACATTTGAAAACTAATAGAAAAGTTAGAAAACTCCAAAGATTCTCAGAAGGCTTTTAGAAAATTCTCAGAAGGCTTTAGAAATTCAGGGTGACAGAAAAGAAGCTTCCTGGCCCAGCAACATGGAAGATGTAAGGTTCTAGCACAGATTGCATGAGACTGATGATGGAACTGCAACCTGGGATGTAATAGAGGCTTCTGAGATAAACAGATGGAGTCAGCTCTTGGATTGAATTTAAAGAGACAAAATACAGAAAAAGATCTAGACAAAAACTTACATTTAAACCTAATGGATATATCGTGACAGTATTCAGTCATGGTGCAAGGAAGAATTCAAGGCTCCTTTTTTTGTCAGTTGCTCTTCTCTTTTCCATTCCTGTATCATCATCTACCTTGTCTTTGCAACTCAATCTTTGGCTGAATAACTATATTAGTGCAATTCAGAATTGCATTTTTCTTTGTTTCAAACATGAACACATGTATTAAAATGGGGCTCATTCAGCAAAAGAAAGCACGCTAGGCTAGAATACAGTATCTGATTTTTTGAAGCATAAGTCAAAGCTATAATGACCATCTGATGTGGTTTTAAAGCACAATTATTATAGACTTCTGTCCAAATAGCTGTAAAATGTTTAATTCACCTACAAGTTGATTTATCAGCCATCAATACACATAGAGAAGAAAAAATTCTTCTGTTTTTGAGTAAGCTAGCAGGGAGCTGAGTTCTACAATTTGCATCTAGGAACACAAATACTTCCAGTTCTTTCTGTTTCCAGTGACTGTTTCTTCCAGAGGCTCCAGTTCAGTAAGATGTCTGCAGCAGACGTTAAGAAAAAAGAACACATTAGCGTGAGCGACATAGTGCATGCATAGTTTTTCCATCAGCAGCATATGCCCAAGAAAACAAAGTTGTAGCTGTCTCTTTTATAATTGCTATTAAAAATGTTCTAGCTATTGTGAACTAAAATTAGAGGCAGAAAGTTTTAATGACAACAACTAGTCAGGCTGCACAATCATGAAGTAATTCACCTGAACTTTTGACTTTTGGATTGGAATCACTATTGAGCTTTCAGAAAAAAAAATATTACTAGATTACAGTCCATTTTCACAGACAGGGAGTAAGAAGTAGTTCTGGAAAATAAGAAGAAACCCACTGATTTCTGTTAAAAGATATTTGCAATATGGAACTGCAGGCATAGCAGAGTGTTGGATATTTTCAAAGGATAAGTCAGATTTACATTCACTCTTTTCCCTTATAAATTTTTATATTCCATGTGTGTCATTTGTGCCAATTATTGACTGTGAGTTCATGGAAAAAAAATTCTCTTTCAGGGCAAACTGGCAGGCTTGTGTGGAAATTTTGACAAATATACTTCAAATGATCTGACTACATCAAACAATATGGAGGTGAGAAATGCACAGGTGTTTGGAGACAGCTGGGTATTAGGACAGGTAAGTCCCATGTCCAATAAAAATGTAGAGAAAAAAGATTATAATTTTAATTTGTAAATGAGCACATTATAAGCACATGATGTACAGGTATTTTCTAAAATTATGGTCACGGTATAAGAGGACATTTTAATTTTTATGTCTGTGGATGTGAAAAGTGTTAATAATTTCTTATGTCATAGCAAACAGATATCGAATTTAAGTGAAACCAAACAATCTCTTTAGGGAAGCATATGTTTGCCCCTGTGTAAGACAATTACAGCTGTCTGCATTTCAGTGGTCTACAAAGTTAGGTACACTGCTTCTGGTACTTTTGATTCATCCCGATTTTAAAAACAATTACAATTTCTCTGGGGTTGGAAGCATCAGGATACTGAGAGTAAACAGAATCTGAATTCTGGAAAAAAGAGGCCTGGAAGAGTTTCTTTCTGAACACTGAAAATAAAATGAAGATTTATTTCAGTGGCACTTCGTAAACAGAGTAAACTGACAAAGAAGAGGCAGTGAAGGGATGGGCAGAAAAGGCTCAGAACAGCAACAGGCACAACCCAGTAAGGAAACTTGGTTTCTGAGGAGCAGGCAGGAGGGTGCTGTAGGGAGTGGATGACTGCAACTCTGGTTTATAACACAGGAGAAAAGGTATTTCATTAATTTGTGCTGAGAAGATGTCAAGTTTTACAGCCTTGTGGATATCCTGAAAAATCATTATTTGTAACGCACTCCCTTTGGGTGTCTGTCAGGACCAGATTTTAATCTGTTCTCTCCTTGACACAGCAGGAAATTGATCAAATATCTCTCACCTCGTGGAAGAATGCTTTGGAATAAAGATTTTGAGGTTTCTCTGCCTCAATATCTTCCTTTGGATATATTTTATTCTACATAAGATGTTTAAATTTCATCAGCAAGCAAGGCACATGTGTAGAGTTATCCTGCTCATCTAGAAGGTCGTACATAAATAAATGTGTGAATACTGTGCATGAAGTTCATAACTTGTTCTTTTTCTATGTATTGATTCAGTGGCACCATTAAAAATGTGTATAGTGTCTGCATAGCATATAAACTTGTAGGATGTTATAACTTTTGCTTATGCATCTCAGACTTTCACCTTACTTTTTGGTGAAAATATGTATCTGTGAAATCTCATGTAATCTGAAGATCTCTGTGTCTGCCAGAGCACTCAGGATCAAAGTTCAGCCTTGGTCTTGCTGGTTGGCTGTGCTCAGACAGACTTGACACTTCATCTGCCCCTGCAGTAGGCTTTGGGGATATTTTCAGAAAGGACCTTTGCCCTTTGTAGAGATGTATCCTGGTCAACATTTCTGAAAAATCTAAATAGTGTAAAGGAGTATTTGATAGCTGGAGGCCTAGCAACCAGCTCCATGCATATGGGAAATATGCATGTATTAGCACTGCTAAGCATGAGATGCTTCCAGGGCTTCTCCTGCAGGGAATGACAGCACATATCCTCCCAGCAGTGTCTGAGCACCTGCACAGGAGGGCAGCATAGGTGGGTGACTGCACTGCCGCTAAGGCTGCTGTGGGACACCCCGATGATGCCTGTGTGTTCGTTGTCACACCCTCCTGGTGCATTACACCCACCTTCCCTGCTGCACCAAGGCAGCATGGTTTCAAATGAACTTGTGTTCTCTCAGCTCTCTGTCCCTTTCATATATTTTTCTGTTCTTTTTTTTTTCTTTGTGAAGAGATCCTATAAGCCTTGTAGTTGTACCTCACCCATATTTGAGTTATCATGTTGATCTTTGACTCTATTTTTTTTAATGAGTTACTCCCTTCCTACCACTGCTTCTTTATTTTGAACTTACAGGGCTAAAGCCATCTTTAGTATGACTCCATTTAAAGTCAGTGAAAACCACCCAGGATGGATTTGGACCACGTATTTGTTTGTGATGTTACAGTTGGTTGCTCTGGTAATGATTATAATGTGTCACAAAGAAAACATTTTGTCTTTATGCACTGAGCAGACAGCAAGAACATTTTAGTGCTTTAGAACAAAACAAAAAGATTCTTTTTTGTGCAAATGTTTTCAATTATAAAAACAAATCAAGGAAAGGAGATGAAGAAGATAGCATTTAATTTTTTTATTTTCTGATTATGCAAGTATTGAAATATATGATTCTATGGTGTACCTGAGTCTGTGATAAGCACAGCTACCTATAAAATATTTGTGGGTTTTTTGCTTGTTTTCAAGTGCAAGAGCCCAAATGAAACACTGAGACCATGTGAAGTACATCAGAGCAAGTTCCCTTATGCCAAAAAGGAATGCTCAATTTTATACAGTGATCTTTTTGCACCTTGTCGCAATGTGGTAAGTTTATTAAATATCCAAGATTCCTGTCATGAAAATAATAAAATTCCAGTAATTAATTCTTCTTGCCAATACCCTCAGTCTGAATGTGAGAATACAGAGTAAAGCCCTGCAAGTATCTCTATGTGGGTGGGCTATATTTGTGCAGAGCTCTTTGTTCCTTTCAAGACTGGAATCTAAACATAAAAGTGTTAACAGAGTTGTGAGTTAGACTGAATAATCAAGGTTCTATTCTCTTTAGGTATTATTTATACTTTTTATCTATATAGGTAGCTAGGTTTTATAAAATGTAAATTTGTATAAATTGAGGGATTCTAAAATAGGTGTGTATGTAATGCACCTACAGGTTAGCTCAAATGGTTTTATTTTGTTAAGTGTCTTGCTCTATATAGAAAGAAATATGAAAGATCAAGATTTCAGCTTCAGAGTTATTGGTATTTTTGTTTGGCAGTTTATCATCTGGTTTTATCAAAACTCTGAAATTTGGTATCCTTGTTTTCCCAATACCTGGCTGAGCCTGGGACTTGGGTTACAAGAATGTCCTTCCGTTCGGTCTATACAAGATGGGAACAACACTATTTTGTGTGGTAATCTCTTATTCCATTTTAATCCACCCATTATCAATACAAGACATGCTTTATACATTTTCCCCTATTTCTAATTTTAACCTCTCAATGGTATTTAGGTGCTTCTTTACACTTGAGCAAGCAAGAACCACTACGACATTTCATCTCATTCTCTTAATTTCTTCATGATTATTAATACTGAGTGTCTCACTAAGTGAGATCATTAGCTGTCTCAGATGAACTTTCTGACTTTCAGGACCTAAGCTGGATATCAACATGGTTAGGAATTTGCCTGTGAAGGAGATTGCAGTAGCTTAACCCAAGAGATTTATTAATGTTGACTTAAGTTAATATGTAAAGAATTTTTTGAGCATGTGCCTGAGAACATAGTGATGAGTGTATTTTTGAAGTGGCAAATAATAAATAAAAATGTAACTTCTGAGAGTTTTTAAGCAACTGTATTATTATAACAACTTGGAAAGATCTTTTCTCTTGAACATTCATTTTCTATATCTTATCAATGCAGTGATTAGAATTTGAAAATATTATGCCAAAAAAATTAGCATAATTGTGTTAAAAAATCTATGCCAGGTGCAAAACATGTAATTTAATTAGTAGTCAAGTATTTCCACACATATGTATCTATCTTGTAGGGGAGACTCTGTAGAGCAAACCTCTTTCATGTGTTTTTAGAACCTATTAATCAGCATGTGAAAGTACAGCCCTTGCAGATGTAAAGTGACCTCCAATAAAGGGCATGTGCAGCTGACTGCTGGGTGAGGAACAGGGTGCCAAGAAAAAGCCTGAGCAGACACTGAAAATGGGCATGGAAAGAACAGAAAATGTAGATGGGGGTTTCAAATGTGCTTATTGTTGCTCCTGCTATGTGGGTGCGAGCTCCTGCCTGTGGGACAGGTGGCCTTGCAGTCCAACTCAGGCTGCAACACCAGTTTTCAGGGAGGCAAAATCTTTCACCTCTGGCTGTCAGCAACTGACGGATTGCAGTTGCTCAGGTAAGCACTAAATTCAACAGGATCTGAGAAACCTGAACACTTGGAGAAAAAAGGGTCTTCCTCATAATTCCTTTGGCCCAAGGCTCCCAGTTTATCAGAAGAGCAGGATACTGCTGACCCACAGAGGGATGCTGTTCTGCAGGCATGAGAGACAGGTTGAGATCTTTGGAGTCAGTTTACTAGTTGGTGATTTCTACAAAGCTACTACTGCCACTATTTCAATGGAGCTAGTTCTCATGTGTGTCCCCCACGTCCCAAGTGGTATCCCTGTTTTCAAAACAGGAGAAAGAATGAAAGCACAATAACATCTCTCTGCCCTTGATCCAGTCTCTGCCAGCTTCTAGCAACTGCCAGCTGAGAAGCTGTCTTCATGTTAGATAAGTACTGCTTTGTTACTATGGTGGTATTTCTGTAATCTGGCGTGTGCCATTTGAGTGCTTTACAACTGAGCTAGACCAGAGACTAAACTGAAGAGAAGCATTGCTTGAAACATTCCATGTGTTGAGCAAGAGCACTGTTTTGGAAATGTTGCTCAACATTACAAAATAGATGATTGGAACTCAAGAAATAGTGTATCATGTAAAACCATGAAATATTGTGATAGGATTTTAGAGAACGTGGGTTTCTGAGCTAATGAAGTTTTGTGAGCAAATTATATTAAAATCTTGATAAGTGCAGAAATATTTTTTTCTGCACAAGGTTACCAGTGGTCTTAAGCTTTCTTCCCCTGGGAAAACCCCCCTCTACAAATTACTACTTAATAACTTGGCAATCAGAGTTGCAGCTCTGATTTTGTTGTTGTTCATGCAAAACTGACAGGAAGGCTACAGATGGCAGTATTTGCCTTATAAAAGCAGAACCGCCAGCTTCAATAAGTCTTCAATAAATTGATGAACAGCAAGTATGTGAACAAGCATGTTGTTAGTAATCACTGATTGATTTTTTTCTTTAGAACTTTAACTTAGGTATAAAGTGATCATTTGAAGTGTACATTTTGTGTAGGAATATTCCCAAACTTTGGAAATACCTTATTTTTGTGTTTAATTCTTTCAGTCAGTCCAGAAGTAAAACTCCTGCTGCAACTGGAATTTGTACAGCTCATGCAATGAACTCACCTATTTTTCTTCTTTTCCCCCCTAGATTGACGTGACTTCTTTTATCAAAAATTGTCACACAGATACATGCAACTGCAATCTTGGTGGGGACTGTGAGTGTTTGTGTACCAGTATTGCAGCTTATGCCCACAAGTGCTGCCAGCAAGGAGCAGCGATTCACTGGCGATCTCCTCTGCTCTGTGGTATGTACCTGGGCTGGCCACACACCAGAGCTCATCTCACAGGCACCTCTGCTTTTTTTCTGCCCAATTATACAAACATGACAGAAGCAGGTGGAAAATAAACGTAGTTCACATCTCTCAAGCTGTCTATGTGTTAGCTCTGTAATCCTTATACACCCAAATTCACTTTCTTGCTGAAAAGGGCTGGCTGTGCTCAGGGTGTGTTAGTGCAGAGACTGTGGGAATGGCGCTGGTGGATGTCCAGTTTTCTGTGTAGGGCAGCAAAGAGACCCAGTCTGTTCTTTTCGCTGACAGCAAGAAGGGTTCTTAGCTGTAGAACAATTCCCACTTCAGGTCTGCTGTCACTGAACGAAAGTCTAAGAAAATAAAATCACTGACTGAAATATCTTGTGGGACATGAAACTTCCTCACCTGAAAGTGAACTTTACATTTTTAGGATGCAGATATGCATGGATTCTCTTGTTACTTTGTAATAATAATAATAATAGTAACAACAACAACCACAACAATAATAATAGGCTGTTTTCTTTTTCTTTTAGCTTATGACTGTGAATATTACAACCAAGGTATGTACTATTTGATGGTCTTGTTTAAAAAATTCAGTTAATTTATGAGGTTTTTCTTTGACTTGATATATGTAGTTTTAACATTGATTTTATTTTTAATGAGTGAAGGTTAGTGGCCCAGCTGTGTTGAATGACCCTAGTAATCCCTAATGCCTCTATTAATAACTTCAGAATGTTTAGTATTGGGGGTGGATTGATCCATCATTCTACAACATATTGTAGCAGTTAGGGAGAAGCTCTAGAAGGACATTTCCTTGTGTTTGTACTGTAAATTTCAGAGCTGAGACCTACAACATTTGGACATTGATAGGCTTTGGGATTTTATGCACAAGTCTCACAGTACTGTACTGTCAAAAGAACAGTATCTTAGAATGAGGGTGATATTCATTTAACAGAATTAATTCCTGTCATCCCCTCTAATATTTGGAAACTGTGCACATGCTTTATGGGGAGTAATAGATACTGAAAAGGAAAACTTGACTTGCAATGGTATGAATCTGACTTTTAATGTATCTTTTTAATGATTAGGATGACTCACATACTATAATGAGGATCATTATAGAGATGATTTTTTTTCTCCTCCTGTATGGCCTACTACAGTAGTAGCATGTAGATCTTGCTAGGTATAGCTGACTACCCACAATTACTTTGTAATAGGGAATTTTATCTTACTCAAAAAGGTTTGAGGACATGGCTTTAATGGTGAACATTAGGACAGTGGTCTTAAAGGACTTTTCTGACCTTAATTATTCTATGATTCTATGAAAAAGTAGAAAGGAGTACTGGATTTGGCTAATTTTCTTCATAGGATTTCCATGAATTTAAAAATATATTTTGCATTTGTGATGATGGTGTTTTTGCTACTGCTGACACAGATCAAGGCTTTTCCCATTTCTCATGCTGATCCACCAGTAAGCAAGCTGGGGCTGCACAGGAGATTAGAGGGGACAGAGCTCGGACAGCTGACCCCAGCTGACAAAAGGGATGTTGCAGAACACATGATGTTGAATTCAGCCATAGAAATTGGAGGGAAGGTTTTCTGGGACTCACATTGATTAGAGTTTATCTAAATGTTGGTCAGCTGATGAAGAATTTTGGCTTTTTCATAATTTTCTTGCAATTGTTTTCTTTGGTTTCCATTTCTTTTTCCTTATTTCTCTATAAACAAAACTCAAACCAAACCGTGATTTAACTGTCTTTATCTCCACCCCTGAGTTTTTTTCAGTTCTTTCTCTCTGATTGTTTTGTGAGATATGGGGTAGGTGACCAGGTGTGTGGTGCCAGGGTTAAAGTCAAGGACAGAGTTATGCATGTCTCCACTACCAAGTGAAACCAAGTGGAAAATTAAGATTTAAGTTTTATATATTATGTGATGAGATTTTTTCTTTTTCTCTTTGATTTTTCTTCCCTTAGGTCTTGGTGAAGGGCCCTATATTTTGGCAAGTTTTGGAGTGAATGACACAATTTTAGGGGCTAATGTATCCAGCAGAAAGATATTTCCCCTGCCTAGAACTGGAGCACATGGAAATGTAATTTTCAGTTTCATGGTAACTCCGGGTCTTTTCAAAGATAAAGATTTATGTAAGTGTTCTCAGCAGTTCTGCTAAAAGTGAGATATATATCTCAAACTATATGAATGATTTCTGCTTCATCTTCTAAATGCCTTAATGTAGTCTAGATATTTTTAGTTATTCGAATAAGTGGCCAATTTCAAAATGAAGGAGGGATTTAAATTTAAGTTTTTTAATATTAGAAAACGTCACTTTCAGCTTTAATGTTGATTTTCAAAAAATTATTTTAGAAATATTACGAAATACAAGTGGATAGAATAATTTTGTGAAAAATCCACTTAGATTGTATAAATGGAAACTGGTGAATTTTACACAAGCATCTAGCAAATATCAACACTGAAGGTCAATGCAGGATATTTTTGTCTCCAGTAAAATTGGTTCTACTTTTATGTTTTCACCTTATTTGTTACTTTTCCTGACCTAGAAAATGTGCAACTCAGAATGATCAATCCATTTCTGCATTGTTAATAAGCAGCATCGCTGTGCAATGTAGAAGGTAGTTTCTTAGGTGAACAGCTAATCCTAAGATCTATTTTTTACTTATCAGAGACTTAGCCAAGCTACACAAAAAAAAACCATGTTTAAATATTTTTCCTTTGTTATCTATTTTTCTTTCTTCACATATGTGAAGGTTGTGCCAATTACATCAATAAAGATTTTGTCATTGCTTTCTCAAATAATTTAATTTGTTGAAAAAATCATAAACCCTCAAAAATCAACATAAAGAAGGGCTATCTCCACAGAAAAACTTGAAACTAAGTTTACAAACATTTGAATGTTTATTGCCATGGGGAAATTATGTTTCTAGATGTGATTTTGAAATAAAAAAAGCAAAAAAACCCAGAAGAATAAATTCAGTCTTGTCAAATCCCCATGTAAAGTGGAAGTAAATAATTCATTATATCTCTGCAGTACACAGATGACTTTCATATGGAAATAAGGGATGAGATAGTATTCCTCTAGATTAAAGAACTTCAAGACTGTATTCATGTTGAAAATCAAGTATGAAGTCACTCTTCTTGTAAATGCTTACATTTTCAGAGAATTTTTTCACTTTTGATTTGTGGCATGGGTAGAGCAAATAGAGGTCAAGTCTCTCATTTGGCTGTAGATTTTCTTACTGTATTTCTGGATATGACTGCATATAAAAAAAGCCTGACCTCAATGTTCTTTCAATGTAATATTATTTACTAATGAAATTTTGGCGCTGCTAAGCTGTCAGACTTTTGTTCAAACTTGAGAAACTCCCAAGATATGCAAGTTCCAGTCTGAGTCTGCTTAGGAATCATTTTTGAAGGTTAGTAGCAGTAGGCTGAATGCAATTTTGGTCTAACTGGCAAGTTCTCTGGTGGTTCTGGATTATATGATCATTTGAAGTCTCTTTTAGACCCTGCACTGCATTTCTAACTCTCTTTTGTGCAACGTAAAACTGAATTTTGTTTGGTGGTTTGTTTTTTTGTTTGTTTGTTTGTTTGGGTTTTTTTTGGTGAAAAACATGTTTTTAAAAGGAGCCACTAAACAGCCAATATATAGGATTTAATTTCAATTATAAATTGTTTTCTGTGAAAATTTCACTTTTTTTTTTTTTCTCTTTTGCGGAAGCTCTGTCTCTTGTTTCTCTTGAATCTGCTCAAAGACCAAACTACTTTCTGTATGTACATGACAATGGAACTATTGGGTTGGAGCAGTGGCAGGCGAGTGCCTCCTTCCAGAGACGAGCCACCTTCTTCCACCACCAGGGTCTCTGGAGTCCAGGGCTCAGTGCCTTCGAGCTGCACAGTAAAAAAGGCTTTTTCATCATTCTCACCTCATCCAGTGTTAAAGTGGAAAAGTATGATGATTCACAAGAATTCAAACATTTCAGTAGCTTTAGTATTGAAGGTAAATTTTGCATAATCCCCAGGGATAAACATTCTTTTTCTGCTTGCCTTCGGGGCACTTTCTTTCTTGTATTTCATCGGCAATAGTAACAAATACTTTATCCTATTTTTAATTTCTGTCTTTCTTTTTCTTCCATTCCATCTCAAAATGCTATTATTTTCTAACTTTTGCAGATAGGATGGTCACTTTATCTTTGAACTATGTTTTCATTGGCTTACTCTTTCAAAATGAAAGTGGCATGTCATAAAACAATGTATGTTAGTATCTCATTAGTAATCTATAAACATCTATTCTTTTAAATGACTTGCATAATTGTATGGCATCTGAAAGCAACAGTGTCTTCATTATGTTTAACTGATCTTTGAGGTTTTGAAACAGAGTATATTATAAAAATGAATAGCTGCTTTTATTGTCAAATCTTGAAGTGTCTTTTAGCTTGAACAAACTTTAAATACTTGGAATTGAACAAAATCTCACCTATTGGAAAGTTCTAAAAAATTTGTCTATTTGGTTTTCATTTTTCATTTATCTGAAAATCCCAATGTATATTATAGAAAAGGTTGTAAATTTATTGTTTGTTGACTATCGAATCAATAAAACCCCCCTTTCTTTCATTCTCAGAACTCAGTGCTTCTGTGCCTTACAGAA
This sequence comes from Hylia prasina, assembly GCA_013397195.1. NCBI lineage: Eukaryota > Metazoa > Chordata > Aves > Passeriformes > Sylviidae > Hylia > Hylia prasina. The sequence goes on along the minus strand of VYXD01010577.1, from coordinate 386,621 downwards.
GGATGTGTGAATGGCGATATGAGTCTTGTGCTAATCCTTGTTTTAAGACATGTAGTGATCCCAAAGGAATAGCATGTAAATTTCTTCCTCTGTAAGTAAAATTAATCTCATATTGCTACTGTATTGTTTTTTGTAATAAGCATACCATATGCTATCTGAAAATTGCTGCTGCTGCAATATCCATTTAGTTTTTCTATCCAGATTTTAATATCATTCTTATGAGAAACTCTCACAAGTCATATGAAAACATTTGTACCAATCATTTCCCACAGTTTGTATTACCATTTACATGCGCTTTCCAGCACAAGAATTAGAGGGTTTGTATTTAGCCCAGAGGATTAACTTCTGGTAGTGGTTAAGTAGAAAGCTTTTAAATTAAATGAAGGCTTTTTTCCTTCTATGGATTTACAGTGACATCCTAAACCAGCACACCATGATGCTAAAAACTACATCTTTCTGGTGTTTATTTGACAGAGATCAAAAATTGGAGGAATAGTAAGGGAGGAATAGTAAGGGAGGAACACGCCCTCTCCTGTAAGAAGAGGGAACTTTTATACTGGGAGATGCCCACTGGCATGAAGGAAGGGATTTCAGAGGGGTGATATTAGCTTGGGATTTACTGAACAGGTTTTCTGTCTCCACGGTTCTTCCCTGGCCTCTATGAAACCATAGTAAACTAAAAGGAAAAATGCCTAAAAGCTCAAGGCACAATGTGGTGGGGAAAAAAGGGATATTTTAGATTTCAGACTCCTTAAGCATATGCAATTTATGATTAGTAATACAACTTATATGACTAATTTTTTCTATTGGTATTCTTAGCTTTTTCCTTATGGGAACACTGGTTGTTAATGTCATGGCTTTCTTATTGAAAAGTCCCCCCAGAAAAAAAGATGTGGGAATATAGTGATTTGTCTGCATTTTCTTATGTTGACAGGACACAAGAAAAAGGCTTTGTAGAGTCAATCCAAATATTTTAATATTTCAAGTGAACATATCTGTCATACACATAAAACAAAAGTCTTGCGGACAAGTTCATCCTTCTTTGAAAAACCTTTCTGCTTAGGGATCTAATCTTCCACCTGGTTGTGGAAGCAGAATGGTCCAGAGCTATCATGTTCATCAGCCTATGTAAATAATTGTTAACAGTTTAGAAATACAATTATGCTACTCAATAGCTTTTTGACCTTGAAATGCCTCAAAATGCTATGTTCATAATTTCATTGGAAGGTTATCAAAACTCTGATAAGACATTGTTATGGTTAGTTTAGCCAAAGTAAAATAATTTAAAATTAACATACTTCTACTGTGGCTCTAGAATTGACTATGCAATATTTTAAAGGGTTGAAGGATGCATGCCATACTGTCCCAAAAACATGATCCTTGATGAGGTCACACTTAGATGTGTTTATCCAGAAGACTGTAAGTATATTTTATTATGTTGATCTACTCTTATAAATTACTCCAGAGATACCAGGACAGGATTAATCAAATGTAATTTTTTTTAAATTTAAATGCTTTCTCAGAACAAATGTCTGTTGATGATTGTGTCTCTGGGACATAGACTCCATTCCTAGTCACCCAAAATACAGTTCCAGCATTCGAACAAGTTATATTTTAAGTTGAATTCTCATATTTCTCTAATAGTGGGTTATATATATAAACTTTTGTGATTATGTTATACTCAGAGCAACTATATTTGACTATATAGTGCTAGTATATTATGAAAGAAATACAGCTGTGGCAAAAACTTCAGTCTTTTTAGAGGATGGCACACTAACAAAGTCAACTCATCTATTTCATAATTTCTGGTGTGTAAAGATACCACATTATTTGCTTATTTTGTGGGACAAAGTGTTATTTTAACATTAAAATTTAATTTTAATACGTATCTTATTTTATTGTACAAATTTTGAATTAAATACATTTTGCTTAATATTTGCTAGTACAAAATTATCTCATGTACTATCTTCTAAAGATGTAATGCACTTATTTCAAATATTTTACTATTTTAGATTTACTGAATTTTCTATGGAATTGTCTTGTTGCTTTAAAATTGCCCTGCAAAATAAAGATTTTCACCAATAATAAAAAAATTACTTCATTTGCAGGGAAAATTAGAAAACATTTTGAGTCAGCTGAATTCCTCAAAGTCAACAGATGACCTGGAACCATTAACTATTGGCAAGATCTGATTTGCTAATATTTAAATGGTATTTGAGTAGAGATAGATTTGCTATTTTTCTTTACTAATAACCCATAAAAGAGAGTTAAGCACACATTTTTCCTTTTAGGTATACCTGTGACACCTACAGAATCAGAAATTGGACCGAAACCTTCACTGTTAATCTCTCACATGGGTCCTTCCACAGAGAGATTTCCTCAGACACCTCCTACATTTGTTACTTCAGGGGATAAATCAGCTCTCACCAGTGTGACAGACAAAATAACCGTGAATGCAAACACAGCTTCAAGGGGAATGAATATGTCAACAAAGTCCATTACAGACTTTTATTCATTGGAAGCATCTAATGCAGCCACCTATTCAACATTTTCATTATCAAGTACAGTGGAGCCTTCTGATGTACTTCACAGCACAGCCAGCCCTACTGTCCTTTCCAAACCCATCCCTTCAACAGATTTTCCAATTCTTCTTCAAGCCTCAGCAGTCACACCACATACTGCCTGCTCTAATGCATCTATAACTTTGCCCATTACAATAACAGCTCCAACAGCCCTGCTCAGTGCAAGTCCTATTCCAACACATTCTGCATTATTAACACCCACTTCCCTAGTGGTAGTTCCATTTTCACTGGAAACATCAACCACTCAGCTAGAAATAGTTCGACCTTCCTCAGCACTTACAGCTTTAGCCTCCAATATATCTTTTGTCACTTCTGAGCTGCCTGCAGGGATTGGGAAGAGTAGGAGTCCTTCAGTAAGTCATTCTAAGGGAGCAGAAATACAGTCTGAAGTATCCTTGTCTGCCTTGTGGGCTGACAGAGAAACTTTCACAAGACCCGTATGTCTTCTAGGTCCACAACTGACACTAAGCACATCTACTTCTCCTGTGTCTACTTTGTCTATTAGAACTAGGTCTGGCATTAGTCAAACTGCAATTTACCCAACACCCATTTCTGCACTGACTTCAACTGCTCCTCAAATTTCTATGACTACTAGATCTTCTAGCTCTGAGACAAGTGTGCCTCAATTAATTAGTTTCATATTTTGAAACAGCAAAACCCTTATCTAAAACATCTCTGATATCATTAAATGCTAATTCTTCAGCCAGTTTTTCTCCAAAGCCATTTTCCTCTTCAGTGCAAACTTCAATGACTGTTCTCGAGCAGACATGTCCATTTAAAAAGGACAGTATTTCTGCTTCTCTGCCTATAATGACTGTATCTTCACCTCAAGTTGTTTCTCAAATCCCTGAAAACACTTCTTCAAGTCCTCCTGCAACATGCACAGTATCTACACTAGCGCATTCTCTGTTTACCTCCCTGAAGCCCAAAGCTGTGGCAGGTGCCACTGTTGCCCCCCAAGGTCTTGATACAGTACCTTCTGGCTCTTCCTCTCCTCTAGTCAATTCAACAGTCTTTGATAGGTCTGTAGTAAATAAAGCCTCAACAGAAAATAAACATACAATGCACACCGATTTCTTTTCATTGTCATCCATTTCTAAAAAAAATGAAATCCATTATGTCTACACACTTCCCTCTCAGGACATTGGTATTACCTCTAAATGCTACATCAATAACCACTCCAGAACTTACAGAGTACCCAAAAAGTTCAGATACAGAATTGAAAACTGACCCTGTGGCTCAAAGTTCAGGTACTTTCATTTCCAAAGAGCCTTCTTTTACAAGGTCATTATCTTTATTAACAATCTTGTTATCAACATACGTACCATCTTATGTAACATCTCAGACTACAAATTCTTCATTGTTTCCCATAGTCAGTAGCAAATCATCACTAATACAAAATATAAGTGCTACCCAAGCATCAGTTTCATCTCCAGATACACAAGGAACTTCAAAAATTCCAATTATAGACCTTGCAACTTCTGTGGATTTCTCTAAATTCACTTTAAAAATAAGTCTCTCTACCAATTTTTCAGCAGCACTAAAAACATCCATTGTAATGCCCTCTTTACTAATGCCCACAACCTCTGAAATCACTTTAGAAAGCCAGCCCTCTATGCCTTCACCTCCTCCTAAGACCACTCATATCTCTAATGTTTCTCTAGGAAAACAGAGTTCTTCAGTAAGTTCTTCAGAAGAAGATGGAACAAGATCAGCCATTCCAGCTAGAATCATCACTCAATCCACTACGCCAACGATCATGAACACAACAGTGAATGCTACACCCTCGAAAGCACCTTATATTTTTGCAAAAATGCTACCTAGTTCTTCAGCTAGTTTATTAGTTACTTCAGGCTCTACCCTAGCCTCTAGGATTACTACAAAAACCACTGATTCTTTTGTTGTCAATTTGGATTTTTATATGGCTTCAGCTTCAGTTCCTACCACTATAGAAACACACAAATCTTTATTTACAACTGCAGTAATTCAAGCTTCACAGAGCAATAGAGAAACTCCAAAGATTGATATAATGAAAACAACTGGTACTACAAGTCCATTATCACAGATGGAGAGTACCTCATACATTGCGTCAGAAGTTAAATACACTACTTCATTTGAAAAAAGTGTGGATATTTCAGAAGATGGTCAGACTTCACATGAGCAAAAAAATGCTACCAGGACAAAGACAACCACAACTGACAAATCTTCCCCACCTTATTTGCCACTAACTGCAGTTCAGAGTCTGCTTGTTTCAAGAAATACAACCTCAGTGAAAAATATCTCTATTTCTGGAGTCCTGGATGTAACAACATTGGATAGATCCAAAACCCCAACGCAGAAACCCATTACACCTTATTTTAGTGTAACAGAGGCCACAGAGCTCCAAACCAGAGCTATAATAGATTTATCTCATTCTAGTGGTGGAATGGCTCTGCCTTCTTCCCCAAAAACGACAGCTGCAGCTGACAAGGCTTACTTTGACTCAATGATGCATACACTGATATCTACATCTTCTGAGTGTGTGGTATGATCAGTCTTACTTTCCCTTGTGTCATATATAATACCAGCGATTTAAAATAGTTTCTATTTTCTATTTAATTGTTTTAAAATTCTCAGTTGTTCTTAGAGGATAGTTTTGTTGCTGCTCTTACACTGCCCTCGTATATTCTGGAACTTGGATGTATTGCTGTGAGGAAAACAGGCTTTAAAGCTATATGAGTTTTCTTGATAGCTAAATATATTTCTGAGGTGTAGAGAAAGCCATAATCCTTATAATTTCGATGTTTCTGCATAATCTTACCCTGGCTTTCCTTCTTCCACTTGTTTCTTTGTCATAGGGTTTAAACCAATGAGAATGCATGATTTTATGTTTGAAATGCTTCATATTATATCCTCCAGCACATAATGCTTTACATAGGGTATTTCACCAAAGCTGGATGGAATGGGAAGGGTGTGGGTGAATGGACGTGCATCACTGTCACTGGTTACAACCACACAAATGCAAGTCATTCCAAAATAACTGATGAGGGGCAGGTAGATAGGCTGATTCTCTCTCAGAGCTTGGGGGTGGACAAGTAATCGCTTGCACTTCACAAGGCCAGTGAAGTTAAAAGCTGACTCTGGTTGTTTTCTCCTTATATGACAGCCGAGATACCTCGAACCTGTTGACAAATGTAGCCAGTATGTGTGTGTTAATATGGGTTGGATGTTATACAATCTCTCAAGGAACTGCCCTAAGGATGTGCAGAAGCCAGATTGTGGTTTTCGAGGAATGCCTGTGCAAGTTAACACTGATAGCTGTTGTCCAGAATGGGAATGTCCCTGTAAGTCACTCTTTTATTTTTAAATAAAATGTGGAGCCTTGATCTGTAAATGTCAAGTAAGACATTAAGGGGTTATTGCAGTGGGAATATGAGGCTAAATACTGGAATGAATTTAAAAGAGCTATTCGTCAGTAAAGCAGAATGAAATATACTGAACATTTTGGTACCTTTGAACTGACATCCTGGGGAATCAAAAAAAAATTTTTTGAACAAAAACATTGAAATCGCATCTGCAGCATAAACACCAATATTTTTCAGCTGAGACTCTTCAGAATTTTTATCAGTAGAGGTGTTAAGATTTCAACATTTTATGAAGAAAAATAAATTAAATACTAGCTTTTCTGAAAGGCGGACCCCCGTATTTATTTAGCTCTAATTGCAGTTTTTATTCATGCTTAGAAACTGCAGAAACTGGCGGATGAGCCTGCCAAGGGAACAAAAAAGGCTAAAGAGAAGTCATATTTAAAACCTTGCAGCATCACTGAAACCAATATTGCACTTTATATTTTTTCAAGATAAGACAGATAAGTTCCTTGTCAGTATCTCAAAAATATATATATTTTAATGCATATATTTTATCTCACACTGTGCAGATTCATTGACCTTGCCTGTAAAACCTTAAGTAAAAATTTTCACCAATTTAAACATTCTCCCCTACCCTGAGCACACAGAAGCAGGTTAAGGTATTTCCACTGCACAACCTAAACACTTTGGCTTATGGCTCAATATGTTGTATGCAGAACAAGGTCATCTATTTATCTATCTATCTATCTATCTATCTATGAATGTATATGCAAAAGCAAATAATGCTAGAACTGCAAGTTTTTAGAAATGCCTTGTATTCAGTTTTGTGGTGACGACATTAAATAACAGTTCTTTTTTAGGTCAGTGTTCTGTACTGTCTGAACTGAGTGTTATTACGTTTGATGGGAACAACATAGCCCTCTGTAATATGGCTTCCTATGTTTTAGTCAAGTTGCCAGGAGAAATTATTGTTGCTCATATTGAAAAATGTCCTGCTAATCAGGTAAGATTCTTGCATATATGCAATAATTATGATTGTTCCTTGAAGTTTGTTGTGTTAAAGGTTTGAAATTATGCAAAAATATGTGAACTAAAACATAAATAAAAGCCACACTCAGTGAAAAATGCCAAGTTATTTAGTTTTCAAGAAGCATGTTTAATAATGTTGTCTAGATAAAACAATTGTACCTTGAGTTAAATAGTAATTGTTGTGTTATAAGGAAATTCAAATCTAGGTTCCTTTTGAATTTTCAGAGGTGGCATAGCTTCTCAATATGCATGTGTCTTTTCAGGCTCTCCACACAGAAATGTTCTTATAACCTAATATGGCCAAAATAGGAAAATATTTTTAATAGTCACAGAATATATTTTGTAGTTATTTTAGAGAAGTATTAATGACTTTGTGATAAGTTATTCTTTGTAGTTGTCTAACTGAACTGTCTGCATTGTCTGCAGAGAGGATCCAACCACTTTAATTTTAGATTGCCAGTTTAAGTCAGGTCAGTCTCACCCTTAGATTCTGTACATACATTTCCTTTGCATTGTCCACAATCCTAATTTATGCAGGCCTTGAGCAACTGGATTGAGTCCATCTCCAGTTATGGATAAAGCAGCCAGGGATGAGGGGCTTAAACAGACTTCTTTCCTTCCCATCTTTTATTTACTCTCAGAGGGCAACTATGCACTTCAGCTTTAAGACTAAGGCACCAGCCTTGCATTGGTTTAGAAGTTTTTTATTAAATTGCTCTCTCAGTTCCTGGTTGCAGTCTAGAGGTGGGATGCAGAACACATTCGCAGATGAGCTTTAGAAGTCCTTAGTTTTAGTTCTTTAAGAAATATAATTTGAAAGGACTTTTCAGCACATGCACAATATTAGCTGGAAAGCGTGTACTTTTTATTATTTATAAGGAATATATTGAATTATTTTGATTATTTAGCTGATAATTAGTTCAATTATTTAGGTGGTTGTAGAAGAACATTAAAGAAAAACAAAATAGTAACTTATTTTTGCTAAATAAAATTTCTGCTGATTATTATTGCACTTCTAATTTATTTTTTAATGTTTTCCAGAGTGCAAATTCAATAAGAAAACTAGTAAGTACTTGCTTGTTTTGCTGATTTTAAAATGTGATAATATAAAAAATTATTTAATTAATATAAAAGATTCCAATAACACTGGCACAGAATTAGAAAAATAATAGTAACTAAATTTCCTTGTCACTTTTCCTTCAAGGTGCCACCTGCAAACACTTCAGGGCTCTGTTTTAAGAAGTTAAATGTCACAACACATACTTGTCAAATACTTATCAATCGTTTAGCAAGAAAAGTAAGTATATATCAATATCATGTATACTCTTAAAAATAAATGGACAACTATTCTGTTGTAGAATGTGATAAATCATATTTAAAATAAAGCACTACAGGATTAGGATTACTTCTGCAGATCAAGTTCCCAATAATTTATGGCATACTAGAGGCAAAACAAACAATTTACATTTTTGGTACTGTGCTTCACTTAATTTTTTCCATTCTTCCAAAATGACATTTTAAAATTCTTTTGAGATTTTAATGAAGCTGCAAAAGCAGTTATGGCTGATACTACCAGAAACCCTAGAACCCTAGAATATTTAAACTGCTTTTCTTGCTAGTCAGTTACAAGTCAGAACAGATGACTTTGAATAATTGGAATGAGGCTCTGTTTCATCATATGTGATAAATAAGATTTATTCTTCCCCTAATTGGAACAGTTTTTTTTTTCTCATGCCTACTTCATTTGCAGTTTTTGGAAGTGGCACAGGTGGGAAGCTCTCTAATTTAAGCACTGTGACTGTTATATGTGGCAGAGGTAGTGAAGAAAAGTCTTTTGTTATAAAATACAAATACATATAAAATACATCATTGCATTCTGGCTTTATCTGTAAAATGTGTTTGGTTTATTTTAGGTAGTTGTGGATTCTGTAATTCAACCATTACCATTTTCAAAAGAAAGACTGAGCATTCAGGATACTGGTGCAATGTATGTTGTTAATACCCCAGCTGGTATTAGCATCAAGTGGGCTCATGTTACAGGCATCATAGACATACAGTATGGATTACACCCTAACACAACGAGAAAGACAGAAGGACTTTGTGGTGAGGCTATGGTGGCAAGTTTTTTCTTATTCAATAACTTCCCAATTGAAATTTCCAGCTCCCTCTTGTGTCTGTAACTAGTTGTCCCTATAGCTCTCGTTGTGACTCTAACTGTGCTGACAACCCTATGAGGGTCTGTGAAATACTATTAATTAATTAATAATAAATTAATCATTCTGTTTGAAAGCACTTTGTGCTAATAAAGTACTTTGCAGAACAAGTAGTGATCAGCACATTGTATCTGAATAACTTTTTAAAAATTTACTTATTTTTTAACTTATTTCTGCCTATTTTAAGAGTTTTACTGAAGCCAAGTAAAGAAAAAGAAAATCTTTAGTGAAGAAGAGGCCGCTAAAGAAATGTAGCTAGTGACAGTATATTTCGGTGATTATGGAGAAAATAATAACTATCTGATGTTAGCAGTGGCAGCTTATTGCTATTATTATTATTACTGACAAAGGTTGTATCTTGGAAAGGGCCCAAGTCTTGTGAAGAATTAAGTGAATTAACTGTGAATAAAGAACCTGAATTTAGACCTCTTGAGGCTGGGTCTAGGGTCTGTAACTGTGCTAAAGTGTCTCAGTCTTGAATTAAAATGATAATAAATGTTGCATGTTTCAAGCTTCCCTGAACCCTTTTTATAACTTTGCCAGTATGAATAATATTGAAAAGTGTAAGCAGTTGATTAAAAGTTTAATTTTATCATAAATGTTCATTTTCTGATGGTTTATAATTTTACATAATCTACTTCATATTGAAAAGGAAAATGAACTTATAATCTTTTAAACTGTCTTTAGTTTTAAAAGCAGACAAAGCAATTCAGATATGCTTCAAGCATAAATATTAACAAATCAAGTCTTTAGAATTAATTGTTGTTTTTTCTTGAACAAAAGGAAAGTCCTCCTAAGTCTAGTGCAAGAAGGTGAAGGCTGGTCCTGCATCTTTTCCCAGTATCATGCCATTTTCTCTATGCATGCCGAGCAAGTGGGACAAGATGAGGTCAAATGTAGAAAGTTCCTCTTTCTGTCATGAAAAGAAAAAAAGAGGAGGACTATGCAGAGAAATCCAAACTTGGCTTAAAATGTTGCACTACCTGATATTTTGCAGTAAAGTCTGATGTTTTCTTTAGCACTTCTCTCCTGTCCTCTGCTGTCTGTTCCTGTCTGGGATTCTGCAATCCTCTTCCTCTCACACTAGAAAAAGTTGTGGCACTATGTGGTAAATTTGCTTTATTTCTAAAGCTGTATTGATTCTGCAGTTCTGTAGCATGGCCTTACAAATTCTAATGCCAGCAGTTTGTGATCTGCAGCCAGAAGCAGAAGAGTTAAGAATACTGGACAGTGCTGCTACTGTAAAAAATTCTTATTTAAATGCCATCTTCTGTATTTCTCCATGCTGTCTGAAAGAATAATAACCTGCCACACCAAGCTAGTCCAGTTCTTACAAAGGCCTCTGGAGAGCATCAGACTCCAGGGCAAGGGTGCAGGATATGCTTAACAGTGCAGAAGGAGAGTGAAAACAAGAGAGGAACTTTGCCTGATGGGTTCCTGAGTTGTAGAACTAGTATGAAGATTAAAGTTTTGGCATTACTCACTTGTCATGTGCTTAAAGAGATCATGTATTTTAATTGTCGTATTAATAGAATAATGAACTCAGGTAGACAATGAATGCCAGTGGTCTGGGAAGATTGTTTTTACACTGGTTTTGCATTAATGACTTGTGTAAGAACATTATTTTCTCTAGATAATGCAATTTGTTCATCAGAAGATTCTTTTCGTAACTTCTTGCACTTAGAATGTTCAATTAAATCTCAATACAGTGTGAAATCATTGGTGATGAGCAACTAATTTCAAAACCATCTACTATTACTCCTAAGGAGCTGACTGCCATTCAGTAGAATAAGATCAGAATCTAGTGCCATGTCAGTGAATTTGATACACTCAACAGAACATTTTGGTAACAGTTTTTCTCAAAAGTTAATTGTTATGAAAGGTACAATGAGTTTTATTGTATGATCTACTTGTTTTACTAAGCCATTGAGCTGAAAACTAAAATCACAAGTGGGAAGCTGGAAGTACAGTGGACATACAGCTGCTTTAATTTATAAATTCAGGTCACTAAGTTTCACAGGTCAGCCTGATGCAGTGTTGATCATAACATAACTTATCAAGTGCTCTTTTCTTTCCCAAATGAAGGTATATGGCATGTTTGTTTGTGCTTTGAATATGATGCTCTGTCTGCAGGGGTGTGTAATGGAGATCCTAGTGACGACCTGAAAATGCAAAACATGACCATAGTTACAAATATGGAAGAAATTGAAATGTTCATTAAGAGTTGGCAAGTTGAGAAATCACTTGATGTAACAACCAGGAGGCCAGTAAGAAACTGTACTGAAGATAACTGCACATACTGTATGGAACTGTTAAACAGAAGCATTTTCATCCCTTGTCACAAGAAAGTGAGTATGAGGATCAGAAAAATTGCGGGACCAAATCAAATAATAGTTGTATAATTAAGAAAAGAGTGTGATACATGCACATTTTTCATATTTTGCTTATTTTATCATTTGACAATGGAAGGGGTTTAATACCCCTGTCAAGTTATCCATTGTAAACACACATCTATATTGATCCCTGTGCTATTATGTGGTTTTTTAAATTACTTAATGAGCATTTCTCAAAGGCAAGACACTGGATAATCATGTTAAGTTAAACACATTCCAGAGATGTTATTGTTATTAAATGCTTGACATGGACCACTAGAACAGAAAGCCTCATGCTTCTGCTGCACACAACAGTGATTCATGCAGTGGCAGACTTACCCGACTAAAGAAATTTCTAGTTAAAAAAAATTGACATGGTCAATATTACATTGACAGTTTTGTAGCATTTCTTACAGAAATTATTATAATTTGTTTCTACAAATTGTACTTTCTAATGGGCACATAAGTGTGGCCTGCAGCTATAGAGGCTAGTAGACCTCTATAGGTCACTAGAGGTGGGTAGTGCAGCACAGCTGCTTTCCAGAACAGTAAATGAAGAAGCCCCAAATCTCTGAGGTCTAACTGACTTTCCTGACTTAATTAAAAATAAAAAGAATTAATTACTCAAGTGGCCCTTTCTTTCTGAGAGATAAATGTGCTCAGATTTCTGATTCACTACTTCTTGTTGCCTTTACACCCTTTGTTTTTATTGTGTTACACTTTGATTTTTATCACAGACAAATGTTATTAAAAGTATTGCATGCAGCTGGGTCCCTTCTTTCAAATTCCTAAGACCTCTCCTAACTTTCCTGAGGTAGAAAAAAATGCTGGGAGTTCTTCTGAAAGGAGGGAACTAAAGTGGTTTCTTTATATACAAAAATTAATAGATATTTGCCACAGAAACTTAGGGAGGGAGCGGTGGTAAGCAGTCTGGAATCAAGAATATAGAGTAGTGCCAGTGAGTAGTAGGATGCTTTGCATAATTGTTTTGACATATCTCATTTTATAATAATTTAAGGAAATTTGAGGAGTCAAAATACCAACTGCATATATGTTCCCAGGAGAACTCTGATAGTACATCTTTTCCTGGTTTAAAACAAAAACTGACATATCATCAAGATTTTCAAGTGTTTCATCCATTGTGAAATTTATTTTCTTTCATATACATGATGGTGGCTGAGTGGATGGAGTGTACTGTGCACTTGCTGGCATGAAGCAGCTGGTTAAGGATGGGTAACAAGAGTTATCAGTGTGATGAACTTGGTAGAAGTGAGACTGCTTGAAGATTTGCTGAAACCACAGGGAGAACTTGGGTGCAACACAGTAGTGAAGAGGCAGAATGGAATAAAATCTAACTTTTATGTCTTGTTACAAATTTATGCAAACAAACCCAATTGAAATAAGATAGGTTGTACCGCCTGCGTTTAGGCTCAGTAAATTAGGCTAGCAGGTCCTACAGACACAGAAACAGAGGAATAAGTAGGATTCATTCACAGCAGGATCATATGGAAGGTATAGCAGCAATGTTTACCTGATTGTTCACTTTTAGTTGACAGGGCTATACTGAAAACTTCTTTAAAGTAGTGTGACAACCTCATTAGGGCTGCATTTTCTGTCTACTGATCAGCATAAAAAATTCTGGCAGTTTAAGTTTTGCAGAATGAGTGTTCTGACAAAAAGGATATTTTTAAATTTAGACACTGTTAGTGTCTAAATTAATACACCCTTGTGGGTGTATTATTTCTCTGATTTATTTTAGTTACAGGAAGTCCTTATATTTGTTAAGTCCCAATTTCAATATATTCCTAGGTGTCGCCACAGGAATTTTGTGAGAAGATGTGGATCAACAGTACTAATTTTTGGAATTATGAGTGTGATGCCCTTTCTGCATATGTGGCTTTATGTAACAAGCACAACATCTGCATTAAATGGAGGACACCTGATTACTGTTGTAAGCAGATAGCCATATTCTGTACCCTTATGTGGCTTTAGTGATGACTTTTATAGTGATTAAGTGTTTAGTGATAAGTTAAAAATATATTTATTTCGATTATTCTTGTAAGTACCATCTCATTTTATCACAGCATTGGTAAATTAGGGTACAAGTTCTTAAGATGAGAATACATCATTTAGTCATGAACGGATTTTAATCTCCATTGAATTAGCTGCTTACCCAAGGTAGTGTTAAAAGTACAAATGTGTGCTTTCTGTGTGTTCTCACTTGTTATTACTGCCTATTTAACCAATGAAAGAATGAAAGAATACAGAAGCACTCAATGTCCTTTTTTATTCCTTGCAGCATTGAGCTGTGCTGAGGGCAAGGAATACCAGCCTTGTGTGCAACCCTGTGAAGCCAAGACATGCTTGAATAAATGGTTCTATGAAGATTCTCCCTGCTCCTATTTAAGGGAAGACTGTGTGTGTAAAAATGGCACCATTCTGCATAGAACAGACTCTGACCTCTGCATACCAGAAGAAAAATGCAGTAAGTACACTAGGACAGAGTAGTTTTGCAGTTATGATGAGATTAACCACAGTTATATTAACAGTTCATGGTAAGAGATAAGCTTAAGTTCTGTGTCAGTTCTCAGTAAATGTGATTCTGGTAAAGGTCCCTTCAACAGAGCCTACCTTTTTCTCAAGCTACAGCAGTTTGTGCTCTCAGTTAACTTGGCTTTAAGAATCAGCGCTGATGTACCTCTCTTGGGGGAAATGTGATGGTCATTCTTCCATAGCTCCCAGGCTTTCCTCCCCTAAGAACTTAGGAAGGAATAACATGAGCAGGTTCTCTCCCTTGCCCTCATCTGTTTTCACCCATAGAAAAGCATTTGTTCCTTTGGGGTTTTTAAGGTCATCATCCTTTCTTGGCTTCTTTTACCATAATGCTGTGCTGCCATATTATTTTATGCAATGATTTTATGCAAGTCATCGTTGCTTGCAGGACATGGGAGCTGTCTGCTTGTTGAAGGGATATAATGGGCTTTTTTTCTTCCAGCATGCACAGATAATAAAGGACAACCCCGCTCTGCTGGGGAGATCTGGAATGAGTCCATGAGAGGGTGCTGCATGTACAGCTGTTTAGAAAATGGAAGCATTATTGCTGTAGAACCTGAATGCAGTGAGGATCCACCACCAGTGTGTGAAAGAGAAGGGGAAGTTCTACTCCATGTCATTGAAGAGAGAGCTTGCTGTCCCAAGAAAGTTTGTGGTACATACCACACTTGTTTTCTGTAACAGAAGTATAATAAGAATTATTCACTGAAATAATTTTTTTCTTAGAAGTCCACCAGTTAAACAAAACTGTTAAAATTATTTTTTAAGCTCTTGCATGGAATTTAATAATAAATTGATATATATAAATAATGATAGAAGTACCTTGTTATTTGGGGATATTGTCAGAGATTACTTGCTTTTCTTTCTAGTGCTTTGGTATGATGAGCAGTATTCCCCGATCTACTGCTGTTTCCCAGCAGCTGTTTTTGGGGAGCTGATCACTAATATTCTGCCTAGCCATGGTTATTAAGAAAAAGAATAAGCTTATTGTTCCTAAAATATTAAGCAAAATATACTAATTTCTTCATAACATTTTCAAGGAAAATGAGAACATATTGTCCAGCTGATATGGTGCTTTTGTTTGTTAGACACCTGTAACTGATGCTGTATTGTCAATTTGCTCAAGGAATATCAGTGGGACACTACAGCTGGCTTCATGCATAGGGAGCAGAGCAAGTAAATAAGAGGGATATAACTGCTTGCTTGGGTTGAGTTCAAAGGTCTACATGATGGAGTGAACTTTAAGCTGACTTGGGCTGTTCTTGTTTTGTGCATCTCTGTATTAGTATAAATAGTCTGAACTATAGAACTTGCACTTGTGTCTGTTTAAAGACATCAAAATTGTTTTTTATCCCACAGAATGTAACATGTCATTGTGTGATGCCATTATTCCAACATGCAAACCCAATGAAAAATTAGTGGTAGCCTACCATCCCCTCTCCTGCTGTCCACAGTACCGATGTGGTAAGGGAAATACAAAACCACAGTTAGTGGGAAGTTTTCCATACTTGTATTATATGTTGGAAGAAAATTTGCATTACAAGTTGTCTTGATTGTTAACAGAATGGGACACTGTAAATAACACCAGATGATGTATTTTTTAAAATATTCTCCAATATTTTCTTGTGTTTGTGTTTTGCATTACTTCTGATTTACAGTTAATTTGGGGTATTTTATTTTACTTAGCATATGAAGAATATATCTTCTCTATTTTTTTTTTTTGTATTGTTTCAATGACTCTTTGTAAAATAGTGTTTGTTTCTTACAGAATGTGATCCTTCAGTTTGTTTTAATGCCTCCCAGCCTGACTGCAGAGAAGACCAATTTATTGTTGAAGCAAAACAGGAAGATCCTTGTTGTTTCTCTCATCTCTGTGGTAAGAAGTGTCTAATATTTTTATGGAAAGCTAAGGAATAGTCAAGTATTTACAAGGACAGACTATAATTCTAAGTTAAATAACTCAAGGAAAGAATTCTTGGAGTGAGATTTCATACAGATCTGGCTGACTTGAGCATAATTATTCTTGGATTTGGGGATCTGTTCTTTCCAACATAATTCTGAACATCATATTTGAACTTTGTTTAGCTTTTATATCCATAAAATCCTTAAAAGTTCTATTATCTGAGTAACAAATGCAGTATTGCTTGTTATATAGTCTATTAGATGGAATTCACTTGTACTAATTTTTTAGTATTTAAAACGTAATTTTTTTGTTTGTTTGTTTTGGTGGGGTTTTTTTTGTTCTTGTTTTTTTTGTTTTTTTTTTTTTAATTTAGTGTGTGAATCCTGTATTGAACCTGTTCCCTTGTGTAGTGAAGGGGAAATTCTCACTGTAGACCTTAATACCATCCACTACTGTTGTCCTCATTACTACTGCGGTGAGTGTAACTGTTGTGAGTTCAATATGTTACCAAATTCAGTAAAAATGACAGACAGTGTATGGGTGTGCAGGGATTTGCTTAGGTTTGGCAATTAGGGTGGGCTTCATATATAGACTAAGAGGCCCACATGATGATGTAGAGGTACCAAATTTGACATAGATCCAAAGTGTTTGGTATGCCCAGTGGTGGTCAAACAAACCTAGTCAGTGGAGTCTGGAGAGGTTGTTTAGTTCACCAGACAGAATATGGCTATCTTCACAGTGATGTAAATACCAGTATATTGATGTGGCACTGAATCCCGTCCTTGGAGTATAAATATACAATTGTTCATATATTAAAACATATTTAATAAAACAGAATGTCGTTTTTCCTCTGTTGTACCATTCACTAATGTTTAGGCAGTTTCTTTGCACTTTTAGCTGCTAGGGGAAGCAGTATGCCAAGGGTTTCAAATACTGCTGGGTTGGCTACTATTCAAACAATGAGCAGACAGAAGAAAAACATTTGCAGTGTAACTTTGTCCTCTTTATAGCCTCATAAAACATACAAATAGTGCTATACATTTTTAAGTAACATCTACCAGTATAACTGCTAAATTTAGATTAACTTTTATCATACTGCAGTCTTTCAGGGTAATTTCAAATAATTAAATTGACTTCCACTACATTTGGAGTTTAGTAATTTTTACATTGGTTGTTTCTGTATTTTGGTTCTTTCCTTTTCCTTGCACTTTTACCCAGGTGAAATTTTCTGCAAAGGCCACTGGCATTTTTGTCCCCCAGTTATGGCAAGGAGAAAGTTAGATCTCAGTATGTGATCTTCTTTCACTCTCACAGTAAGCCACCTCTCACAGGGAGGCAATATTTTCTTATTAGCATCATACCTGGAGGCCAATTGCTCCCTGTTATCTTCCAGAAGTGCGCTTTACAGTACATTTCAAGTCCATGTTTCCCAAAGATTATGGGTTTAGTTGTCTTTGGTACAATCTTGAGTAACTGAAGTAGGAAGAATTTTAAATGATTCCTGTATGATGTTCTCTGAAAATTTAAACATGTTCTAAGACAACCAAAATCACTTTTGAAAATCTTTGTTTAGTTTTTCATTCCACATATGATTCAGATGCTTAAGAAACACAATGACAGTAATATAAAATAATTTTATTTTAAAAATAGTTTATCAAAATTAATGTAAGCTGGAAAACATGAAGGAAAGTTGAATAAATTCTCATATGTCTTTTCCCCTCATTTAGTTTGTGATGAAAATCTTTGTTCTGAGCCTCCTATGATTTGCACAGATGATATGACACCTGTGAAGGAAAAAATACTTGGGCAATGTTGTCCGGAATGGCACTGTGGTAATTATTGCTTTATTCCTTAGTCACAGCTGTTAACCAAAGCTGTTACCTAATTGACTAAAACAGTTTTCCTTATCTCCTCAGAATGTAGTTGTGAAAATGCTACTATGCTGACCTGTAAACTGGTAAGTCTTTTAAATATTGTTAGTAATGGTCTTGAACTGTCTTACTCCTCCCTTTTACATTCCTTATTTCAGCTAATTGTAAAAGGTGAACAGGGACAGTGTGGGATTGCCTTCCTGTCCCAGCTCAAGCATGTAATTCCAAGTGTCTGCATAATGTTGTCAACCATTCCTTGGAGAAATTTCACTTTGTGTGTTGTAAGGTGGAAAAAAGAAAAAAAGCAATTGTAATTTTATCTTGTTCAGTGTTGATATGAAACAATATGCTAGTAAGTCTTTCCACAAAAATAATTGCCCATTAAGGAAACAATTAATGAGGTATGAGCTTTATGATTATATGTATCATCTGAAGAAATGTATTGTTTTGTTAATCATTTATGCTTTTGATTAAAATGATTTAACATCATTGAATTTAGCTGATATGAGAAATCATAAATATTTTGCTCCTCATATAGTTTGTCATAATAGGGATTGTGATCTGGAAAATAATTATGAGTGAATGTTCAAACTCTGTTAATACCATAGAGACCATATTTTCCTTATCCAATGCCTGAAGTTTTTTCCTTATGTGAAGACAGCATAACATCAAGTCTATTAGGGAATTTTAGATTTAAATAGCTTTCACCTATCTTTCTGAAGAAAATTCTTAGGAGGCAGTCTTTTGTTAATACATTTATTATTGAAATAATTTTGTATCTCAGGAAAAATGTTGTTTATTGACTCTATTCTATTCTATGCACCCCTACAGAAAATGAAGTTCTGTTTTCTGTTTTAAGAGATAAATACACTGAATAACTCTGAATGTGCTACTGTTTCTTGAGTACATTGCAAGTTTTCTCTTTTATGAAACCAGGGGTGGAAGTGAGGAAAGTAATTTTACATTTTTAGAGAAAAATTGTCTGTGTGGCATTACATTTAATTGTGCATGACTTTGCAAATTTTTATCTTTCTATACTCAGGGAGAAGTTAAAAAAATAGATAGCAGCGTTTCCAGTGATTGTGGATGCACTCACTACATTTGTGGTAACTTTTTCATATTCCTCATTGTTGTGTTTTAGTTTTTAGCTAAAAGGGTGTGCAAAGAAAGCAGAAATAAGGTCGTTGTAACATTCTCAAATGTAAACACTCTTTTGTCTTAATTTGATGTGTGTCTATCTAGTTATGCAGTGATACTCTCTATTCTGAATATGATGCTTTGCCTGCTAACCCATCCATTTTGTGTCTATTCTGGCAGAGTGTGGGAGTGTTACAGAACTGCCCATGCTTTCAGTCAGGTACAGCCTCTCTAGTGAGAGGCAAGTAGGAAGCTGAGCATGAGCAGGGCAGCTGCTCCTAGTCTGCTTTCAACACAAATGAGACAACATCTCACACAGAGCAACAGACCTCAGCCAGCACAAGAGGAGGTAGCTGGTCTTAAGATCAGAGCTCTGCACCCTTCCCTAGCTCAGCTACCCATGTGGGGTGGATTTCAGCTGCACTGTGCATGGAGGTACTGAGGAAAACTCCAGTCCTGGCAGCAGTCCAGGCTAAACTGCCTCCAAGAGCCAAGCACATATTTATGGTACAGCCTGAACAGATTACTGGACCATAGGTATTTGCAGATAGAGTAATGTACTTGACAGAAAGTCTGCATTTTGTGACATGCAGAATAGCTGAACCTTAAATATTAGAACACTTTTAAAATAAGAACAACAGATTTTTTTTCCTCTGTAGTAGGAACACTATCAGTTTTAGGCAGTTTTGCATTTTGTAGCATTTTCTAAAATGGAATTATCATTCCTCCCACTCTTGTTTTGTAATTAAAACCACAAACCAATGAAGTCTAAAAGATAGAATACTTTTGCAGTCAGTCAGAATTTATCCTACTTTTTTTGTCTTACCAGTGGGCCCGTTAATTTGTTTCATGATTTTTTTTCCCTCTAGTAACATTTATTTCTTTTGGTTTCAGAGAAGGATGATGTGTGCATCTTCCAAGAGGTCACAGTACTGAGTCCTGGACAGTCAGTGATTCAGTACTTGGATGGAGACCTTTGTTACACTGTACAATGTTTACAAGAAAAAGATCAGAACACGGGCTACAATGCCATGCATTTCACAATGATGAACTGTTCGCAGCAATGTGAAGCTGTGAGTCTTCTTAAAATACAGGAATGATGCAATTTGTGAGCACAACTGCACAACTAGGATAAAAGTTTTAGTGAAGACTTTTGCTAGTCCTGTTTACTCAGCAAGAACTTGACAACTTAGCAGTGATGATGTCTATCTTGCGTCTACATGACTATTTTGAGAGGCAGTTTCTAGCAGCCTGTGTAAACATATCTATCTAACTGTCAATCCATCCATCCTTCCATTGTTTTCCTTGGTATTTTTAATTTCAGAAATCAAAGAATTTCCATATAATGTATGTTTAAAAGCTACTAGTTTGTCTTTTTCCTTTCCTTTCTTTCCAGCATCAAGTATATATTCCTTCCTTCAGCCACCACACTTGCTGTGGTACGTGTCAAAACGTGTCCTGCTCTTTTCATACAGAGAATGGAATGCTGATTGTGTATGAGGTAAGTGCCTCTAAACAGAGATAGGAAGTAATTGTAATGATAGAATAGACAGGAGTCTGACAAGTATTTCTTATTTAACTCATGCTGTCATTCTTGCCTCATACCTCCTTACTGCTGGTTAGACGCTTAGAGAGTATTTATGATGTATAATTGGAAATGAGTGTGTTTATATAAAGACCGGCCATTTCACACATATAAAAATCTTATTGCTCGTAACATTTTCTGCAAAGATATGCAAATGTCATCATTTACTTAAGGCTGGATATGCTCTAACTGCAGAGCAGGGTTCAAATTGTAACTAAATTATATACTGTGATTTAGATGTGTTGAGAACTTCTGAGACTACATCAGGTCTTCTATGTTCCCCTCTTCTCAGGGCCACTCTTCTCTTCATGCTGGTTACTGCAGAAAGGAAAAGTGCAAATTGAGACTCTGGGGTTCAGGATCTTGATGGTGTGTTCCAGCATCCATATACACAGAAATTTAGATGTGGCTATGAGCTGGTTCATACTTCCAATTGATTTCAGAGCAAAAGAAACAATTGAACTGGCAAGTCTCCTTTCATTCTGCAGTAGGGCAGCCTTGCTCAGCTGCTTGCTGGGGGGTAGAGCCATGGCTCCAGGGAGGAGAAGCCTCTGGTAGTTAGAGGACGGTCTTTCCCTTTTGCCAGCTACACGTGGTCTGCACCAGACTTTCCACTCTAGTAGATGCTACAGCATGAGGGCACTACATTTATAGACATTTCAGGTTGGAGAGAAAGCTGAAGTGTTTTGGCTTTCCTAACAATGTCTTTGTTTTATATATCCAGGAAGGAAGCACCTGGACCTCCAACTGTACCAACTACAAATGTGTGAAGACTGCTGCAGGGGCTATTGTACTGGGGTCTAGCGTTGTCTGCCCCCCGTTTAATGACACTGACTGTACAAAGGTTTGTACTTTGGGTAAGGTAAGTGACAGTAATTGCTCTGGATTTTGGCTTACACTCCACAGTGCATGCAAACTTCATGCACATTCTTTAAATTAGAAAAGTGGTAAGTAAAAGCATGTAAATAAGCAATTTGCAGTAATTTCCTGTACCCCTGTTTTCTTTCTGACTGACAAAATATCTGTGCCGAGGGTAAGAGTTTGTCTTGTTGATGACTGCTTTTAGAATATGGTGGAATTGGAATCATGCTTGACATACTACTATATAAAGTGCTAAAATCTATGTCTTACTTTCGCTTTGAATAATACTTTGACAAGTTCATAGAACACACACAATACATAGATCAGATCAAGAAATCCAAAAATGCTCCATGTAAAAGTCAGCTATATTAAAAATTCCTTAAGCTGTGCAATGATTAGGGAGATGACAGAGTATATATAACCTTTATTATCTCTTAAACTAAAACTGGTGCAACATAACAAAAAATATCCAGAGTATCTACCTACATCAAATATTCAAAAATATAAAAGTGGAATATCCATATAAACTGTTTTGAAGAACCTATTATTTACAAAGATTGCATATTTGCTTACAGTTTAATTTCTAATTTAATAATAATAATTTTATAATACTTGTAAAACTTTTCACTTCGAGCTACCAATAATAATAAACATATATGTAGAGAAGGTAAGTACCATTGCTGCCTTGACTACAGATTATACATTTAGTTCCAGTCTTACTTATCCCTTCCATTTGCTTAAAAATGTTCCTATTTCTTCTAGTCCTGAAGAAGGTATTCTATTTAAAAATAGTGCCTGTACTACTTTGAGGTAATACTTGACCTTCTTCGTTGGAACCATTCTGACACCATCCATTAGGTTAAGATTTTAGAGAATGGAGCCTTAAAATTAACTTTCTGGATCAGTCTGACCTGTTTTTGAGAGACGCTGAGCACAGGCTTGAACCAGTAGCTGAGAATAAGGCTTTTCTCACAGGCAATTCAGGATAATTCACGAATATCTGAGTTTAAGAGCTCTGTTAAGAGGTTCTTGAACAACTTATTCAATGTAATGTGGTAAAAAATATGTTCTCGCATGAAAAGCTAGAAGCTGAAAAATTTCTGTCTTTTGTCTGTTGTTATCCTAAGAGTTCTATTTATGTTCTGTAGTCTGCTTGATATGCAGATCTGGGCTACTCACATGAATTTTTGAACCTATCCTAATGAAATTCCATGGTGAGGAAATAGATGATGGTAGATTATATAAAAAACATGCTTAGAGAAACGAAGTGACTTCTTAAAAGGAAACTAGATCAGATATCAACTGAACACAACTGAACTTGTCATCAGCGATGAGTTCATTTTCAATTTCAAAGGCTGTAAAGAATTTGTGAAACAAACCTTCAGCTGATACATATCTGTGTAATTCTGTTGATTTCAGTAGCACTACTTTTTATTAGTTTGACATCTTTAAAATGTGGAATGTCTTGAGATACAATTTCCCTTTGCATTGGGCCCAGACTTTTTTGCTATATTCTTCTTTTATTTTCCTAGAATGGAGGAATTGTGCAGACGTATAATGATGGCTGCTGCAAGACCTGTAAGTGATGAAAGCTGCAGTATGTGCTAGTTTGGCCTTGCTTTTGGAGGGCTTATTTTTTAACCTCAGTTGCTGGGACATAAAGAGGGAAAAAGCATGCAGTTACCCCTACAAATCACATAAAATTGTTGTAGTTACCTAACTATTCTTATCAAAAAATCTTGCTTCATTTGGCTGCTGACTAAGTGATTTTTAACATTATTGTTCTGGAGTATAACCAAATCTCTCCAAATATAACCCATGGAAAATTGAAACTCTCTCAATTAAAACATTGTCTGTATCATTAAGCTGGCTCTCACATAGTGCCTGTATGATCTTCACCTTAAAAGACAACAATTTTTCCTCTTAAAAGTGATTCCTGATTCAATGACATTTTGCAATATATCTTCAAACTTACCAATCTATTCTGTATCCCTAATGTGTATTTTCTAGGTCCGAAACAATGGAATGTTTTTTCTTAAATCCCAAATGAGGACAAATTAAAGTAATACTGATTATATAAAATGCTTATATAAAATCAGCCTTTTAATATCTGGTAATACATGCACATTTTCTGTGTGTAACTTTAAAATATGATTAAATGTGACTCAAGCTGACATAATTCACAATTTATACCGTTTTAAAAATAGATGGAGAACAAACTGGTTTTCTCTGCTCTTTTGACTAGAAAAATTCTTATTATCTACTTATATAATTGTGTGTGTGTGTGTATATATATAGATATATAAAACACTGTTTTGTAAAATTGTGTAGAACAAGGACATGTTCAACATGACAGAAAATCTTAACCCTCTTTTTTGGCCTTTTTTGTGTTCAACATTAAAAAACAAATTAGTCTTTGGAATTTTTGCATACAAATCTTTACTTAATATTATTGAATAGGAACTTACAGACTTATAACCATACATTGCACAATTATTACATAAAACTGAAGTGCAATGTATTGAATATAATTTGGAGAAATAAGGGGAAGTAGTGATATTTATAAAATGAAGAACAATACCACGTTTCCAAGCTATGTGAGTCTTAGAAAGGAAACTGCAAATATTGTTGTTCCATTGTAACCACAACATGGAAAATGAAAGGTATTTTACAACAACACAATGTGGTATTTTTATTAAAAATCACCATAGAGAAGTAACACACCAGAATTATACTAAAATCTTACTAATCAATATTTTTTCTCCCTTGAGAGAAACTGTGTGAAAAAAAAAAATCAATAACCTGCCCCTTACCCCCTCAAAAAAAAAATTAGGTTGGCATTATTTAGAAAATTAGTGTTAAAAATTATTCTGGTTCTCTCTGTTGACCAGGGAGATTTATAATTTTGGCCATTTTCTGTAGCCTCAAGAAAGGCATTGTTATACTTCAGAAATACTTGCTGAGGTGGCTGCTAAAACCCCCAGATATCATTCATACAATTATATGATCTTTTATTTTTATTTTGTTTTATTTTTAACTAAAAGCATGTGCCCTGTGGTGAAGCAGTTGAATCCTTATAAATAGAGCTTGCAACACATTGGGATTTTAGTGGGAACAAATAACTTTTTTGATTTAATGCATGCAAAGTGAGTGCATATATTTAATTCTTACCTTGCCATAGACAGACTAATTCCAAAAGTTTGGTTTAAAAGTAAGCATTCCAGTTGTGTGTTAACCAGGAGGGAAATAAAGTATAGGCCATCTTTAGTGAGACTTGAAGCAGCTGCAGAGTTTCTAAATTGTAGAAGACCAACAGGAAAGCTCATAATCTTTTGCTAAAAGATAAATTGCAGTTGGCAGTGTAAGAATTAATAAAGTGTCATTTATACAGAAATGTTTTTATTTCATGAGAATCTTCTATTCCTAATGATTCTGCCAGGTTCTGGACTGGGTCTATTACCCTTTGCCATTAGTCCAGTAGTGCCTACTGATAGTATTAATTGTGAACCAGGTATTATTTTTAATAACATATTTTCTTTTTTTTTTTTTAAATAATATAAGCACTGCTTGATATATGTGTCATAGCTGTTATCATCATTGGATGTTACCATGCAGTTAATGGCTCTGGGCCTGATACTGAGAGATGCTGATCCTCTGCTGATCCACCAAATCTGTGGTTTTCTAAAGCCTGGTTAAGATTCACTGCTCAGCAGCACTGCTCACTGTCAGAATTAGGTTCATCCACTCCTGGTATATGCTGTTGATGGTTATCCCTGCTGCTCATTGTAGAAATTGGTTTTTATCACATGAACTTACTCTATAGGGTAGTTTTAATAAGAAATATTACTTAAAAAACCATAATTCTGAATACTGTTACCAAGAGATTCTAAATCTGATCCCAGGTCTCTAAATTTAATGATGGAAATCTTTTCGCCTGAAAATTGAGCAAGAGTGTGTGTTAGTCTGGTCTTATCTTTGCAGATATGGATTTATGCTGTATTTCTTTTTTGTCACAAATATGTTTTACAAAGTTACAAAAATATTGAGTGCAGGGGTGGGGAGGGGGACACAACACATCCAATTACAACCCCATAGCAATATACACTTTTTATACTAGAAATTACAGAATGTTACAGAACTGTTGCTGTGCACTCATAATTCTTTGCTATTTAGGATAGGTGAGTCACAGAAACTCCTTCCTCAGATAAGGAGTGAGTAAACAAAGCACATCTGATATTGAAATGCAGATCTTTACAGTTCAAGGTTGGAGAGAGAAAAGTGTAGCAGCAGAGTTTTCATAAGACATCAGCATTATGTGCTGAAATGTTAGATATACATCTCTGTATGACTTGTAGCAGTACAGAGATCGCACTGTCTACATACAGATACTCAAGCTGGCAAAGACTTTCAGATTAAAACACAACAGAAATTTTTTTCAGTGTTTCTGAGGAAGGAAAAGCGAGATGTTATGGTCTAACAACTTCTTCTAATTCAGTAACAATTTTGTTTGATTCTTCAATGCACAGGTTAAAATCTAACTGTACTCTGCAGCCAACCTAATTTTTCAGTACTTAATGGAGCTGTGGTTGCAGAAGATCTTGGTTACTCAGAGATCATTTATCTTATAAACGTGCTCTCAAGCTTCTGGGGAGAGAGTTATTTTTCTGTACACCCAACCTTGAAGGAAAGTCAAGAAACTACTGAATAGTGCTGATTATTTTATATGCTGTATGTCCAAAATAGTTACACAGCAAAACTAACAGATCATTTTGATGGGTAGTGGATCAGGAGATCTAAATAACTGCTGTTACACAGATAGTAATAATGGTCTGATACAGAGTGAAGCATGAAAAATTATATGTTTAATTGTTTCACTATTATATAATGACTTTTACTATGTTAAAAAGTGGATTTTCACTGTACAGCTTTATTTTTCAAATTAAAAAAACTCAAACCCCTCCTATCAATATCTCCAAGACTGAACATAAAAATTCAGTATTTCCCTCATCCTAGATCTGAATGCTGACTGCATGTTCTTTCTACATGCTTCAGATCTGGTGATAAAAAGTGCATCATATTTAGCAAATGCATGTCTCTCTTTCAAGGCTTTCTTGAAGGACATATTTATCAAAAATATATTGAAATAATATAATTCTATTTAATTTTTTATCATGCAAAATAGCAGGAAGATTGTAATCACATTCACACCATCGCCTTCTCAAATGTTAAGTTCTGAAAATTTTATAAAAGGCAGGATCAAAATCCTATTTGCATTCAACACTCCCAATAAAACAGAATTAATTCTAATACTAGTCAAAATTACTCAGTATATTTTTTTCTAATTTCTTATCTTTCCCTTGCCATATGTACAATTTAAAAACATATTCATTGCTTAATATTTAAAAGAATTGTATAGCTTATTTGGGGCACTTGATGCTCATATGTGCCACCTAAAAATAAGTAATACTGTACAGGAACTATATATTAATATATTAGATTTAAAAAGAAAATTATGGAAGTAATAGTTTCCATGTGTACATTAATGAAAACAAAGTATAACTATTTAAATTGTGTTAATATTTTTACTTTTTAAAGAAGCAGATACATTGCAGATGATGTATTGATTCAGTATGCATTTTTTGTATTTTATCAGGCAAAAAGGAAGAAAGGGTTTGCCAGAAAATAACAATCAGGACAACCATAAGAAAAAATGACTGTATAAGTCAAAGCCCGGTAAGCATAAAATTTCATGGGCCTATGGCATGCCATGCTAAGCATTAAGAAGTCAGTTATAGCGAACAAGAAGCAACAAAAAATACTGCTTTCTTCTCAAAAGCAGACTCTTGACTCTAGGAAGGTTATCCTATCATCAATGGAGTCAAACTAGCTATTTCTATTGCTGAAAGAGTGAGCCCTACTACCTGGAGAAATATCTGGCTTCAAATGAAAAATACTGACTATAATTACTTTAACTAATGAAGGCACCGAACTCTTTAGCATGAAATAATATCCTGCTCTAAAAAAGGAGCAGAAATGTTTCAACTTAAAATGTGATAGACCACTGCTGCATTCCTCTTTGAAGACCTTTATGCTCTTTGTCTTCTCCTTCACATAGCATGGGTTTACATATCATAAATTCATGATCCCATTTATTTATG
Organism: Hylia prasina; assembly: GCA_013397195.1. NCBI lineage: Eukaryota > Metazoa > Chordata > Aves > Passeriformes > Sylviidae > Hylia > Hylia prasina. The sequence continues at coordinate 359,010 of VYXD01010577.1, read as the reverse complement.
GGTCTGCTTAAAATGTCTCATTTCTCTCCTTTGGTATAGCCCCATCTACAGACCCTAGGAAATTTCTGAGCAGCAATTAGGCTTCTCATGTGGCACTTGAAAGGGAAGCAATTGCAAAGTATCTCTAGACTTCCAAAAGGCCTCTGGCAAGATTCTGTTGGAGAACGTAAGCAGTCATTAGGGAAGAAGCAAAATGTCATCACATGTTAAAAGCCATCCTGATAGAAGGTCAATAGTAACATGTTCAAATTTTAATTGTAGGAGTGCATGGTGTGTTTATTTAGTTTTAGAAGGATTGATAATGAGGGAGTGTAAATATATAGACGAAATTTGAGTAATTTGCCATAGTTAAGAGATGAGTCTGGAGAGCTTCAGAGTTACTTCAACAACCTAGGGTAAGAGACAGCAATACAACAACAACAACAAAAGACATGGTATTGACTAAATAAATAATACTAAAATGAAAGATTTAGTCAAAACTCATAGGATTTTTTAAACCAGGTGAAAAGATCCTTGCTCTTTCATCCAGTTCTGTGAAAAGTTCTGCTCCCCTGCAGACAAAAAGGCTAAAAGCTATGGCATTTGGGCAAATGGATAGGCAGTGTAAACAATCTCATTCCAGTGTCTTTTATGAATCAGTGCTGCAGTACGAGAGAGGGCTCTGTTCAGCTATGGTCCCTCTACACTGCTGCAGAACTAAAGCATGCAGAGAGGAGCAACAAGAATGTTTGCCAGGTCATGTCTTGAATGGCACAAAAAATGAAGCCTTCCTTTTCATCTTTCTGTTGTTAACTCTTTATCATTTCTTCTCTCTCTACCCTCCTTCGAAAAAGACCTACCACCATCCCAGCTCTGTCTGTATTAGAGCCTCCTTTTCCCACTATCTCCTTGCTCCCAGTTTCCTTGGTGGCTGCACATCCTTCACACAGTCCAGATTCTCTTGCCCTTCACACAGAAGTACCTCCAAATTTTCATGTCCCCATACCCTAAAACTCCCCTTCCTGCCTCTCCATCTCCCCCACAGCCACTTGTTTTCTATCACGCGATTTTGGCCCATCAAATGGTGTTACCTGCTGTGACTGACTGGAACATGTGTGCTCTTGGTTACTGCTGTCAAGCTTTGGATAGGGCAGAGTATGATTACATTTAATTAAGTAATAACTGAGGTTACTGATGCTTAGGACAAAGTTGTTTTTTACTCCTGTCAAATATCAGAAATTTTCAAAGTTATAAGAGTAATCTTTCAGTCTAATTTGTATGGGTATGGCACATTTCATCATAGGCTTGAAAGGGAGTAGCTCAAAGTGTCTTTCATATGCCCCACCTGTAGAAGAAATCAGATTAGAACTGTCACAAAGAGAACTAGCCATCCTTGATTTCCCAGCATTTCAACTCTGCTTAAATTTAATTAAAAAGTATAATTTTTTTTTTCTGTCAATATATATCAGCTAAGAAAATTCTTCACATGATGTAACAGTGAGAGAAAGTGTTGCTCTGCTGAAGTCTAGAGCACAAATAATTTTCTAGCTGGTATGTACCCTAGCTGGTTTGTTACTGTATCTACTTTTTTAATATATTTCTTTGAGTGATAACACAGCCCTCAGTCACAAACTGTATAAATAAGAAAGGGGAAAGCTTTTGCACTGATATGCTTTTCCTCTTTCAAGGAGAAAGATAAACTTCCCTTCATTTTACTTAGAAGAATTTAACTTTTTATCAGTGAACATAAAAAGGACATGGATTCAGTTATGCTGTTTCAAAGTTATTAATTTGTAAACGGGAATTCAATTTTGGTATCCACAGTACAAGGCTGTAACAAAACACATGATTAAACAATAACAAAACAGTTAATTAAAAAAAAATTAAATGTGGCTAAACTTAGAATGAATGAATTTTAGAAGATAAAATAATTTTTAAGGCCAGAGTCCTTTTCAAAAGTAAAAATAGGTTTTAATCATAGAGAAGCTTGAAATGTAATATTTTTATAATAAAATTTGAGATATCTAGTTTTAATTCTTATTCTTATTTTCTTTTACTTTACTCATAGATAAATGTGGCTTCTTGTGATGGAAAATGCCCGTCTGCAACAATTTTCAATGTCAATATTGATAGCCATCTAAGATTCTGTAAATGTTGTCGAGAAACTGGAACACGAGTCCTGACTGTGCCCTTGCGCTGCTCAGGAAATGGCACCGAAATTATGTACGTCATTCAAGAGCCTATAGACTGCTCATGCCAGTGGAACTGAACATTACTGTGGACATGGCTTAGCTTGCACCAGACACAGTTTTTTGGTCATGGATGGGTATAGTATTCTGCAGGGAAATAAAAAAAAGGGCACCAGTTATGCTTTATAATGTAACTTTTCTCGAATTTAGCAAAGATGTTCTTTGAATTGTCTTTCAAAATATGGGCAAGAGTGGAAAGAAAAACATAAATCCTTTTGAACAAGGTGTAGTTAATCCATCATTTGTTTCTACTCAGTGGCTTTCTGATGAGGTGGTGAAAAAAGCTGGTAAATATGGTTAGTATTTCCAGTGTTTTAAAATTTTGGATCGTGGCTACCTATCAAAGTGGAGAATTTCTCAAATAATTTCTAAGTGGTTCATTTATTTAGAGGTCTCCAGTTGAAAACCACCACCAGTCCCATGTTTAAAAGGAAAAGAAGTACATTAGGATTTTGAAAATGACTGAATTAACTTATTTTAAAAATACTGGGTTCAACTGTAACATTTTTTACCTTGCTCAAAAATCTATCTTTTGTCCATTAAGCTGTTCTCAGTGATTGGATTCTGCTTACACTGTAAGTCACTGAGAAACAACACAACTGTGATCTGTAAGTACTTGTAGGAAATCTCCAGAGTATATAGCAGAATCATAGTATCTTAAAACCTTAGACATATATTTAATTTTTATGTATATTATAAAGATGAAGCATGACTATGCAAAGGCTGAAGAGTTATGGCTTTTGTGCCTTAAAAATATCTGAAAGCCATTTATGCTATGAAGGTTTCCATTTTATATCCATTTTTTCACTTTTAATAGATAAGAAATTGGCTGTTTGCTAGTATAGAATAAGATTATATGTATATATATTTATTTAAAAACCTCACAATATTGCACATTTTAAATATTCATAATGGATTTTGTCTTTGTTTTCCAGTCTGAAGATTTGTGTTCAATACATACATATTTTTTCAATACAGATATTTAGACTATTGTCTGAATTTAGGATTCATAATTTTTGAGTCCAGGAAAAATAAGTCAAGTAAAATGAATGTTTTGAAGGACTTAGGTGAGTTATTCATGTTCAATCAAGTTGTAAATATCCATGATTCAGTACCTTATGGTGAATATCATCTCCCTTTTACTCGACATACTACATAACCTGCTTTTAAAAATAAAGGATGCAAGCTTTAGCTCGTTTTCAGCAGACTACTTTGCTTTATAAACTCACTAGATGAAAATTATATTAATTATGACAGTATTTTCCTTATCAAGTTTTCTTCTAACTGTTAACAAATCAACCATTTTAACAGCTTTTACAATTCAATTTAACAATTCAATTTCAGAATTTAAATTCTTGTCTAAAAGTTTGAAAATCTTCTGAGAGTTTTGATTTCAAGCTCTCACAGTTTAATTATGAAAAGGTTGGATTATCACATATTACAATGAAATGTAAGCAATTAAAACTGCCTTAAAATCCAAGGCTATTTTTCTACTTTGTGTGACAAATCTTTAATTGTTTGCTACATTCAGTTTGATGGCTTACAAAGCAAAATAGCTTATACAGAGAAATCTGTTGTTATTAACAAGACTCACCTACTCATCCATATAATTTAAAATAGTGACTTCGTTTAAAAATTAAATAGCAATCCATTGTAAAATATCAGCAAACTATTTAACCATTATAAAGAAATAATGATCAACTACTGATCAAAATAATGAAAGCCTATGCTTCATTTGCATGTTGTTATGATTTGTAAGATATTTCAAGTTGTATTATATACCAGGACCTAGAACCAAAATATTCTCTGATACTGTTGCACATTTGTGCATATTCTCAGAATTTGTGCACAGAAACCTTTCATGCAGGCAAGAAATATTAGTTAAATCCTAGTCATACCTGTAATGTTGGTGTACTTGTACAGCAAATTAAAGGACAACTTAAAAAAAACCCACCACACTTTTGATTTTTTTTAAGATAGCCGTAGGTATCCCATACTTGCGTTAAGAGAGTTTGGCCCAAATCCACTCAATTAATTTAGCATTTGATAAAAAAGAAGCTCTTAAAATATAGTGTTTGTCAATGTAATCATCAAACATTTTCATTGAACAGCTGTGACCTTTTATAAGCCACATAAGCCATTTTCTTTTCTAAGATTTAGAACTCTGTTTGTAATTCAAAAGAATTTAATAAACATTATTTTGCAGATTGATAACAAATCAGTGTTGATGCAATTAATTAAGCTTTGCCACTAAGATGAATGCTAATGCAAAACCTTAGGAAAGCCTGGAAATGATGAAAGAAGTTCTGTTTAGAATTAATTTCATGGCCATCGGCAATAAGATAAATTATATTAAACTATTTTTTCCCCCACTTAATACAATTTGCTTTTTTAAATGCAACATCAGTAGGAACTGTGTCAGGATTCTCCCTGAAGCCTACAGCAAAATCTTACATCTTCAGTGGAGCTGGATAGGTTGGCCCTCAGATTGTCTTTCATTTTACAGTTAAACTTCAAACTCCGGCTGCTTTGGCCTTGTCAGAAAGGGAACATCCATTAAAACCCATGAACATTACCTGGACAGCCCACCCAGCCCTTTTATCTCCAGGAAGGTGACACTGGCAGACTGTGATATGTTTTATATAACATGAACTAGCCCTTGCAGGCCTTGCACCAGAGAGAAGGTTTGAATGCACCTGCAATGTGGCAGGACTGTTCTGCTCCAGTTTCCTCCATCTGCAACCTACACATGACCACATATGCAGTTTATGATTCTATCTTGGCTTTCTCATGTCTCAACTCCGCATTCTGCCTCAAGCCCTATCCTCAAATTTTGTGCAACTCTGTCTGCACATGTGTCTTGTGAGCTGCTTGGGAAAGCTGTTCTAACTCAAATCTTATTTAGTTAAATACCAAAATTAATTAGTCTGTTTATTATTGACCAAAAGAGCTTTAACACCCACAGAGTTCCCTCCCTTCTACCCACTCTGAAACTAAGGCTAGCATAATTTCTACTCCCCTAAAAGGAAGGCTGGGAAGGCATGCTTCTGAAACTCCCACACTGTCATTGAAAAATGCAAGGAACTGTGCACGATGGAGTGGAGGCCTTGTGCTGCAGTCCCACCATGACTTGTCATTTCTCCCGTTTGTAACTGCTTCCAGTGGCCCTTTGCCCCTACATTTCCACTGTTCTGTTCTCCTACCTGTGCTTGAAAAGAATTCGCACAATATAAAGGCTTAACCATAAAACTATGCAGATATTTTAGGAATTAACATAAAAATATCTCTACACTTGGAATCAGATTGTACCTGAATGTGCTTCTATAAAATGGTAAGTCTTTGCCATATTATTTATTTTAGACTTTCAGAATTCCATTGCCTTTTTACCAGGTAATTTTTTAAACCAACTATAGCCCCAATATACAATTAGAATTTGAAGCACAGCTTTTAATATTAGGTTAAGCCACTTAATGTGTGTTTTCATTAATAAAATTTGAGAGTACAGATATACAGGCAGGTTATATTCCCATTTTTACCTACACAAATCTAGTATTTGTATACTACAAATAAAAAGTAAAACGTACTTCATTTGCATGATTTATTTCCACACTGCAGACAGAGCTCTTCCCAAATACATGCTCCTGTATATTGGTGGAATTTTAGGGCAGGTTTGGTGTTTGAACATAGTTACAAGCCACATAAATATACTGAGGCAGAGGCATTTACAGCAACCCACACTGAGATTACAGATGGTCACTATGCTGTTCACAGTGCTTCAGCAGTGACAAAATTCTGTTTCAGATGTGGGTCCTTTCCCCCTTCTTTCACAGTCCATTTTTTCTGACACTAATTTTTTTCCTCTTGAACTTCTGCCCTGCTGATAAACTCAGCTTACAGCAACTGTAATTATTTTTTATAATTATTTTATTGTTATTCATTAGCTCTGTGTAATTCTTTCCATCTCCTTTTCTTCTGTCTTGCCTTTTACAAGAATTTAAAGGATAAATCAAATTTCCATATACTACAGATTCACCTTTGTGTAAAAACTTACTGCCAAATAAACATGTAGATACCACTCAGGAATATTGTGGCGATGGAAGACATCGACTTGAACTAATTTTTCCAAGTTCTGTCTCATCAAAACCTTTTTCAGATGTTGCCTTAAGATGCTGCTGCTGCTCCTGCTGTAATCATGTTATGGGTATATGTCCAAAGGAAAAATCCCACAGGGGTGTGTTTTAAGGGACAAAACATAAATGAGTTGTCACACATGACCATAGCAATATAACCATCATGGAGGAGAAAGCATGAAAACCAGAATATTAGCAAAAACTTTATACAGGTACACAATCCCAGCTATTCTCTGGAATATATTTTGAAAAAACATTCACAACATGTCAGTAAAAAAATCTTTGGAGGGGTAGACTTCAGCATATTAATGCAAGAGAAAAAAGGGTTTTAATGAGAAAAGGTTATGGTGGAGACGGTTTGTGCATTACACTGTGTAATAAATTTTGTCTAAACTTTAAATGTCAAGTGTAATGTGCAAGCTGCCTATAGAATAAGAAAACTTAAAAAATTATTGCTCCATTATCAGGTCACAAGAGTTTAGGGAGGAAAGGTACATTCAGAGCTGAAGGACAATGGACTGTAGCAAATATGATACATTGACTAGATCTTGGCAGCCATATACTGATCATTTAAGAACTGTCATTTTTGCCTATTTGGAAAAATAATTCTACATGTAGACCAATTTGGTGGTCCTATATCTACTGGAGTCAGTGGTAAATGATTCCCTAAGATCAGAGAATTGAGAATCTTGCTTCAAGGAGATAGTCTGAAAAAATGATAGTTTCTAGTTTTATGAGTAGTTTTGTAGAGGGGAGCTTGAAGAGCTGCTTCTGTACTGGTGTCACAGTCTGAGAAAACCAGTAGTGAATGGTGTCGCGACTTAATCAGTAGAAATGCTGAATAAAAGGAATGTGTTTATGTTTTGGGGAGTGCTCTTTTGATTAAGGTGGAATGTGCCATGCACACTTAGTTTATTAGTGTTAACACAGGGAGGGCTCCTGCTGGTATCTTGAAAATCACTTCGTTAATAAAGTCTCTGTGCCTGATGATTACAAATTGCTCTGGAAAAAAAATAGAGCACGTCTGCTTTGCAAAACAGCTGAATAGGCAGCAGCTTACTTTTGTAAGCTAAATAAATTGATAGCTAAAATAGCATTCAGGTGATTACATCCATATGCTTTGCTGCTCTGACAGAGGGATCAACTCAGTGTTTTGAGATCAGGGGCTTCATTGCAGCAGCTTTTGTTTTACTGTGTGTGTCTGAGTCTGGATAACATAAAAACTCCAAAATAATATTTTTCTGGTGAGAGTAAGCCTGCTTTGTTTACACAAGTTCTAAATAAAGCTTTAGTTGAAAATTTTATTCCTTATTTCACAATTCATAGTTCAGTGGGACACAGGTTTTAATAAGAACTAGGAACAGCCCACTGAAAAACAAGGTAGTATCTCAAGGCAGAAGTATAATGTGCTGATAGCACCTAAGAAAATACAGAGTGTACAGATTGTTGCTCTTTTTTATGGTACACATATACAATTGCATTGATTTTTATTTATTTTATAATCTGTAAACAGTTTTTATCAGGTTATTAAACCGATTTAATGTCAAAGAACACAGCGGAAAACTAATTTTTTATTAGAAATGTTATGCGGGGAAAGGTTAGGGCACTGGGAATTATATTGAGGTAAGTTCAATTCTGAAATTGCTGCTTCGGATCTGGCCAAAGATGAATGTCACCCAGTATATTTTTTCTGAGCCAAGTTCTTGTTCAGCAGTCTTTGGGAAATAGATCAGTGGTCCTACCTCCATGAATTCTTGTCTACTCTTTTATTATAGTTGCTTATATTGGTGACTTTGTGTGGCACCTCTGTAAGGCCATAAGATATACCAATGGTTCTGCAGCTTAGTACTTCTGCAGAAAAGTGTTTTCAGGCTTATTTTGTGCACTGACCACAGAACGTCTTGATTGAAACGTGTACTCTAGAAAACAACCAGAGTCTAAAAGAAAATAAGTAACTGATTGAAATTATTTTTGATCAGATCAGTCACAGAGAAACTAAACCCAGTGTTTTACACTGAGGTTTTAAAATGATTAGTGAACAACAGGCACATCCACAGTTCACTGAAATTAAAGGATCTTAGGAAACTTGATACGAGGCTTGGGAAGAGGCAGGGCCAGAGCACAGACACGTCTTGGGTGCACCATTGCCTGCCTCTGTATCCATGTGAAGTATAAATATGTGCATTAGTTTTTCCCTTAGGATATTCTGACATGATTTTGCTTTGAAGCTGTAGTGATACAAGTACTTAAGAGATACTGGGACTATAACATTTCCTTCACTATGGATCAACAAATTCTTCTTCTGCTTTTATTAAAATACTTATTTAAGGTAAGGACAATACTCTGTTTTTTGGGGGTGGATAACTAGTCAAAGTTGCAAAATTGATAGTTTGTGACTTGGACTGTTTTCTTTCCTGATGTTCTAGCTCCCTGTTCACAGGGAGTGCTACTGAACATTCCCAGTTTTCTTTCTCCTTAAAGAGTTGGAAGCTCTTTTGAGATCTTTAATCTGCTTTATTGTCTGCTGCTTTGGGCTTAATGTTGTTTTGCAGAAGAAGTAAGAGATTGCAGAATCTTTAAGTCACCTCTCTGACAGGTGTGATATGAATTAAAAGCTTTAATAAGTTCATTATGATACCTATGGCAGTAGGAGAAAGCAGACCCTTGGGGAGAACTGTACCTACACTGCGTCAGTTTTCCACCATTTGCACCTTAAAGACTTCTTGGGATGGGTGTATTTGCAGAGTCATTTGTGAGCTTCATTGTAGTTCTCTTCTATGAACTTGAACTTCAGCAAACATGAATGGGCCTCCTCTGACACCCCTTGGAACTTTTAGTACTCATTTTAAGCCTTGTTAGATAAACTACTCATTTTGTGAATAACTGTCTTTTCCCTCCTCTTCTTTAAATCTGGAACACACCAGTTGTGTTTCATCCATCACAATGCTTGTACTTGAAGAGAAAATGAAAATCAATCTCTCCACACTTTTGGCTACTTAAGATTTTATTGATCTCTGCTGTATTTCCCCTGAACTGTTTCTTTTTCAGACTGAGAAGCATACTTGAGTCTTATGTTGAGACACATTTGATAGCAAAAGTCAATAAGTTGTTGTTTGTTGTTTATGTCTCCCTGGCTCCTGTGTAGCTAGCCTGAAGATAGATTTGAACCGTTGGTCTTTTTGGTCAATTTAATAACTTTGTTTTTATTTTTTAAATTGCTTCAGTCTTTAGATAAGGGCCTAAAAAGTGATGGCAAGGTGCTGGCAACAAAAAGGAACATTCTAAATCCTTCTCATTAGGCATAAGTATGGAACAATTCTTATGTACACTTGAGAACGCTTTACTTGTTTTTTATGTCTAAGTAGGATGTATTTATGTTTAGTAAGATGGCATGCAATTGCTATGGGTGGAAAATTATTAAAAATGGTTAATTCAGTTATTGCAAATATATATTTTTTATCTTTAAAATCAGATTTTCCTACCCTTTGAATTGTCTGGACTAGGCAGATTTTGTTTTCAGGGAATGCAGGCAAACTATATACCTAATACAGTGAATTAAAAATCTGCAAATTTCCTGGAAACGTATTCTATAAACAATTTTGTGTATGTCATCAATAAGTCCATTGTGTCAGTTCATTCCAGAGGTGGTATATACCATCTTGTAAAAGATTTTTAGAGTTTACAGGCTTTATAAGCTTTACAAAATTTATACTTCACAATGTATAATCTAAACTCTGAACATTGAGATATTGATAGATTTATAGTTATGTTAGCTATTCATTAGTTAAAAGAAGTTATGTTAAGCCAAACTGAATTCCAGAGTAAATTGTATTTATAAAATATAAACAAATTAGGTGTTTTGGTTTGCTTAGGGTTTTTTTTTGTTTTGTTTTTTGGTTGTTTTTTTTTGTGCAGGTACGTTGCTTTACAGGACAACACAAAGTAATACAACAATAAAACTCCTAACTTTTATTTTAGTGTCCTAGGCATTTGTATTTGATTTTTATTTTGGTTTAGTTTTTTTTTAACTAGGTTTTAAGTTCATCACCAAAATGGCATTTATTTTGTCATCTCAATTCATTAAGAAAGCAAAAAGGGACCACAAAAGACAAAACTGCAGTATTTTATAAATATTTTGTGATAGGGATGGTCATCACATGCACCAATTTCTTTGAATGTTAGATCTGATTCAGGTTTATTTTAAACGAGATAAAAGCAGCCCATAAGTTTCTGGTTCAAAGTGCAATTCAGAGAAGGAAGCTGCTTCTCTGAAGCGTTAAGCTGAAGTCCTTCGAAGGCAGGTAAAGTTGTCAAAAAGGTAGTGTCAAAAATGCAGAAGACTTGTGTCTAAAATGAGTTCCCTTCTGCAAGAAGCTGAAGCACTGAATGAAATTTGCATTGCCATGAATAAATTAGATTGCCAGGGAGGTATTTAATAAATTCTTTCTTTACCTCTTGAAAGTGGTTGTTTATTATTCTGAAACAGCTGAAAAATTTGAAAGTGATGCCGCTGAAGTTTTTAATGTGTAATGTAAGAATAAGACTGAGACCTCCAGCTCCTGACTGCCTGTAATTCAAGTATGAACATTGCAAGTGAAATTTCTGACGCTGTTTCTAATATAAAATGATTACATGTTTCTCTCATATTTGGGTCAGCTGACATGATTTTTCCACCTCTGGAGAGAGAAAGAAAACTAGAACGTGTACCTGCAGAACTTGTAAAATATCAGGAGGTCTCTGTGTATCTAACAGCAGAGCGGGTGATACTGGTCCACGTACAAACAATTGCTACCTGACAAGCTCTAGGTAAAATGAATTAAAACTGGCAGAGTTTAATAATTTAGTTAGAGGTGTGTTTGCTGCATTTTGTACTAAGTTGCATTCATGTATGTTTGTGTTACAGGGTGTACAGTGTGTAGACTGTGACCAAGCGAAAAAGCCTGCTAGAATAGTTCTGATGGAGTGGACTGAACTGCCCAAAGGAGAGGATCCAGACTATTACATTCTAACATATCAGCAAACAGATGGTTTCAGTCAAAAAGTATATTTTATCAATCTAAGCAATAAGTTGTTCCATGTTATTTAAGCTGTAGGTAGCAGTAATTAATAGCACCGTGTGTTTGTTCGGTTTGTTGGATTTTTCTTAAAAAAAAAGTAAAATAGCAAATCAAGAGAAAGTTTGGAAAAAATGTATTGGATTTTTTAATTAATGTAATTTATATGTACTCTTACAGAGTCCTACTGAAGCCAGTGGGACTCAAAAGACCCTTGAGCATCCTGTTGAATAAGATGGATAGTCATATGCTCAAAGTTAAGAATATGCAAGTTCTTCAAGGTACTGTGATTTGAAGGAGGAGTTTGACTTCTCCAGAATAGGCACAGACACTACCCCTAGATATCAGTGGGAAGGCACTGTTCTTATTCTGAGCACAAGATGTTCTGGAATTTAAAGAAAATATGCAGACTTTAATATGAGAGTGTTTGTTATTAACGGTTTTTCAAAAAGGGTGTTTCAAATGCATTGGATATTTTGCAGTGTAACTGCAGCCTCAAGTTTGATGTGAAGCAATATAAGCTCTTCTTCTAAAAGCTTCATAGGTCACTTATAAACTGTATTTTTATTACTTTCACTATATTCAGAAATTCTTTTAACTTGCAGAATGTAAGAAACATTTCTAAACTGGAATGGAAACCCGTCAGTACTACAGTTCTGCTTGAGGAAAATAGGAAGTATGATATTAAAATAGAATCCCTGAAAAATGGCCAAATCTTAAGTGCAAAATCATTTAAAACACGTAAGTCGAGTAGCACAAAAATATTTTGGTAGCTTTACAGTTAGTCTAATACTGAAGATTAAAAAATAAAGATTCAGATCCTGAGGTTATGCATGTATTTAGAAACTTTGCATTGATGTGTGTTTTCAGCCATGAAGTGTTGAAGGTATAATTTAATATAACGTGTTTCGTTAGTGTAACAATTCTAAAATATGGCACTGATGTAAAAGTTTGTGAGATTTTTAAATATTAAGATTTTGCTATACTACAATAATTCTAGGAGAAGAAATTTATAAAAGAGAACCATGGAGAAAGTTAATTAAAGCCTGGCATAATAACATAGGATCATTGTCTTATATAAATTAAAAAAAAAAAAGTTTCAACTTTATAACAGTCCCTCCTTAAAAAGCGTTAGTGAGCATCTTGAAGATCTTAGCATTGTGACTAATCACGACAGACTTTCAGTATTAGAATATATGAGTTTATAAAAGCATCATTTAGAGCTGTAAATCTGTTCAGGGCCACAAGTCCCACCGGTTACCAGAATGAAGGGGCTTTCCAATCTTAACTTTGTCAATTAAAATAGTTTATAGCATTACCTTTGTGCACATTGCAAGCTCATACTATTGCATAGCTTTGGAATGCAGACTTGTATCTGAATTCAAACAATAGAGTTGGGAAAAAGACATGGTAAGTTGAAAGCATTGCAGGAGCCATCAACTGATGAAAGATCATTCAGCAAGCTAGAGGAAATGGTTATGCTGCCAGTGTGTCACTGTACTTAGTGTCTATTGCTTAACTGATATTCTATCCAAATATGTACTTCTACTGTTCAAAGACTCCTGAAAGTGTGCAGTTTTATCTCTGCTTGCTTCAGACATAAGTTAACATACCATGAAAATAAAGGAAAACATGACTTTCTTCAATGACACTACATTTCCTTCTCTATTGGGGCTATCCTTCATCCCTTCTCAAAAGAAAAAAGTAATAATGTTGATGAAATAAAACTTTGAGTTAATTATTTCTTTGTGGCAAACACAGTATTTATTTTTTCATTGTCTACTAGGCGGAATTTCAGAAAATGACATCAAAACATTTGTGACAGCTACTACAGTGTCTTTTAATTGGAGTATGATGATCAAAGAATTTTCAGTTTCTCTTTTCCTGAATGGTACTTCTGAGATTATAAAAACACCTAGTGGATTCTTTGTATGGAGAAATCTGACACCTGCCACCATTTATACATTTAAATTTATATTTGAACAATTAAATCCTGAATTTGTAAATGTGTCTCAATCACTGGATATTCAAGCTGAAACAGGTATATATTATAGTTTCTTGTAGTCACAGTGAATGCAAGTTAGTATTGCATATTTTCTAGAAGGGTTAAGAGAAAATTGTAAAATCCTGTATTCTATTTTACATATTTTAGTAGATATGGATGTTATTTCTAGAAAGAGGGGATAAATTGAATGCTAATGACATAGGAAGGAAGGTTATTTTAGGAGCAAGAATTCAAATTTGCATGTGTAGATATTTTAGCTATATTTTTACAGTCTAATATAGAGTGAAGTCAATGTTGAAGTTAAGCCTTGTAATTATGATAGTGTATGGGTTGAATTTGCTGTGTAGTTTCAATGAAAAGGCAAAGAAAATCCAGAGTTTGCTAAGGATTTGGAACACTTTCTAAAGCATTCAAAATGATGGGATTTTTATTGTTGAGTGGCAAGCTTAGGTCTGCTGTTTTGTTAGAAATGCTGTGATTCTGAGGATATTATGGCTCAGTTGTGTACCCTCATTCCTTTAAATGTGCTACTCTCATAATGCAACTTAGAATCTTTAAAATTAGATACACAAAAGAAAGGATTATATACAATTAAATTATATGCAATTACATGCAATTAAATAATTATATACAATTAAATTCAAGGAAATAATTCTTTTCCTAAACTCAAGAAGATACTAAAAGCAAATGATTTGTTAAATCCGTTTTTATAATTAAAAAATTGGATAATCAGAAACCAAACTTAAAAATTAATTTCCTTTCTAGAGTATGACAAAGATTAATGTAGCTCTTCTTCTCTTTTTCTTCACTGGATTGCAGTTGCAGCTTTTAATTCAATCAACTAGATTTTTTAAAAACACTCAGGACTTTGAAAGAGTGCTGTTTTATAATCACTGAAAGTTTTTGGGGTTGAAATAATGACTTAAATGTTATTGTCCTCAAAATGTCTGTGAAATTATAAGAAATCAGCACCAGTGCCATGAGTAATATCTTTTAAATCCTGTCCTGTTCTCCTACAGGCGCCTGTTCCCAAGGGTGGGTGGCATTCCAGAGCAGCTGCTACCGAATGGGTAAGGAGAGCAAGCCATGGAAGGTGGCACAAGAAACCTGTGAAACCTCTTCACAAGGGGCACATCTTCTTGACATAGGGAGTGAAGAAGAACATGGGTTTGTGTTGTCATATCTCCAGAAAATTAGTCGAATAATCATGTTATGGACAGGTCTTAATGACCTAAAGGTCAGTATATTTTATCATCTTTGTTATTACAGATATGGAAGCGGGAGAATTTTGAAATAGAGGAGCCAATCCTTTGGAATAAAAACTGCCAAGCAGTACACTGATTATTTGTTCATATAGTTACTAGTAATTAGACAAACAATCATTGTTTCTTCCTGTTTAGAAATACTGAAAATGTTTAGATGGCCATATCTGGGGGGAAAAAACCCACAGTGTATATTTAACCTGTAATTTTGTGTGTGCGTTATTTATTTTCCAAGGATATTATTTTGCCTGTAGGTGGTGCTGCATTACCAGATTTTAAATCAGTCTACACACTTGTTACTATGGATATCAAAGTCTGGGGTTGGCTTTCTCAGTTTTGATGCAGGCCTGAAATGTTGAGCTTAGTGGGGTCTGTCCAGTATAGATGGAGCAAGGTGTTTCCTCTAAAATATTTCCTGTTCCTTGTATCTGGGATATGAATGTTATTGATGCCACATCTACTGTTACAAAATGATTTGGTGTGGTGTGTGTGGTTTGGGAAGAATTACAGACATAAATGAAAGTATTGGGAAAGCTCTTGGAAAGATGGAGGCACTGTGCCAGAAATATGGGACCCAGGCTTCTGATTTGGTTTAGTGAAAACTTTTTTTTGGGCTGAGTATAAAAGGTTGGGAGAAAGCCAGTGGTTTTTATTTTAGAAAATCTACACCCTGAAAATTTATTTTAATATAGTTTTGGTAAAATTATTTTTAAATTATTTTACTGTGAAAACATTAACACCAAAGCAAAGTTTATGCATCAGAGCAGGAGTGGTAAGTGTCATAGATATAGAAAAATTCCTTTTTGCAGACTCTGTTAAATATTGGGGCTACACAAACAAGTCAGAGTGGGATAGCATGCAGACTGGGGAAACACAAATGTGTCTAGGTTAGAGAAGCACTGTAAGCATCCTGGTTAGTAAAACATCAGGAATATATGCACTTTACATGTAATATTATTTTGGTAATACAACTCCAAAGTCACTTCTGAAATTGCTGTAAGTTTTACACTTTAGTGATCGTCCTTGTAGCCAACTGGGTATTTTAGATATAAGGTAGTATTTTTAAGAGGCTGTCAGAATTATTATATTTTTGCAAGTTGGAAAAAGTACTAGAAGGTTGTGGTTTTTTAAGCTCTGATTACACAGAAAGAGTCAATTGTTAGTTTGGAATTTGATTGCTAGTCAGCTGTTTAATCATTACATGCCTTTTGATGTTTGTGGGAGTCAGTTAAATGAACTAGATGAGAACCATGTTTTAAGAATAGCAAGGTATAATAATAAAATGCTTGTTTTGCAAGAACTTCTTTCCTAAATATTTGTACTTAATTAGTGTGTTCAAGTGCTGTCTGGACATGTTTCAATCTCAAATGTCATTGTTGTCATCTGTTGTCATCTTATGAGAATTCCAAATTGTACTTGCACCAAATTGCACTTACCTCAGGAGTTCAAATGTTATGGAACATACAGTATGAGTTGCAGGGTTTCTTTAAAGTCTGAGATTTGAATTGCAGATTCAATTATTTTTCCTCTCTCATTTGTATTTGAAGCATTAGGAAGCAAAATCTCTGTTTTCAAAAAGAAATTTCAAAATTTCTATTTTTCTCCAAGAACCCCAGGACTTGAAATACATGCTGAAACTAAATTAAAGAGAAAGTAAGTTCTGAGTAGGTTAAAGCTGGGGCTATAACCTAATCAGAAGATTTCAGCCGTGTTAGGAAAACTGCCGAGTACTGTGACATTGATAAAAATTACCAGCACTGTGAGCAGGATTAATTCTGTAGCATTTGTATTCTCAGAGTTTGTCCTTCTTTAACCCTACTTTGATCTGTGTCTGAATCCAAACCCTTCCTGATGAGGGTGATCATTCTGTGGAATGCAACAGAGACCCTGGAGATGTAGGTTAGTGCATGAAGAATGGAGTGCTTTGGTGATACCCTCATGTCTATCCTGACACTCGGTGCAGTTCTTCAGTTAGGAAGTGCAAAAGGTAGCCAAAGACTTTACTGCGCTTTCTCTTGCAAGCCTTGCTGCAGAGGTTTGTGTCATTGTAGTATCCCATGGTTTCTTGTGCCCATCCTTAGCTCTAGTGTCTAGGAAGACNAAAAAAAAAAAGGCAAAAAGCATTGACCTGTGTAGCATTTTTGAAATGGCAGACTATATGCACAAGTTCTCCTGAAAGACAAGTTCAATTATTTCATACCATTGAAGATCTACTTTGCTCTCTTGGGAAGTGAAAAATAACACAATATTTTATTTCATTTTTTCAACACAGCAAATTAATGGAAAAAATAGGCTTATTCTCAACAAACATGATTTATCATTTTCTCAGGGAAATGAAAAAAAAGTTTCTTCCCCCCTCTCCCTTCTTCTGAGTATCTCTAATAAAAGAACAAACAACAGAAGTCTAAAAATGGTGGTGGCACCTGAACTTTTCTCCACTGGAGTACTTAAGGAGTTCACTTAACCTGTAGGACCACAGACTTGCAATATCTGAAAGCAGAGGCCTTCTGAAAGAGCTTGTGCTCTTTTACCTCTGGAGAGTGCCCCAGTGCCATGCCCAAATGTTATGGGTTTTCTACTAATCCCCCGTGGATGTCAGAATACGTTAGTCTAGTGCAGATTGAGGCATGTGTCCCACTGGAGACCTCTGACCTGTGATGCTGTAAGCAGATTCTGCAAGCATCTTTCTTCCCAAATGTCATATTGCCCCACCCTTGTGTTTGTAGAGCTCTGCTGGAAAACCAGAAAGTACCTCAAAGGTTAGAAACCTGGAGTGAGGTGTGAGTGAGTGTCCTAACAGCTGAGAAACCAGCAAACAGGGAAGGGTGAAAGATAACATTTCCGCATCTGATTGTGAATCTACCCATGGTTTTTTTCTAAATATTTTTGTTTTCAGACTCAATATATGAATATTTTTGACTGAGTGATTTTTTAAGTGAATACCCTTTCTAGAAAATTATCCATACAAGATTATTAAGTTATTTGATTAATAATGATTATTAACATCTAGTTTGTAATGATGAAACATACTCACATGGCTTATATTATATTATGCTATATTCTATTATTATCTTGTAATCTTTTGTAATAGAAGGGATGGAATTTTAGGTTGAAACCTTTATTAAAAATAGACCTATATAATTAACTTGCATAAATGAAGTACGTAATTTTTGGATATTTAGGAATACACTTGCAATGAGGGAAACCTTAATAATTTATAAAGGTAGTCTAAAAATATCTGGGTTTAAATTCCATTTTTCTCAATCTAGGAAGAAGGTCAGCTCTTGTGGACAGATGGATCTCCTTTTCTTCTAAAAGACAGTATCTCATCTCTGTCAATGATACCAGAAAATCAAACTGACTGCTATGCCCTTCAGAGAGATCCCACTGGCCCAGACTATTTCTTCACAGGATTTTTCTGCTATGTACAGCTACCATATATTTGTGAATATGAATGTAACTATATTTTTTTCAATCTTTTGCAATTATTCTTAAAAGTCTTGCGCTGATTACATTTATATTTAAAGATACAAATATAAAAAGAAATGGATCTTAATGATTTTCTTTTTTTTTTTTTTCATTTTTGATGTTCTTTTTCAGTACCTCTGGTACCGGAAAACTTCATGTTTGATGTGCGTGATGTCAAGACAACTGAGGCTGTATTTGTGTGGAGCAGTATGAACATGTGGCTTAAGTCAGGCTTTTCTCTTATACTTAAGTACTATTTTGATGAGTGGAAACCATGCATTCTGAACTTGCCTGTGAACACGACTCAAACAAAAATTGGGCACCTGTCTCCAGGCCTTCGCTACAGTTTCTTATTAGCAGCCAGGAACCCAGAAGGAGCACAGACTAGCTTAAGTCCAGTTCTGAAGGTAGAAACAAGTAAGTTACAAAACTAAATAGCAGTAATAAGCAGATAACCATATTTATTTTATATTTTCCCTTTAATTGCACTGTTTCCTGTATTCTCTGTTTATCAATATTCACTGTCAAGGGTGATTTGTTAGATTTGCTCTAATAGTATTTAAGTATGTATTTAAGTATTACATAGCCCGTATGTAAGTATGCATTGTTAGGTTTTCAGGCTCTATTTAAAACAAACAAACAAACAAAAAGGCACAACAAAACACTCCACAGTTACTGATGAAAGTCATGAGAAGCTGTTATTGTATTTCTGTTCCCAATCTTACTCAACAGGGCCGTTGCACTCCCAGAAGTTAGAGGCTACGTATGTTTCATCTGCAGAAATACATTTAAAATGGAAGCCCCCACAACATTCACACGATGTTTCTTTTCATTACTACTTGGTCAACATATTGGATACTGAAACCAACATCTGGGAACAGTTACCAGTTGAAAAAAGCAAGACTTCAATAGTTATAGGAAATACAAAACCTTATCATCGGTATCAGCTATATTTACAGAATGTAGCAGAGAAAGGAACTGTAAGCTGCCACGAGAAGCCTATATTAATCACAACAGGTGATGTATCCATTTTCTAGTTGTTTTATTTCACTAGACAGAATTTAAATTGAAAATACAAGGCATAAAGGTATTTTTAAAGCCTTGTCAGATTGTGGTTGTTGGGATACTCTTCAGAACCTTCCAAAATTGTGAAAGTACCAATCTATTTATTTATTTATTCATTTATTTGTCTACTTACAACTATTAGTATGAACTAAAGAAGTGATATCCTGCTTGATAAATTCTGATTTAGAGTTTATATCTCTAATTTTAGCAAGGTTAAAACATTACCATGGTTTCTCAAATTTTTTAGGGCAGGCTGTGTCAGCTTTTTACTACATATATATCCAATGGAATAGAATAGGCCTGCAAAATGAGTCCTTATTTGTTATGAGAAAACAGAAAATATGATCTACCTGTAACAGGGAGTTGCCATGCAAATTATTTTAAGAAATAATTAAATGAATCAGTAGGTATAAAATTGTGACATTTTAGAAGAAAAACAAACTGAGAGATGTTATTGGAAAGTGATTGTAAAGTGATAGTAAATTTGATGTATGGTCTTATACTGACATATTTTTCTTTGATCAAGCTGTCAGTCCACCCACAACTGTGTATATTCACCCTGAGGATGTAGAAGAAGAGAGTGTAATCGTTCATTGGAAGCTGCCACAAGAGTGTCAGGAATCCTACATTCAAGCGAAATCTAATGCAGGCATAGGTGAAACTAAAAAGTTTTTATTAAGTAATAAAGAAGAATTAAAGGTTGATGACCTAACTCCTGGAATGGCTTATGAAATAGCAGTGGCAAGTGTGAAAAATGGAACTATGAGCGAACTGAAGACCATTCAATGCACTTTAAGTAAGACATTATTGATGGTGGAAACTACACACAATAATACAAAATTCAGTCTCACTATTGTTGCTCTCACCTAATAAATTTTGTTGATCAAGTCAATTTACTAAATAGCCAAGGATCAAAACTTATATATGAAACGTAGAGATTCGATCCTAATTGTTGACAGCAAATTTAACAATCTTTGCAAAGACAGTGCAGCCTTGGAAAATGTTTTGGTACTAGTGACAACTGTGATGGGGACAACAGCTGGAAGTCCTGTTCCCACTGGCAGAGGAAGCTGGGTGAATCATTGATCCTCATTAAAATAAGAAAATATTGGAATGGTTGAAACAGATTATTGATTTTTGGAGATACATTAGTTGTTCTGAGAACTGTGACCAAGAATTGCCCTACCATTTGTGAGAGGCTGCTAGGAAAGAATTAGAAGTAATAATAGCTGAAAATAAAAGCTTTACATTGTTTTTTGAAGCATCTTTCCCATCAATAGTGAAGGGTTTAGTGAAGGGTCTTAGTTCAGCAAAATGTTGAAATGCTTTTGGTGCAGTATAAATTTTTTGCATATGTGAAAGGAGTGGGCAGGATTCACTTATACATGTAGTATATAAAGGCTGCAGCTGTCAGCTTATAGATTTATGAAATACTGCATTGTCATTTCTTTTTAAATGATTTCAATATTTTGGAGGGTAACAGTCAAGTCTTTTCCAGAATTTTTTTATATAGGATTAGATTTAATAACTCATTCATGACACAGATAACAAAATTCTAGATGGGATATTTCACAGCTGTCAGAGCCAACTGTAAGGGAAGAGAACTAAACACGTCAGTGTTGTATCCATCAAATGCATCTCATTCTCCATGGTTATCCCCCTGTCCACATCTACATTTCTGTATAGTTTTCCAGTTATCCTGCTTACCTTCTTGGTGTAGTTGTGGTTAAGAAGGAAATTTCAGTAAAGAATAGTTAAAAGTTCAGGATGTTTATTATTTCTGAACTATGACATGACATGGTAGCTGTTAATTTGTACTCAGCAAGAGTATGTCTCAGGGCAGTTGCTTCAGATGCATTATGTGGTTTTCACTTAATTTATTTTCAACTGGTTTAACGTGTGCCAATTTTTTTCCTTCTAGAGCCCAAACCTGTTCAAATTGTAGTTCCTTATGTGCTCTATAGCAATGCTGTGGTACTCTTTGTTCGCATGCCCGATATCGGAGTATTTGATGGCATATATGTTACAAGTAAAGAAGGACCTAATGCAACATTCATTTTAAAGAATGATGGGAAAATAACAATTGAAAACCTTACTGCAGGAAGAGAATATGATTTCTGTGTCTCCACAAAAAGTGGAAGAATGTTGAGCTCCTTCTACCATATAAATGGTGTAAAAACATGTGAGTCTTTGAAGTTCTTATAAAATTGCACAATATAAAATCTTGATTTTTGAACCTTTTTAAGTATAGTTTTATTTCAGTGGAATAGAAAAGACGCGTTATTCAAAATCATTTTGATATGTTTATGTAAGCAATTTGTAGATGTACTAACACTAGCTGGTTTTTAAACAAGACTATAAGAATCCCTTATAATTTCTAAACTTGCTAAATTGTGTTTTTTATATTGTGTATAAAATGTCTAGCAAGCATTTCAGGTATTTAGGCTGTATTAAATTATTGTCCTTGTGGGAGACAAGACACATTTTGACCACTTACTTAGACAACTAGATGAGTATCAATGGAGTTACTTCTGTGCCTTGAAATTATTAAGTTTATTCCTCCTGTTACATCTTTAACCAAATAATAAAAGTGTCTTCCAGGGTAATAAATTCATTCACAAAGACATTAAAAGAATTGTAGTGGACAGGACACCTTCTAGCAAGGCTTTTAAAAACAGATTTTTAATAGAAAATTTAAAAATGTTTAAAAATACCTGCTGAAATTCTGTGGTTTTACCTTCCTATTTTTCATTGTATCTATACTTCCATCCGTTCTTCTATTCCCGTTATATAATTTTCTTTTGAAATTCTTTTTCTGCTCTGTTTCTTTCAGAATAGAAATGTTATAAAAGGAAAAGTTAAGATAGGATCTAAAGAAGTAAGGAAGAAAGGAGAATGAGGGCAAGATAGAAAAAAAAAATCATCCCCAAATAAAGAAAGCCTTGAAAGCTGATATTTCTTAAAATATAGTTTTAATAAAAAATTGGGGTTTAATCAGTCTTCTGACAGCATTTCCTAAATTTGGTGGGAAACTACCTTACAAAACCTAGTCTTGTTCTGACTCTTCTGAGGTCTCAAAAATTTGGAAGAAAAAAAAATCCTGACGCCTCACATGTATACAGTTTTCTTTAGAAAGAGTATAAATTCTGGTATATTCCAGACAGTAATGGCTGTGATGGAGATGAAAGAGATGTAGATAAGAATGGAAATTCTCCTGTAATGTGATCTGAATTGTACCTAACAAGGCTATACTAGTAATGGATAAAGTGTATTTGTCTACCCTGACCTACCCAGTTTTGCTGAGTTTTTTGACAAAATTTAGGTGCATTCTGACCACTGTGGTGGTGCTGTTGAAGGGTTAACTTCATCCTAGAGAACTTTCCCACCTAGGAGTGCCAGCTCTGTCCTCAGAGAGCAATGTAATTTCAACCTCATGTAATTTTATGATAAAAATGCAAGCAATTTTTCTTAAGTAGTGGCATTACTATATCTTTTTTCTTTCTCTATTTTTCTTCCTTCTCTATTTTGGAATTGCTGTGTGTCTGCATGCCAGAGATCAGATTTTGCCCTCTGTTAGTCTGTTAGCGATTATCTTCACTTTTATGTCTCCCCAGGAGATGTTAAAAGTGTTAGATTGAGCAATGGCTGGGGTTGAACAGAGAGGTGTTTTATGTTCATCTGTAGGTCTGGCAGCTCCCCAGAATGTACGAGAGGGTGATGTCACTGACACGTCAATACAGGTCTCTTGGGACCGCGCTGGTGGAGATTTCGAGCAGTACGAAGTTACCTGTACTAGTTGTGCAAGTGCTTTCAAGGTATGCTGTGTAGAGCACCACCTGTGGATAGACACTGCAAGCTGTTTTTCAGTCCTCTATTAAGTAGTTAGAGGCTGAATGAAAAGCTTTATTTCCCATTAAAATAGTTGGATGTGCAGTTTACAAATGAATTTTGTAAGCAGTTCTATGAAAGCTGTATTTGGTTTCCTAGGTCCAGAAGGTCAAGCAAGAAACAGCAACGTTTTCCAACCTTAGTCCTGGTAAGCTGTACAGTTTTGCAATTAGAACAGAGAAGGAAGGTTTCAGAGACAGTATTTTTGTGACAAAAGAAATAGAGACAGGTAAGACCACAATGTCAAATTCAGTGTTTGTTTTACTACATCCTATCTTTTGCTTTCTTCTTAAGTTTTTTTTTTATCTCAAACAAAGAAGAGTAATTCAACCATCTTTGTAGTTTTCTTCTTATTCTTTGACTGCAAGGACCATTAAGAATCTCAATATAGCTCCTGTGTACAATGAGATACCAAGGTTAACTTCATGTTGATTCAAACAGCTCTACAGTCCAGTAACTGATACTTACATAGTGTCTGGCTACCGATATTAGAGAAAACAATTATTTTTTCTTATACTTCTATTGAATGCTTTAATTTTTCTCTTCATCTCTCTCATCAACACACTTAAGTGACCAGAACAAAATTAGTTTTACTGTGTTTTCTTATTGGCCTCCCCTTACATCACAAGTAAGTTTGGGCTTTAGTTTTACTAAACTAAACTTTTATTTTGGGTTAGAACATTTGATTCGCAGTAGTGTAGTTCTCCTCTATTCTAGTACTTCTAGCTGGTTGGCATGGCCTCTCAGGCTATTAGATCTGGCATGTTATAGTTTCCTCTAAAAGGTCACTAATGTGAAAATATCAAGCATAGTAGATGTGATTGAAAAGTTTCAGCATATGTGAACAAAGATATGTAATGTTTTGCCTTTAAGGAACCACTGAGTTAAAACTGATACAGGAACAGTGTAAAATCATTTGTGAGAGAACAAATAATGGAGAGGCAATGATAGAGCAAGTAAATCATGATTCTCTGACATTTCCTTTTCAAGAACTAAGGATTTGAAATTAGAAAACAGTAGAAAAACAGCTAAAGCAGATGGTTATTTATTAAATTTCTAGATAAATTGCAGAACTTCTTACCACAAGGTATTTTGTCTGATGATTGTGATCATAGGTTCAAGTGGTGACCAAAGACATTCATAAAAGAAAAATCTGTTGAGATTTACTACGCAGAAATAGAAATAGAAATCACCTTTGATTCATTAAATCCTTGGGCGGCAAATTGCAGTCTGGGGGACTACTGAAAGGAATTATCACTCTATGCAATTCTTGCTTTTTTTGCAGATTTCCCTTTGGCCTTTTGGTGAATAACAGATACTGTGCTAATCAGGACTTAGGTGTCTGCGCAGTATATTTCCTCCTGTACTGACATTTCTTTTCCTGAGAAATTGTCCATTTTTGAGGAACTCCACGTCAGTGATGTCAGAACTGTGTTAAGCAGCATTACAAAGCTACAAACAGCTTGGCTCTGGATTTCCTTGATAACAAAAATCACAGTACATGTTTCTGCAGTGGTAGTAGTCTGTATGTCCTTGAGATAAGGAAGAATGTGGCATCATTTGTGTGGAGTTTTTACTGCATTCTGATGATGAGAGTACTGTTGTAAAGAAATGTGTTTAAAATGTATTTTTGAATCAATGCATTTTGTCACACAGTACCAAGTGGAGTCATATATCTGAACGGTAGCAGAGACTCTGAATCAATAACTGTTACCTGGCCACCAGCCCAAAGTATGTTTGATGGATATATTCTTTCAATAAACAGTAAGGACTTCGCTGAGAAGAAAATGTTACCTTCTGGTGTGAGGTATTATGATTACATTTTAAAAATAACTGACATGAACTCAAAGTAGCTGTTTCTGTAGGCGTTTAAAATAAGTAGCCTGTGCTGCTATTTATGTGTTACATGTATTCGAAGGTTTAGTTGCCCATGTATTTTAAGAACTGCATTTGTTAATCAAATTGCAATTCTTATATGATGTGTTTATGCAAAGAAGAGCAAACAAAATACTGCATTGGGGTGAGCACCAGTAGAACCTGTATGCCACTCTGGATATTTAAATCAATACTTTAAAACTTTCTAGTACTGGAGCTTGCTGTGAACCATAGTGTAATGCACCCTCTTTAAGATTTTATAGTACTAAAATATTTTTTGACTCACAAGATATACACATGTATACACATCATGTGTAAATAATATCCATAAAACTATAAAGAATTAACGTATGAACATACCTGCTTTTTTAGAATCACAAAGGACATAATCTCTTCTTTTAATCTTTGCAGAATGCACAGATTTGAGCATCTTCTGCCAGGCACTGATTTCTTAATCAATATTGTGACAACCAATGGATTAAAAAGAAGTCGCCCTACTGTCCTCAAGATCTGCACCTGTAGGTTTATTTCAGTTTATTAATGGTTTCATATAATTAAGGTTTTTATATTTTAAGGTGCTTTCTAAGAAAAGCTATTCCTTATTAAATCCATGTATCTTAACAAGGACTGAATGAATGCTTTTAAGCTTTTCTTTTCAATCTAAACATCTTTGAAAGTAACTAAGTATATAAAAACTTTAAATGTTTAGTTTCCTCCACATTAAGTGGGATTTTACCACTAACTGAATCAGCACTAGTGTTAGGATGATAAAAATTTTCTATAAAAATTGACAAAGTTTGGCTTTATTTCTGATTCCTTTTCTAATATTAGAGGTGATTTTCATTTATTTGGAATTCTTTTTAAGTACAAAGTGAAATCTCTTTCTATATGGAACTATGAAATGATGAATTAAAGCTACGTATTCTGTAGATGCCAATTTCTTTAAAATAAATATAGAGTATTTTAAATCTAAATTTTACATCCTCAGATCCTGATCCACCATCAGATTTACAAGTGTTTGGACAAGAAGAAAATACAGTCTATTTTTCTTGGAAACTACCAAGAGGGGGATTTGATATGTTTCAAGTAAGATGGGAATGGGAAGAAACCAATGCATTTTTTTATATAATTTTTCAATTAAATTATCATTCTGTATGTGCTGCATACCTAATAATAAATATTTATTTTTATAACTCATGTAAGTATTAGAAGGAATGCTGCTATTGGAGAAGGTCAGCTAAATATGTACTTCCTATTTCATAACAATTAAAAATTATTTAAAATTTATACTTTTTAATAGCTCTCAAAATTAATTTTTCAACTAGTGTGAAATAAGAAAGATCACAGGTCAAAGGTTGAGTCTAACTGAAATATAATATTTTTTTCTTAGTTTTTCAAATGTGTAATGCAAATTAATTTAACTGAAGTGAAAAATAAAAAGTACTTTCCTTACATAAGAATTTAAATGTTTTGTTTAGAAAGTTACAGAATAATTGTTGGGAGTTTGTTTTAAATACAGCAATTTATTAGACAAACTTTAAACCTTGGATACCTGTCATACCCTCCCAGCCTTGAGCAGTAATTAGTTTAGGGATTTCCTAAGTGAAATTGGATATGCATGAAGAAAAACAGGGGCTATTCCTGATTTTTTTTTTTGTTATTTTTACTTCACAATTTTGTTGTGCCCTGTTTAAAAATATACTTCTTTATTTTAAAGCTGTTTTTCCTTAGGTTCTTGGTATATTAGAAGTAGCTAGTACTTCCTTGTTCACCATACCCATACCTTTTGTGATTTTATAAACTTGAGTTGTTTCAATTTCTCATCATTTGTTGTTTAGTTCTCTTTCAAAAATGATCCACAGTAGCGTTTAAATAGCCTGCATCCTGTTTTACCATGACATGCAGCCAGTCTCTCTTTTGTATCCTGGTTTTTGCAGCCTGTCTTGTATTATCCTCAGCATTTTGTAGCCACTGTATCAAAATATGGTCAGCAAAACTTATTACACTGCTGTTTTAGCACATCACTTGAATCAATATGGATTTCTAGGTATAAACTTTCACAGTTAACTTACTTGAATGGGATGTTCTTTGGTACATAGCACCACCATGAGACAAAGTACTTTGTTTTAACGATCTACATGGTTTTTACCCCAATATTACAGTGCTCAATTCTTTTCCTTCTGCTCTCCCATGGCTTCAATTATATCCTTACCTAAACCCGAAATCTGAGTATCCTTAGGATAGTTCCTTGACATTTCTTCTCTCTTTATTGGTGTAAAGCTGCATTGATCTCAATGGATAAGAGCAGTCAGTTAACCTCTTGCACTATTTGCTGGTGCAGCCTGGAGCATATTTACAAATTTTAAAATTAAATTTAATTGTCTTGTTCATATTTTGAACCACTTCAGATACACTTTTGAATATGATAATGCTATTTTTGCCATCCTGTGGAAAATAATTGTCATCTGTAATACTGATCTTTATGTCACAGTGTTATTGTTCAGCATCTCATAGAGCAAGCAGCCACATTAGACAGTGCTTTGTCTGTATAAATGAGCTTATCCTTAAATCTTTAATGAGAAAGGCTTTCGTAGACAGGTTGCTTAGTAAGGTGCACCTGCAGAAAAGGGATCATTTTACTAATCATTTAAAATTAATCATCCCTGCTCACCAACTTTCTATGCAATATATTGTAGTTTGTAAAGCAGAGTGCACAAAAGGTACTTTCCTAATTTCTTTATACTAGATGTAAATCTTTAATCTATAGCTTTGCTTCTAGCGTCTTGCAGTGGTGTAATTCTAATAAGGTGATGACAGTTTCCAAGATTTTGTTTGTATAAACAGGCACTGTGCTGGTAAAAGAGACAGAGGGGAAAAGCATCATTCCTCCCCAGATGAATAGCAGCTAACCCCAGTGCTTTCAGGTCACTGCCAAGTGTACAGCATCCCCCTTCTGCTGGAGGAAATGACTAGTGGCAGGAGAGGACTCACTATGTAGGCAGCTGCAATGCTACTTGGTCTCAGTATTAAGAGCCATGCCTGAGAAATGCATGTTGTTTCTTGGAAGTGCTTGTCCAGTGCCCTCCCCTGCAGGCACGGTCTGCATCTTGCCTCTCACTAGTGCAGATAGGAACCAGTCTGAGGGACATTTTTCTATATCCACAGAAAACTGGTGCAGGAATTTTTTTGCCACCTTAGAATTAATTTTCTGGAAGGTCAGAAGGAATCCTCACAGCCTCTAGGAGTTTAGTCCTCAGATCTCAATGTCTTGATATCTCCAGCCCTTTTATTCTCTACAGTGGCTCTTAACAGATGAATTTTCAAGGTATTGCAGTGAGCAGAGTTGAAAGACTGATTCCTTGGGAGTCTTTTCAGAATCTCAGCTCTGAACAATGCATGGGTGGATTTTTTGGTTGAATAGTTTTAGGTGTTTGGGTGTTTTTTTCTTCATTTTGCTGTGGTTTTGCTTTTTTGTTTCATTTTGAGGGGGTTTTTTGCCAGAAAGGTACAGAGTTACTTAATTGTACAGTTCATTAGCATAGCTGTGAGACCAAACAGTCAGAGTACAGTTTATTATCCTTCAAGAGCAAAACCCTGTAAGTCTCACTTCACTTTGCTTCCTCCATCTACTTTTAAGTACTAAAGTCATTGCTTTCACTACTGGGCTATTAAGGAATGCTGGAGTTCCACATTGGTGGAATATAATATAAAGCTCTTTGATTCTTTTTGTATTTAAAATGTGGAAAACATATTAAATATTTGTATACTATCAGGTAGTATAAGATCTCTGAGCATTACTTTTATGAACTTAAATAGTCTAATATAAGGAATTCTTTTGCTTTGATAGCTTTCATATTGTCTGATGAATAATGGAAACCTGCTTACCAGAACTATTTATGACAGCAGAGCTGTAGTGAAAAATCTGACCCCTGGGACAGAATACAATTTTCAATTAAGAACAATTAAAGGCTTGGATTCCTCTGTGGCTGTGGAGAAAAAAGTCATCACAAGTAAGGAAATGCCTTATAAATTGTCTTTTTGAAAACCAGTAAATGTTCAGAGACATTTAAATCATTGTTTGTAAGTAACTCAAAAAGGTCACAGAGTTCAAAATGAAACTTCACCTTTGGGAGGAAGGTTGTGCTTCTTCTTGTCATAGTTGTTTAAATAGGAGCCTTGTACATAACTTGCTGGATTTAGGTTTAGGAGTCTAGACATGGCTGAAAATAACTCTGAAAAAAGCTTCAAGCTCTAAAAAAGTAAAATCTTGCCAGAATAGCTTCCTATACTTTATAATTGTTTTGCATTTTTTTTACAATTGTTTCTGTATCTCCTTAGCTCTTACAAACCCATGATCTGAGACTGGAGTATTGCTCCTGTGCAAGGACACAGAAAGTTTAAGACAGTAGGAGGAATTTGCTTCTGAGAGCTTAACAAGGTCCAGAAACCAGTATCTTGCACTCATTTTCTGTCTCTGAGCAAACATGTATTTTCCAATGCTCCTGTGATACAACATGAAAAAGAGGGAAGTTTATTTGAGCCATACATTTGCAGAAGATTTATACTGAATTCTGGACTGCCAAAGCAGATAAAGAGCAGCTAGTTGTAATCAGAAAATTAATTAACTCACAGCTTTATACACACGCATGTCATAGACCTCCTCTCTTTTTGTATGGATATTCTGTGGCTTGTTTGGACTGTAACTCCTTAACTCAGTTAATAGCCAAGGAGAGTCTGCACTTAGTTATTCAAAGATAAGTGAATCTTTGAAAAAAACCCCAGAAGTCCCGCAGATTCTTGTGAATGAAATGTGCAGCAGAATATTCATTATCATGTTCCTGAAGACGCCTTTTTTCCTCAGGTAAATATTTTCAAGTGAACTGTGGATGTGTCCTGAGTATGCCCAGATTATGGAAAATTTACTCTATAATTTTAATGGCAAACACTAAGGATTTTTTCATGCTGAGTAATAGGCATATGTCAATTAGTCTTTTCCATAAAGCTTCAAGCAAGATAAACCAATTATGTGGGAGATTCACTTTTTAGGAGAAATGGAAACATTTTTCTTTCCCAAGCAGCTGTGCTGCACAGATTAATGGGTGTGTTATTAGTGAATTATCTGTGATCTTAGGAATCTTAATATAATAAAAAATACTATTTAAAAAGGAAAAAAGAGACTGTGCTACTTACTGTGTCCTAAGTGAGCATATGAGCAATCTTCTAAAATTATGTGGCATCCAATATATTTTAGAAAACTTTATAGTGACTAAAATCTCTATTTCTGCTTATGAAGTGTTCCATTCTCATCCTGTTGCACCTGTGAGCAATGTTACTGTTCTTAGAAAAGACCTGATAAAATTGAATTCAGTAAATTTCATAATGCACACAGGAGGTACATCCCCAAATTTTGTTTAATTTGTGCAACATAATGGCACTTTTAGAACTCTTCTGTATATCCATACAAAGAGTCCTAAAATTTGGATCCATATTTCATGATGTTTTGAAGTCTCAAAACATTCATTTAAGGAAAAAAACATTTATTTTTAAAAGCTGTTATTTTCTTATGCTTTAAGTGCTAGGGATTCATTTTTTCTTGATTAATCTCTTCATTAATTTTTACCGTAGAACCTGCTGGGATATGTGGTCTGACATTAAAAATGGTAAATACCTCCTCTGCAACTGTAATGTGGAATCCAACCAAGACTAACTTCACTTCTTATAAAGCATCTTTATCAAACAACACCTTTATAAAAAAGTTCAGAATTCCAGAAACAATGACTAACTTCAGTGTTACAGACCTGACTGCTGGGGGCATCTATAATTTCACACTAAAAAGACTTAAAGGAAATATCGAAGGAGCTTCTGCTTTTCTTGAATTTGTAACAGGTCTGTGTGGTTTCCTGCTTCCTCTGCCAGTGTATGGCAGCCATCCCTAGCAGTTCATGTTTATCTGTGTACATCCAACTTCGTAGAATAACACCGAAATTTCAAGAGATCTTACATGAAATACTTTGCTGTCATTGTGGGCATATATTCAACCTACATGTAGTACTACTTGCCAGAAACATAATGTCTTTAGCTGTGCTGCATTTCTTTTGACCATTTTTAGTATTTCAGACCTTATCCTGCAAAGAGTTACACACAAGCTGAATTTTATCTTACAATTATTTCAGTAAGTTTTTTTTACAGTGAGTGAAGTTAAAAATAGGTTCAGAAATGTTTGTAGAAGTAAGGCTTTAGATTGTAAACTACACTCAGAAATTCTTGCGGGTCTGTACAAGAAGATCTCTATAAACATAAAATCCAGATTTAATGGAAGTTGAGATCCATGCAAATAACAGGAACAATGAGAGCAGTAGGACTCAAAACCTATGAGTATACTAAAAGGAAGAACCTATGCTCTCAGTTAAACCTGCACGCCTCCACATGTATTATTAATATATATTTTTGTTCTGTTAGTGTCAAAACCATGAGTTAAAAATCATAAATATGAGACAAATGCAGATGCAATGTAAAATCTAAAGTTAATATTTGGATATATTAGTATTTCAGATTATTTGATGGCAGAACTAGAGCACTCTGAAGCAATTCTGCAACTTTGCATAATCTGTGTAAAGAATTAATTAAAGATATATAATCTTAGCAGATTTACTGCGAATAAGAAAGGAAATCTTTCAGAGTTGAAGCTATGCATTATTCAGACTGCACACTATGATACTATTGTACAAACTACTAGAAGACTTAGTCTGAATTCGGAGGAACCATGTCAGAAAGGTGGACAAAGGATTGAGTGCAAAGGTGAATCTGAAATGAGACAAACAGCATCACTGACTGGGCTTGCTCTGAGATATGAACCTGGGGACAGCTGATAGTTGTACATGAGTTCCAAAGTAGAAAGAGAACAGATGAATATGGCTAGAGATTGTACAGGTGAACAAATTATACAGTTTTATATGTAGTTAATATCTTAATGACCTACTGAAGAATTTAAAATCTGATTCATTATTAGGCTTAGAGTGAATAATACACACATAAATGTGCTTTTAAAAGAAGAAGAAAATGAGATATGATATGAGCAGGTGGAAATTTGGCTTTAAGAAAAGGAGTAGACTACCTGAATTTTGGGATCTTAACTAACTAGAGTTCATGGAATTACTGGAATTCCAAATTCATGAAATGTACAAAGGAGTTGCCAGCCCTGTGGCTACAACAGAACAGACACCAGCTCTATCTTGAATTTCAACTGTAGCAGTAGTTATGTCAGCAGTAGTGCTAACTTTAAGGTTGAGGACAGCAGAAATTCCAGGACTGTGCAGAGATTTTGTTGTTAACTGAACACTGTGCAGAGACACTTGAGCTTGCTCTCTGTGAACAGGCATCCCAGAATAGTTAGGAGGCCATCAACAAAATCCCAGAGGTAGTGTAGCAACTGTAGGATTACATGGTGCCATATCCACATTAATCCTTTGTATAGCAAGTAAACTCTTCTTAGATGCTTTTCTATTCAGTTGTAACTACTAATATATTTTAAATGGAGTTATTTAAGTTAATATCTTGTATTCCACAATTCTCTTTCAGAACCTGCAAAGCCAGAAGGTCTTAAATTCTTCAATGTTTCATCATATTATTTTTCACTGTATTGGAGACTACCGTATGGACTTGTAGACAGATTTCATGTGGATCTTGTTCCTAATCATGCCTCTGTTGTTATCCTAGATCTTGGACTTAGGGAGTATCAAGTAAGTGCTTTTATTACAGGACTAGCAGGGCCAGCTTTTCCTTATGCGCTGTGCTCATGAGGAATTCAAACTTTCCTCCCTAGCTGTTTAATGCATATATGAATATGAAAATATTAATGAAAAATTGGTGGGGTGGGAGCAAATTTCAGCATCCAGTTTGCTACCTAATAACAGGTAGCGAACTTCTTTTTTAAAGTCTACTAGAAGGACGCAGACCGTAATCCAAGGTTTCATGAATAGTTTAAGAAGGGAAGGGCAGAGCTATTGAGTAGTACAGACTCATTAATTGTGTACTTGCCAGGAAGATCTCTGCTTAAATCATTAATGCAGGCAACATTTCACTGCTAAGCCATCAAAAAGATATAGGAGCACTTTTTGATTCTGCTGTCTGGAACATACAATATTAACAGAAATAATGGTTGTTCTGGATGTTTTGCTTTTGTTTTTCATTGGAACTGCAAAGATACAGGTATTTTATACAATTTCTTGCTTAAAAGGTTAATAATTATGTTTAATGAAAAAGATAGGTTAGTTTAAGGGTCAAAAATTGTTTTTCAGGTTACTTTTTTGTTCATTCTTTCAAAAAGGAGTTTTATAATGCTTCATATTTACTTTGATGATGATAATGCAGAAAAACCTCTATAGATACATTGATAGGAGACCCTGGGCTAAAATTAATAGTTAATTTTGTTGTTCTTTAATATTGAATGTTGTACACATCTTATGAAGGATAGTTGACAGCAAAATACTATAGCTAAGAGATGTCAACAATTATTTATAGTAATGAATTACTCAAAATTTTCTGGGGTTTTTGTGCTTTGTTTTGTAGGGTTTTTTATGTTTGCTTGGGGTTTTTTGGTTTTTTTGGTTTTTTTTTTGAGGGGAGGGGCTTCATTTTTGTGATTCTTTGTAAAAGGCTTAAATAAATCTATATCTTATTTCAGGCTGATTTTTCCAATACTATTCCTGGAACAACATACAGTGTTACAGTTTCTGCAGTTTCTTCTTCAGTCTACAGTTCACCTGCAAGTAGAACTGTGACAACAAATGTAACAAGTGAGTTAAAAATAACTGATGAAATTTTGTTCATTTTTTAAACTGTGCTTTCTTATGTTTATTATGTGCACAGTAATGTCCATGAATTATAATCAGTTTTGAACAGTCATTAAAATTTTTTGTCTTCTTTAACCATTTAAAAATCCACTGAATCTGAAGTGTTCTATAAGAGCTCAAGAAGTTACAAGCTTTTGAAAAATTTGCTATTGCGTCACGTAATAATATCCAGACTGATTTATGTCTACAGTGGTACATAAAGAAATGTTCAAAGCTATTTCCAAAAAAAATATAGCCAAAGCAGATGTGCTTTTTAAGAGACTATGCTTTAATTGAGTGCTAGAATATGTCAGATGTCAAATTGGCATTATACTCTGGTTTTTTAACAAAGATCTTGAGCAATACACTTTTTGCATTCTTATAAAAGAATGTTTCTGGTGTTCCAAAATTACCTAATAATTTCTAACAGGACTCTAGCCAGAAAAAAAGCTTTTTGTTCAGAAGTACATCAGTTTTCAGTAGTTTTTATGCTAGCAGATGATTTAATTTTTCTGTAGCATCTGTGAATGTGTCTTCACTCTCATGAATCTTAATTAAAAATTGTTTAACGTGTGTGTGCTTGTGTGTGTGTTTGTGAGTAAATATTGTGCATATATATTTATAAATTTTTAAATTTATTTTATTTTATTTTATTTTATTTTATTTTATTTTATTTTAGATCCTGGGCCACCTGTGTTCCTTGCAGGTGAAAGAGTGGGTTCTGCTGGGATTCTGCTGTCATGGAACACACCACTCTATCCAAATGGGAAAATTCTCTCCTATGTTGTTAAATATAAAGAAGTCTGCCCATGGATGCAAAGAGCTTATACACAGGTCACAACAAAGCCAGATAGTTTGGAAGTTCTTCTCACCAGTCTTAACCCTGGAACAACTTATGAAATTATGGTAAAAGCTTTACAAATGCCTCTTAGTATTTTGAATGCTGATTTTTTGTAAATTGTGTGAGTTTATAGTAGGTTCCTGTAGAGTTTTCTGAGGGACCATGTTATTTACTGTTGCCATATAACAAAATATATTAGTGAGATATTGGTTTAGTTGAGTTTATATGAGTAGTGTTTTTAAAATCTACTTAAAAATGTTCCAGTCAAACTTGCACTGCAATGTACCTTCTTCTACTGATATTTGTATTAACATATGGCATTATGTGGTAAAACACAAAAAGCAAAGGGTAGCATTTTTGGAAACGTCTAAATTCTTCTTTATCTTCATTATGATTTACTCTTTCAAGTGACCAGTGTGCTTTGCATATTACATGTAGATTACTAAATCATCTCAGCCAGATCCAAAAAAACATGTCTTCCATATATGGAACTTGTTTGCACTGAGATTAGTCTCTCCTGATCCATCTCTGAACTCTTCAACTGTAGATGACTTCAGGTGGACAGAAATAACCTGCTACTCTCTTGGCAATATTTGCCAAGCAATTCTTTGCCTGCTTTACTCTTTCATAAGAACCTTGTAGAGGTACTTCTTTTCAATACCAAGAATTAAATGAAATTATGTGTTGATTTGCTTCATTCCATTCAGTTGCCTTGAAGCTGCACATATAAGGTAGGAGTTTCCATGTCTATCTTAATGCTAGTTTTGTTTCTGAGCTCTTTCTACAATATCTGACTTGAGATGAGGTAATAAAAAAATGTTTAAGTGAGGACATAGCTTAAGATTTATATAGTGCAATTTTTAAAATACCATCAGAATTTCCTGACAGCATGTCAAGCCCCTGAAGATCTCCAGTCAATTTCCTCAGCTATTGCAATTACCATAGAATTAATAATGCCTAAGGATGTCTCAAGTCATTGTCCCTGTGAAGCATAAGTAGATAGGGTTGGCTGTAGTTGTGAGGTGGGTGTGCCTGTGTTTGTGTGGTTTAGGAAGGAGCTAGCCAGTGACACAGGTTCTTCTTGACATCCTAGATTAAGTCTTTGATGCTACCTTGTATTCCTTTACTGTGTTTGTCTGATGTAGCTTTGTCCTTTTGTTTAATCTTTACAGCCTTTGAAAAACACACTGTTTAGTGCTAAGAAGTAATTAGAACGAGTTTCCCTTTCTGGCCTGAGGCCTTCTCTTTTCTTTTGCCCTTTGTTACCCTCTGCGTGCTGCCTGTCACTTCTATAGTGATCCACACTTAGGTTTGCACACCCACCCCTTCTCACTCTGTGTTCCCCACAGTCTGCACTGTCAGCTCCCTAAAGCCCATAGCCACACCTTTCTTGCCTGACATTGGCAGCTTTAACCTTGCTGGAAAGCTTTTCACTTTCTTCTTCTTTCCACACCTCTCACTGTCACTGTTGGAATTTTACTCATGTTTACCTTTTGTTGTCCCTTTTACTTATTTTTAAAATAAGAAGTTAGACTTCCTGTTTCTTTGTAAGTACTGGATGCCATGTCCCATCACTGAGTTGAATTGTCACCAATCCCTATATTGCAGAGCAAATGGCATTGTTTTGTTTATCTCGATAATTTCTACCAAAGTCTCGATATATTGCTCTTCTGTGGGAAGACTTGTCCATGATTGTGAGCAGTGAAGCATGTCCATCATAAAGTGCATCTACAGTCCCCTGATCTATTGCCTTTCTGCAAAAAGACATACTTTCCTTGGGTTTCTGCTTTGAGGAAGGTTGTGCTGCTCTTGCTAGCCTATAGGAGATAGAGAAATGAAAGGGAACTTATTCTCCTTTTTACCCTTTTAAGTTGTAGCAAGTAAAATAGGAATGCAGAACCTGGTTTAAGTGTATTGTGGTAAGAAAAAAGAGCGTTACTGATGTTATTCTTGCTACTGATTTTTGTATAAAATAAGGACTCAAAATAGTGGACATATGGATATTCACCTGTGGTTTTTTTAATTTCTTATGCTGTTACATACTTTTTCCCTTTTATTTTTTTTACATTTAAACATTGAGTATAAATTTTACAACAACAACTATAAAGTGCATGTTCATTTGTTTATTTATAGTTTAAAAGCTAAAAGCAGTATCTCCATGTACCCTTAGGATTTTCATATTTTCTGAAACTGTATATGCTGTAGATTTTCTAATCTGGATTCTTTCTTTTTTTCCCTGTAGGTTGCTGCAGAGAACAGTGCTGGTATTGGAGTGTTTAGTGATCCTTTCCTTTTTCAAACTGCAGAAAGTGGTAAATTTAATAAAGCTGTTAATTATTTTGATTAAAGCTGCTCTAATTCATTCAAATAAATTTCCATGATGAATTTAATAATTGAAAAAATTCCAATGTATTTAGAACGAAATCCTTATTCTTATTCTATCACTCAGTGACAAAGATTCATTTGGTTCTATTTGCTAACAACAGCATTTAGGGTGTGCCCTAAATGGGGTTTGTTGTACACAAAGTCTGTTTTTCTTGGAGTTTTCCTATGCCAGTTCTAGGTAGCCAGCTTCCAGAAAGCAAGGTCACAGCAGAACAGAGATACCTATCAAGTGGATCCATCCGCTGTTGCCTGCAACAGTTCTAGGAGACAGACTTTGTTGTGGGATCATGTCTGCCACGGTCTGCTTAAGTCAATCTGTATTTGTTTAGTGATGGGTTCTAAGAAGCTCAGCACAGAATGTGTTTTATTAAAATTTTATGTATTCATTCTGAAGGTAAAAAAAAAGTCTGAAATGAAAATCTGAGTTGGTGGTTTTGAAGATTAAAAAACATAGTCTGAGTTTGCAATATCTGTACTAGTTTAGTGTTTGTGATCTCACTCATGCTCCATGAGCAGTTGTGCCTTGGCTGATGAGCTCCCACCAGTCCACTTGTGAACAAGTTTCAATGGAATACAGAACTTGTGCTGCCAAGGCAGTGACTGTCCATCTGTGTTTAGGCTGCTTTCTATTTCTCTGCAAACTGCAGAGTGAGATATATTAATTAATGACAGTAATCATCACTCTGTACAAATAATGCAATAATTTTTGGAGCCAGTATAAGGAGGAGTAGTAAACTTGCCACTTGGATCTTTGTGAAATCATTATTCTTCACTCTTGGTGCATTTCTGCTGGTAAAAAACCTTATTTCTGTGAGTTTTATTATTTACTCGTGTTTGACAGAGGACAGCACTGGCATTTCTCCAAATGAGAACATAAGCTTTTTATTTTTGGAAGCATTTCTGTCTACATTTTTATAAAACATAAAATGCCTTATTATAAATATAATTGGGAGGTTTCTTCAAATTCTAGGTGACTTATGTGTCATTGGTATAACATTTATACTTTTACTTCCTCAAGCGCTTATTTTGTTCTAATTCTTGCTTTGATGGCTAAGGAAAGCCAAACATCTTAATCAACATAAAGATGGGAAATTTAAAGTGAGAAAGTTAGCCAGAAGATAAAATTATTTAAATAAAAAGGCTGTGGTTTGGGAGGAGGAGAAAAGAGGTGAAAAGTCTAGAAAAGATTTAGCAGGATTGAAAGCACCACATATGAGGCTTGGAGGAGCTGTCTCAATTCACCTGTGGAGGGTCTGTAATTGTGGAATGCTTTATTTTTCAAGAGTGTGAAAAGCCTTTTCTCTTTTATACTAGGGCAGGACCTGCTGCTGACTCTGCCATGTGTAAGCAGCACTAAGACAGGGCCACAGGGCTCTAATTCACAGGAGAGTTCAGCATGTAAAATAGCATGTAAAATCTGAGTTAGAAGCTCCATCTCATTCCTCTGTGCTGTGATTAATACTGATGCTCTGACAAAAGACCACAGAAACTGTCACTGATACAAAGAGCAGCATTTATGCAGTAGTAGTGAATATTCCAATTTAATTGAGTTACTTAAAGCTACCAAAAATTTATATGCAGCAGAAAAGTTGACACAGGTGAAGTGAAATAAAACACACAGTGTTATCAGATGCACTTAAGCAGAAAAAAATGGGCAAAATTTTTCTACTTCTGAAACAGTAGATGGCTTGCTTCTAAGAAGAATATTTTTAAGTTGACCAAACCAATTACTATATATATTATGAGATTGAAATAATTATGTTTCTCACTTAAACCAGATTGAAAAATAGCTGGTTGTGTATCATCTACTTTACATGTGTTTGTGAATGATTTTTATGTGTTTGCTTCAGAATTTGGAATCTAGAAATGGCATTAAAAAAAAGAGAGAATAATTTGCTATTTTTCTGTGCTGAGAAGAAAAGTTTATCTCACCACTTCTGTTTGTTTTGTTTTCAAGCTCCAGGTAAAGTAGTGAATCTCACAGTTGAAGCCTTAAATTCTTCAGCTGTAAATCTAATCTGGTTTCTCCCTCGGCAACCAAATGGAAAGATAACTAGTTTCAAGATTAGTGTGAAACATGCAAGAAGTGGAATTGTAGTGAAAGATGTCTTGGTTAAAGTAGAGGACCTTCTGTCTGGGAGGTTACCAGAATGTAATGTAAGTGCTATAAACCTTTTAAATTAGAAATAGACTCAACCCACAGAATAGAGTTTTACATTTAAAATTTGAGACATAAAAATGTGGAGGCTTGCTTTTCAGAAAGGTTCCAAAAACCTTACAAACCTAGTCTGAAGACAGGATAAAATGGATGAAGAAAAACCTTTCTGTTCAAAATTGTTTAAATGGAATGCTATTGCTTGAAAAGTTCTGTTTAATCAAAGTAAAAATGTTATAAAAGGTTACATTTGGCATCATTTTAACAGAAAATAATGAAATAGAAAATTTCTGGTTTTTTCAGCTTTCAATTTCTTTTATTTTTAATTTTTTTATACACTATTCAATTAGAAAAAAAAAGAATTTACAGGGTTTCTTTGGTCAGTGCAGACATATAGTATTGTTAATGTGTTATTTTCTACATAGTATGAGAGTGCTTTTTGTATTTTAAAAGTATGCTTTATTCTATCACATTTCAATATTTTTTAAATTCTTCTCATATGTAAATAAAACCCAAACATGATTAGCAGAGTGATTTCCAAAAATGTGGTGTTAGTCTGAATTGTTCTTATCATTGAATTCAGACCTGTAACCTATTTATCCTTTTTGAATTTCTTGAAGAAAATTCTCTGTTCTAGATTTTTTTTTCTTTTTCCTTCTTACCTTGAGCACAGTTTTGCAATTACTCACATGTTAAAATGTCAAGTAGCCAAACTTGTTCTCCTTTTATCTTTTTTTCCCCCCCAATTTCCTACACTTAGTGCTTTAATGAAAAGTGAAGTTTTAAATGACGTAAATTATCATAACTCTGGGTTCAGTTTTTATTTGGAAGATCATCTTAGGCATTGCAAAGGTTCCTGACACCAGCCTGATTTAATTCAGCACTGAGGAGGCAGGCTGCCACCTGCTGAACTGTAAGCATTGGTCACCACAATGCCTAGCAATTTTTCAGAGCTGTCTCCTGACACCATGGATTAAGAAACTTCTGCTTTTATCCATGATGTATGGATATGTGTATGTTATACATGTGTGTTCACATACACACATACAACATATATATGTGATGCAAAGGACCTCACTTGGGAACTTCTTTTCAAGAGAAAGACTGAAAGCTGAAAATGGAAACTGGGAATAATTAAATGAAACCTAGAGAGATGCTTCTGTTCCGTCACATTTGAGATCTTTTTGAATAAGGCAGGACACTATAACACTGTCACTAACAGGATGCATTAGCACAGGCTGCCTTAATTTGGAAATTTAAGTACAAAAAGGAGAACCAATTTAGGATAATTTTTTAAAAGATGGTCTGCCTTTTTAATCTACATATATTTACAATTATTGGTTATAGATGCACTTTATTATGTTTCATATGTTGTATTTACAGGATAAGAGTGAATCTTTTTTGTGGAGTACTACCACTCCTTCAACTACTTCTGGGAAATCCACAATTCTTTCACAGACTACAGTAATACCAAATACAGAGGCACCAAGTCAAATGAGCTCTGTTTGGAGTGAACCAATCAGTTTTGTTGTCACTAACCTCAGGCCATATACCACGTATCTTTTTGAAGTCTCTGCAGTTACCACTGAAGCCGGCTACATTGACAGTGCAATTGTCCGGACACCAGAATCAGGTACATTAAATACTTATGGCTTAAAATTGGTAATGAAGTCCTCAGATTCATGTGAAAAACTTCAAAATATAGATTTTCTGCTGCAAGATACTTCTGTCCTAATCTGTCTTTATTTGTATCATGCATTTGTATTTTCATGATTACTTAATTTTACCTGATGAAATAAATGAAAAATGTATGTATATTTTTGTATCTAATAATGTACAGTGAATGAGAGTTCAGTTATTAGTTAGGAGTCAAAGATACCAAAATTATGTTCAGGACAGATCAAAATTTATGAAAAACTGAGAACAATTTAATAACTGCAAATAATAGAATAATGGTAGAAGAATTGAAAACAAAGATGAAGGGATAGCTGTCAGGCACAATGTTCTAAAAGTATGTGTTTTGTGTACATAGAAATGCACTTGAAGCTTCTTTGCCTTTGTAGAGAAATAAGCAATAATAAAGAAAACTCCTGCACTTATGTTGCCAATCTGCACCTATTGCAGAAAGTTCTTCATTGCTGAAGAAATCTTTAAGCACTAGGTGAAGTTGATTTTTGGTTACTTGCAATGCACCGAGAAGTTGGAATTGGAAGCAATGGTCCATGAGCAGCACTTTTATAATGGCTTAGGTAGTGGGAACACTGTTAATAGGGCTTTTCAAAAAAGGCATTCCAGAGGAATGTTATCCTGGCTTTCTTTTTGCTGGTACATCATTCTTATGCTTGACATGGTTTGATGTTACTTGGTTGCCTTTCATACATACAAAATAGATAGCACTGTTCAGATAAAAAGAACTTTTATTCCCTTCTAGAAATGATCACAATAAGTTGGATTGCTTTGGTAGATTTCAATAGCCTTAGTTTGCTGCTCTGTCTAGGGTTAATGAAATTTTGGTCAGTTTCTCTTCCAATGATTTCAGGGCCAATTTCCAGTTTATTTTTCACCTTTGTCTCTTAGAGATTATTTTAACACTATCAACACTCTTGATACCTTTTCTGAGAGTTCCCTTAAAACAGAAATTAAGTAATTTTAATGATATTCTTTTCTGGCTCCCCTTCAGAATATTTCATGTTTATATTTAAAATGAATTGTCTGATAAGGGGTTCTTGGACATCCTAATATGAAGTATTTTATATTCAAAGACTTTTTCCAATATTGTTTTAAGTTCCAGAAGACCCACCACAGAATTTTGCCAAGAGCAACATTACAGCAAAGTCTTTCTCAGTAATGTGGGACCCACCAACCATAATAACAGGGAAATTTAGTTACAGAGTGGAGCTGTATGGACCATATGGTAAGTCAGAGTTGATGCTACCATTTCTTTTGATTTTTTTGTGATTATTTCCTTACATGTCCTTCTGGGCCTGCCAGATAGGCCTTCTGGGCCTATCCAATCAGAAATGGATAGTCTAAGCAGTGTTATGTATCCCTTCTTACTAT
Source organism: Hylia prasina (assembly GCA_013397195.1). Lineage (NCBI taxonomy): Eukaryota > Metazoa > Chordata > Aves > Passeriformes > Sylviidae > Hylia > Hylia prasina. Next base: position 316,763 of record VYXD01010577.1, on the reverse strand, counting down.
TATATATTTTAATGGTTTCTAGATTAATTTTAAGGGAAAAGTCAGTCCATCATGAGGAAGAGTATAAAGTTAAATTCACATTAGATATTCCCAAGAATGGAGAAAATCAACTTCTCCTCAGTCTTCAGGAGATAACAGGTTAAGCACAGCTGAATTGCTGTGCTTATATATTCAAATCCCTCTGTACCTTATCTTTACTTGTTTTCTCTTTCTGTTAAAGATTTCTGGAGAATTTTAATTCTCATGCAGTATGCACTCAACTCTTTAAGTCTGTTTTGATGTTTTTGCAATTTTTTTGAACTCAGACACATATAGATACAGAAATAATAGAATTGCCTGTAGTTAAGTAAGATGTATGCTGTATTCTAGTGTTTTTATGGAACCACACAGGAAAACTGAGGTACATTTTTTTTTACTCTCTTTATCTTAAAACTCACACCTCCTTGCAGTGGCTTGTTTGGTTGCTTGGTTTGTTGTTTTATTCCAGATATATTCAGCATTATTCCACCTAAGTTGTATCCCGGTTAGCTTTTCCCCAAACAAATTGGTCCTTTCATTTGTTCATCATACTGGAAAATAGCCACAGACTGTTTCTGTTTTAGACCTAAAAACTATTTGGTTTTAATTCCAGGTCATATTCTGGATAACAGTACAAAAGACCATAAGTTTGTGTTTAGCAACCTTGTGCCGTTTACAACGTATGACGTGTATGTCAGTGCTGAGACAAGTGCTGGGCTGGGGCCAAAGACCAACCTCACAGTTTTCACTCCTGCAGATGGTAAGTAAGCATAGAGAGGCAAAACAAATGGATTGAACGTGATAAAGGGCTTCAGCTTTCCCTTCAGAGCATTTAAGGTACTTTGTAAAGGAGAGAATGGATATAAGAGCACTACAAAAGATGAAAAAAGATTACGAAAAACTAAAAAAAAGAAATCAGCTGAATGTTATTATGTCATTTATTTCTTTCTTTTTGTCAAGTTCATACTCTGTCGGTACATTTAACCGCTATCCTAGGCCCTCAGGGATTGTGAAAGAAAAGTAGTTTCTTTCTAAACAAGAGTAGTTAATTTTAGATACAGTAACCAAGTCGCAGGGCCCCCTCTCCCCCGTTAGATGGCAGCAAGAGGAAAAGAAAGAGCCCTTGTGTTCCTTGCCTTTGACTCATTCTCGCCAAATCCAAGGCCCATCCCTGTCTCTGGTGGAGCCGCCTTCACCAGCCACCGTGGCTCTGAGGCAGGCCCAGCATCCAGGTCTTGTCCCAGGACAGTCAAGTGCTTGGTTCTGCCTCCGAGCCCTCGGTTCTGGGAATTGTGGTCCCAAACTGTCAACTCACCAGGTTAGAGCCCTTGGCTGCATGGAAATGAGGTTTAATCTTACCTGTGTGTGAGATTGTGCGAGATTCTTGGTCAGCATTTGGGGATGCAAGGAGTAAAAATTTACAATTGGTGTGTAATAGAGAGAGGCAGTTTCAAGATGGTTATTTCTGTCTTATGTTTGTGCCACACAACACAAATTAAAAAAATCTCTGCCTCAGGGATTGCTGGCAATGTTTGTTGTCAAGGTGTAACACTGGGAGGAAAACTTATATTTATTTATTACATTCTTTCCCAAATGATCTGTTTTTGGCAGCTCTCAGAGACAATTTTCAGAGGTAACCTAGCTAAATGCAGTCAGTCATCCTCATCTTGTGTTGAAATGCACTGTCAGAAGCCAAAGGGAATTTTGGTGCATTTGGGGTTTCTTTTTATCATAACATAGTGTGTTTTATTTTAATGCCAAATCTAAAAATCCTCCTCAAAGTAATTTCAAAATTGTCTTTTATTGAAGTGTTTTAGGAAAAAAAATTCTCTTCGTATCAAATTTGAATAGTATTCTATTGAATATAATTATTAAATATTCATTTATTATATATTGAATATAATTATTCAATATTCAATTATTCAATTATTTTATCTCTGGTGGTCCTATGGAAATTACAATATAATTAAGACAGAATTTTTAATGAAGAAACTATATAAACAATATAATTTATATAGAGATATAAAAATATACTTTATATAAATATATTTTTATATATCTATTTTATATAGATATCTATTTTATATCTATAACTACACACATATAGAAAATATACAATATAAATAAACTTCTGTAAACCTAAATAAGATTATATAAGTTTTCTGTAAAAGGGAAATTAACAAGCTGTGTCACATTAATTGTTTTCCTCAGCTTTTTACTTTATTCTAATATGGCTTTGATGATTTTAGAGCTAACCTCTCATTTTCAAGTATACTTAAGGTTCCATATAGAAAATAACAAAGGTCTGCTTGATTCCAGTCAAGCAGACCTCAGTAGAGCTGTCCTGGTTTACATCATCTTAGTCTCTGACCATACTCATACATATATCTTATGTGTTAAAAAAGTGTGCATATTTTTAGAACTGTAACTTGTTTGCTAATAAAACATGTGAAGTAAGTCTCTACCCTGCACAGGGTCAACTGAAAAGATGAGGATGTGAAATTTGATTGTCTAGTGTACTTTGCATACAGTGCTGAAAAACCTTGTAATAATCACAAATGTTTAATGAATTCAAATTTCTTCGTGAATATTAGTCCCAGGTGCTGTATCAGATCTACAACTAGCAGAAGTGGAAGCCACATATATAAAAATTATTTGGAGGAAGCCACAACAACCAAATGGAATCATTACCCAGTACAGAGTTAAAGTACACGTGCCGGAAACATTTGTCACTCTGGAAAACACTATTCTTGGAGATAAAAATAAGGTATTCTTTTTTTTTTTTTAATATGGATTTTATGCTAGATTAAATTTGCTCTCTGCCTTATCTGACATTTACAGAATGTGGAAGTAGCTCCCACAGATGAGTTGTCAATATTTTAAAAGCCAGCTTCCTCAGTCCACTCTCTTTCTCTGACTGGCTTTCAAAAAGATGCCAATAATGCTGTTTCCACAACATGAAAAAATAAATAATTCTGGCAGAATGATCCAGCTGCTGAAGGCAGGAAGCCACAGCCTACAGTCTTGTCCTTCTGAGTCCTTGAGTTCTTTGTGGCACAGGGTGGCCAGAATATTAAGAGTAAAGGTTTGGGTGCCTGGATTGATACACAGCCACTCTGTCAAACCTCTAGAAGGCATGGGTACAAACCTTGTGAACTCAGCAGAAGTGTTCAAAGGCTGGTTAGGTGTTCTACTAGCAAGGCAGACGGGCTTAGACTTTCTGCCTCCTTTTGTATCCTTAAGTTCACATGTGTGGTGCTACATGCTTAACTCCATGCTGTGGTTGCATACTGAGGATATCTGTGCACAACTAGGGGTTCATATCTCGTAAGGGACTTCGGCTGTCAGTCAGTCTAGCTTCTGGATTTTGGGTGCTAATGTGCTTTACATGCTTAGAGGAGCAACTCTGAGTATGCAGGACAGAGCTATAGATCCCTAGCAAACATTCAGCTCAGGACTGAATTCTTTCTGAGGTAGGGATTTTTGGGCTGATTTTGAAAATAGGTGCCCAAAGTCTGCATAATTCCTTATTTTTTCGGTGATGTCTTTCACTGGATCTGAATTGGAATTTAAGATTTTGCTGTAGAGCTCAAGGAAGGAGTTCACTTTCAAGTTAAATGATACACATTAGATAGAGGCCTGGAGTCAAATGTTAAATAAGGAGCAAGGGGAAAAAAAGTTAGGATAAGGATCCATTCATTAAACCAAGCAGGCATGCTTGGAAAAGAAAAATATATAAATCTGTAATTAAAGATTATATCATAGTCCAGACACAAAAATTAAAGTAGTCTGCATGTTTTAGTGATGGAATTTCTTAATTTTTGTGTTCTTGCTGTAGTATCATTGCTACTTTATTATAATTTATTGAATGTAATTTTCCAATTAAAAACTGAAGCAAATCATAAAAAACCTTGTTTTATCTAGAACTGCATTAACCACAGTTTAGAGCAGATACAGGACTTGAACTGGAAGACCCACTGTGCTAATGGTATTCAATAACCAGTAGCAATAAAAAGTTGTCTTATATGTGAACAATCCTCATAAGCAAAAAGCATTTCCATGTGGCCTACTATTTTGCTATAAAATGCTGGTGAAGATGAGTCATTCACAGTTTTTACCTCTTGTTACTTAGGTGAGATTGATGCTCCATCTGTGCCTGTGGCTAATGTACCTCGTGTTAAAGGAGTAAAAAAATGGCTTTTCCCTTTCTCTACCAGGAGTCCATAGGGAAAGGACTAATGTGTATTAGTTACATCAGTGTAAAATCATCTCTTTCTGGCAATGAGATGGGCCATATGCATGAGTGGGGACTGTTCCAGATGACAGCAGAACAATTCAGAGATACTTGACTCCTGGATTTGGTCCCACATTTTGAAGGGGCATGATGATCTGGTGCTAACACACCATTTTGTACCTATGCTCTAGCCTCTCTTTCCTTTCTGCTTTTCTTTCTCCTCTCTTTGTTGTTCTTGCTCCACTAATATCTGCTGCCATCCCTTTCCAACATTTGTTCTTTGCATCTTCTGTCCTACAGGCCCCTTATCATTTACCTCCCTTTGACTCTCCCTTTTCACATATATATCCCCCTTATTTTTCTCTCTCCTTTATTTTAGTAACTTCTGGTTTTCTCCCTCTCCTCTTATTCCCTCTCAGAGATCTAGTCAACCTGCTAATCCTTTTTTTGAGGGACTGGAATGGTCTCTTATTTTCAATGCCTGCTGCCTTCTTTCAGGATACAGTTAGTACAAATAAAATCTCCCAAGTTCAAATTTGTACCTATTCAATATAGCTCCAAAGATACAGCTTTAAAATGAAAGGCCGTACTTTAAAATTACTATCTTAATACAAAATACGTATTTTAAGATTTTTTTTAAAAAGTGGTGTTTGGTTAAACAATAACCAGAATAAAATGTTGCAGGCTATTGGCAGCTGAATATTTTTATGACAAATTTATTTTATCTATATTCATGCACAAACATACAAGCATTATTTCTGTATTATATAGAAATTTAATTATATAATTTAGTGATGACTAGGTTTGTGATTTCTTTTTATATTTCTTATTTATAGTATCTGATTGATTCTTTGGAACCATACACAATAAATGAAAATATCAAACCTCCTTCTCCCCCTTGGAATTCAATGGAAGCAGAAAATGATTTATATGAAGGTTCAGCTGAAATTTTTTCCAGCTTTCAGACAGCTTCCCCAGTAATATTTACAAGTGTACCTAGTGGTAATTTGCCTGATATAAATGGAGCTGCAGAACTGCATTCTGCTTTGGGTAAGATATTTTAGGGTATTTTTCTACCTGCTTCTTTGTTCTGAAGGACCCCCATCACTGTCTCAGATACGATCTTTAGCACATGGTTCAAGCAAATTATAAATGGGTCATTTGCTGGAGTCAGATTTTTTTACTACCAAATAACCTTCTGAAGCAAATGGGAATGCCACACAGGCAGGAACTAGCCCCTTGTCACCCAGCTGACCTTCTTCCTAGTGAAAGGAGCACCCGAAAGCCATCAGCCAAGCTGCATAGACAATCAGTTATTACAGTTGCCAAAGCAGGTGTGATTGTCAGGGATTAACATATCTCCAAGCCCTTCAGAGACCTTGATTTCTCTAAGCTTTTTGACTAATAGGTTTTCGAATGTCAGTGAAGGTAAATAGGTCAAAAAGTTACAACTTTGCTATATGGGTTACAAACAGGTGGAGATGACCCCCTGACATGGTGATGTCATTAGTGAGTACACTTGTTCTGTATTATCAATGGACCACTGTTTCTTTACCAAGTATGGATATTTACACATCATTAAACAGCCCTCAGCTGACAGGCAAGGATTTCAAATATCGCTCTAAATTTTTACAGTGTTTTGAACAGTGGGGAGAAAATAAAGGTTTTATTTTTGTTAAAACGATTTAAATAAGTCACTGAATTCATCTATATGCACCAGTATCTAAACCCAGAATTTAATCCATTACTTTAAATGACAGTGGATATTTTCTGTGCTATGTTAATCCTGAAGAATCTTCTTTGTCATACACAGGAAATGTACAGTGTTTTAAATGCAAATCATCTTTTTATGGCCTCATTCAGTTTGAGGTATTGAGTTGCTAAAAGATGTCTGTGTTGCTGAAAATTTATTTCAGCCAGTGTCTGTTATGATCAGCCATACAAGTATTATTTTATAAGAGTTATTATAGTAGTTAAAGCTGTTGACAGCCAAATTTTCAACAGGGTCTGCCGATTTTTCAATGCCTTCGTTTTAATGCCCTTCTCACTGAACTCTGAGCCTGATATTCAGGTATTTGAAGCACCCACATGTTGCACTGACATGATGACTCCTTTATAGCAGATGACTTTGGCTAACACAATTGGATTGTGGCTGACTTTGAACTTTATTCTAAGTGCACCAAAATGTCTTTGTGGGCATGGCTTCATCATTCTTACTGATCACAATTCTTCTACTAAAAATACCGGTTTGAAGGGATCTGTGAAGGCAGCCTTTCTAAGTGTTGTTGTTCTAGCACCACTGGAAGGGCAAGGAAGAGAGAATCTGTCTTTCTCAATTAAAAATATTTTAAACCCCTCAAAAGCTCCATTGGTCTAGGAGCCATTGTTCTGAAATCACTAGAGAGACTAGGCCTTATACAAAAGTATCCTTTCCTAACTTCTAGAGGATTACTCACAAAATCTCACAATTCTGTTTGTTGCTCATACATTCTTTCACCTAGGCCAATCTATCTATTGTACACATGAAAATGTACCTATAATATACTCTCCTTTAGGGAGTTAAGAGGTGTAATATAGACTTTTCTTTATATTTTATAATTGACATGAAAATTAATTATTTTAGAAAAAAATAGTTCCAGGTTGCCATGCCAAAGCGAGTTTAGAATGCATAAGGAATAAAATGACTTTATGAGTAAGTAGCTATCTCTCTCTGTTTACTCACAGATAATCAATATAACATTGACATTTTGGCTGAAGAACTATCATATGTTATAAAGGGCCTCACACCTTTCACAGATTATACAGTTAGTGTGTCTGCTTTCACTGATGTTGGAGAAGGACCACCATCAGTTCTTACAGTCAGGACACATGAACAAGGTAAATTGTAACTCTGGTATTATTAAAGTTAACATACAGGACTTATTTCACTGGATGTTTGAATTTTTTTAGTAGTTTATTTACTTACTATTATGTTTTTGTTTAAGTCCCAAGCTCAGTGCAAAATATATCTTACAAGAATATTAGCTCCTCCTCTGTCTTGCTGTATTGGGATCCCCCAGCAAATCCCAATGGGAAAATAATTCATTATACTGTTTATGCGATGGAACTGGATACAAAAAGAGCATTTCATGAAACAGCTTCAAACAACAGCTTACTTATGACAGGTACAGTGTCATTTGATTAACAAAACATAAATTTTTAAACTTGCAAGTACATTTTACAAACTTTTTCCCCCCAATTTTATATAATGTTGCCATTTGAAATGTATTTGGATCAAATCTCACACATTCCCACACATCCACACATACAAAACAAAGCTGAATGTAAAAACAAGGTTGAGACACTACTCAGACTTGTCTACTGTGGAGGAATATGTAGGGCATGTGAGATGGGAGAAGACGGCTGGTTAAGATAAACAGTAATTTCTGAAATGGTAAGCAGTAATTTGTGAATTGGATTTCTCCTTGGAATATTTGCCTCAGTCTCCTGTGTCCCCATAGGAAAGTATTTCTAAATTGTCAAGTCTTTTTCTGATTTGAATTTTTTTCACAGTATTTTTCTGACATCAATATTTTCTTATTTTAAGGTGGTAATTTTTATAGTAATTGAAGTAAACACATTCTTAATGGAGTTTCTCTTATTAATTGATGTTAATCAGAATAATGCATGCAGACTAAACCCTCATATTTGGATGTTCATACATCCTTTGATGTCCTTGACAAATTCTTTAAGCTATTTACAGTGTTGAAGCTAGTTGACTTACTTCAAAATCTGCTGATTTAACTGCATGCCTGTTTGACTGTCACCAAATAAATGGTATTATACATACTCTTTTAGGGGACAAAGGTGTATAAAAAACTCTCGGAACAATATCCAGTGCTATAGTTTTTATAAGTAGCTATGACAAAAGAAGTCAACAGTCTTGTTTGTGAAGTTGAGTCAAGATTTTTTAAATTAATCTTTTCAGGTTTAAAAAAGTACACAAACTATAAAATGAGAGTCACAGCCTCTACTGCAATTGGAGAAAGTGCTTTGTCTGAAGAGAATGATGTTTTTGTGCGAACCCCTGAGGACGGTAATACGTTGTTTGCAATGATGATTTATTTTCTGTACTGAAGTTAGTGTTTGTTCACAAAGAAGACTGGCACATACAAACAGGGGGAACAAAGTGTATAAATAAAACCAAATTTGAAATTATTAGTCTTCTATCAGTCAGTGACTTCATTTAAACCATTTTTAGGTAAGTGCTAAAAAAATAATAATGAAAGCTGCGGCATGACCTGCAATCAACTAATTTCAAATGTGATAGGCAAATAGAAAGCTGCAGAGCTGAGGCTCCCTCTCTCAAAACTCCCTAGCACCCATCTGAATCCTAATCTTTGTGACTCCATTTTATCTTCTTTTCCTTTTCGTTATCATGTGTAAATTAGCTTGGTTTTGAAGCATATGGACATTTCAACAAATCAGAGGCCATATTTCTATTTGTAGGCAAAAATGTTGATAAAGTAAAAGGTTTGTTAATAGTGAACATAATAAGAAGATTTTTTATAGGTTTTATTAATTTTAAGGCTGGTCAATAATTTTAATGTCAGGTATAATTCTACATTATGAAGATTTCTGAATCTTACTTTCTTACTTGCAAGGAAGTTTCAACCCATTAAGGCATTGGGGCGAAAGCGGAGTTATCATTGGCTTCTGCAAAGAGAACATGAGAATGTGATTTGCAGACCAGAGCTGTGAATATTAATCTTTTCACGTTTGTATCAAGTTTGTATTTTCACTGGCTTCAGCAAAATTATTTCCAGGTTTCCTGAAGTAATACAGAGGGTGATTACCCAATTGTTGTTTATCTCTCTCATTTTCAAATGTACTACAACACAAGGAAAATAATTGAGTGTCAGTAAAAGAGAGAAAAGGACTACAGGATTAAAAATCATGGGTATTTATGAAGCTTAGGTGATTTGAAAAAACATGCAAAATATCAAATTAAATGGTGAAACTTTAAATAGTTGCAAATCTTTTTAAAATTTACATTCTTCTTTGCTGTTAGTTTTTTTATAGAGGAAAGGCATATCACAAAACCAGAAAATAACTTTTATAAATATTTTTTTTCTGAAAGTTTACAATCCCTTGCCTGTCAATGTTAAAGAAATTTTTCAGAGTAGATTTTCTCTGTTCAGAGCTGACAGCCAACTGTTCATTCATTCATAAAAGAGCCATGCAAGGCTTGAGGAAACTAGTGAGAAACCCACCAATAATTCTTGTCTTTTTATAAGGCTATGCATATTTTTTTGTATTCTCCTTCTTGTTGTTTAGCTTTCCTAAAGTAATTCAGGCTGAGACTCATGTGTCTTAATTTTAGGACAGAAATTTGTTTGACTCTTCAAAAGAGAGATACCTCCAAGTAATAGATTCACTACAACTGTCTTAGATAACTTGCATTAGGATGGAAGAAACTAGGCTGTTGTATTTAAATATTTTACCATGCCAGATAAATGGCAAAATGTATTTCAATTAAAAATTAAGCTTCTTCACATGGGAAATATCAATGTGGGTAGTCCTGTCATCCAGAGAGCAGTGATCTGTTACAGTTGACACTTTCATGTGCTCAGAAATCAGGAATGAAAGTGATTTATGAGATCTTTTAGGCAAAAAAATTCATAAAGAATTCTGAATTATCTGCAAGTGAGTACTTATCAAACAAAATCATATGATCCTGAGTAGATATTTGTATCTTGATTTTACAGATTATTTCAGGGCTGAAGCCGTCAAAGGAATCAAAGTTGACATTCAGAGCTGATTTTATTCATAAGTGCAACCCACTCAGTCCTTCAACACTTCCATGCCTTATGAGCTCACTGGAGTCACATGAACTCATACATTGCCAGTAGATTTAGCCACACACCACTCTGGAGCTCTACTTGCTTTGTGCATGACCTTCACACCAGAGTATGCAAGATTTACACTGGGTTCACTAAATTAGTTATTGTGCGTACAGTCCCTTTCTTCGTTCAACAGTTGAGTGAAGCACTAAGGGTGGTTATTTACATAGGAAGCAGTAAGAGGACATTAATCCAGATTTAAAGAACTGAATATGAGGAAGACAATGAGAGGATTTGAAGGCTCAGTCTGAATGAGACTGGTAGAGAGAAGAAATTTTTTTTCTTAATAAGTGCAGTTTCAGATAGATTTAGAAGAAATTTCAGAAAAGTTAGTGTCATAATGCAAAAAGATGCCTAGTTCTATGAGTGGAAAAGACACATACCAAAATGAACTGAGGTAAAAAGTGGTAAGGCTTTGAGAAGGAGAGTGAGGAAATAAGTGCAGTCCTTTTGATACAGTTAGGATCCAATGCCAGGATCCAATATGTTTATGATCTCAGTTCTGTATTCAATTATTTGAAAAGGTTTTTTTCTGATTTCTGTGTTTTTTTCTGTTTTCTGTGCAGAACCAGACTCCCCACCTCAAAACTTAGAATTAATAAATGTAACTGCATCAGAAATAAATTTGAGATGGTTGCCACCTGAGCAGCCTAATGGCCTCATAACTCACTATGAAGTTCTGTATAGTGATTCCAATGATTTTTTTATTAAAAATGCCTCATCTACAAGTATATCACTAAGTGAAATGAAGCCATATACTCTCTACAACATCTCAGTAAGGGCATTCACCAGACTTGGCCATGGGAATCAATCATCTTTTCCGCTTCTGGTTAGAACTTCTGAAACTGGTGAGTAATTTTTAAAACATGAAAAATTTTGACAAGCAGTCCCTTTATGATAACATTTGATGGCCAGGACATAAGTTTTAATATTTTTAGAAGTATTTTCTTACTTTGCAAGGCAAAGAGTTTGAATCCTGTTTTTCTCTTTTATATACAATGCAGAGGAGCAAGGCCAGGTGTTTGGTAAGGGATAGGGAGCCAAGAGCCCAGTGGTCCCTGGGCCAGTCCCTCGCTAGCCAGGACTCATCTCAGCACCCTGCTGCAAAGAGCCAGGGCAGGCAAGGTGCGGCAGCCAGGGCCAGTCTGGAGCGCCAAGCACCTCATGCTGATGCACCAGGTCTGTGGTCAAGCCAGGAAGGAAAGTTCAGAGGTTCAGTGACAGTAACCAAGTCAGAGAGAGCCCAGTGCCAGTGGGGCAGGCCTGCAGTGCAAGCTGAGGCTGGGCTGCCGCGTCAGGCAGGGACTGGATGCAAGTCAGGGACTGGATGCAAGTCAGGGACTGGATCAGTGGGTCCGTGGTCAAGCGCAGCCATGGGAGCGATGAAGCTGAATTAAGATGATTTCTATCAATTTTTTCTTAAATTACCTTGTTGATACTGTGTGTGTGTCTAAGTGTTTTGATCTCCAAATTCAAATGCTTTTAAAATGCATTTCATAAAAAAAAATAGGATGCCAAATGTTTATGATATGTTTCATTGAAACTAGTTTATAAAAGTTCTTTCCGAATCAGTGAAACTGACTGAAATCTTCTATATTTTTTTTCTTCTAGTTCCTGATTCTGCACCAGAAAATATAACCTATAGAAACATCTCATCCATGGAAATTGAATTATCATTTTTTCCACCATCCATTCCCAATGGAATCATACAGACCTACACAATATATCTCACGAGGACTAATGGAACTGAGCAAAGAGTTATAAACACTACTCTTCTGACACTACGTATTACAGGCCAGTATATAATGATCTGGAACTTATGGCAACTGTGAGTGTTTCTGAGAAGCCTGCAACAGACAGACAGACATATATTTGTTTCTTGGTCAGACTTGATCCTTTTTGCTCTTACAGAAAGTTTTTTGCTCCCTGTCCCAAGAAATAACTTGCGTCCTGTCATAATGTGGTGAAATGGGCATTGAATGGTATAGAGTCTAACATAAATCTCACTGTATTTTAGATGTTTAAAGTACAAGGAACTGCAATAGATATCTTTGCAGACCTATCATTGTAGCAAAGCAAACCCTCAGGTCAACTGCATATCTTTCTGATCTTATTCTAGATAAAAAACTTCCCTTTCCACTCACCTTTGCATCTTTTCCTAAGTTCTGTCATTATTGCTGGGGCACGGCACAGCAATTAATGCTGGGAGCTCAGTACCTCCACTGCTACATTTTCAGAGTACAGCCAAGGACAAACTGCAAAGCATTATAGGAATATGAAGTATAAAGTGGTAATTTACCCCTTCTTTTGCAAAATATTTTGTGTTCCAAGCTCTCCCAATGTTTATTTCAGTCTCTAATGACACAGATCAGTGTGATAAGCTTATTCACTGCTTCAAAAATACTTACAATCCATTAAAAAATAATCTGTCCCATTAAATGTTTGTTCTATTGAATTATCCTTTTTTGTTTGTTTGTTTAGATTTACATAAATATACAGAATATACTGTAGAAGTGTCTGCTAGTACCACAACAGGGGAGGGTGTTCGCAGTTCACCTCTGTATATACTAACTGATGAAGATGGTGAGTCAGAAGTTTCACTGTATCATTTTCTACTTGCATTCTTAATTTACTCTTACGCTGCATGTCAGATGTTTTTAAGTTTTATGCACTCTGTTGGAAGTTATGTCTCGATTTCTATCTGTATTTCCACACAAACATTTATCTATCTATCCATCTGTCTACCAATATATTTATCAGTGCAAGCTGAATGAAATTTTGCAATTACTGTGTGTGGACTTTTGATCTTACCAATATCTTAATTTACTCATACTACTTTAATAAATGACATGGTAGAATTAAATATTGTATTTGGTTTTTCAGTCATGTGAGAGCTGGGGAAAGGGAAAACCACAAAAAGGCAGTTTGAATGGTCCAGAGACATTTCTGTGGGGTTTCTTGGGGGGAGATGTTTGTATTATTCTAAACAGATGCATGTAAAGGTACACCTAGATAGACATGAAATTACTAATATTATGAGAATGTCCAAAGTCTGTCATCTGTAGCACTGGATTTCCAAATTGGGCTGGGGCATGTGCAGCCTGAGGGTAGACAATTATAGTTGTCTACAGCAATGATAGTTGTACTTTCAGTACACATTGTTGTTGTACAAAGATATCATTGGTCAGTTCTCTTGATTCTTCTGGGGAATCCTGAAAAAAATTAATAGCAAAAATCTTAACTTGGGTGCTGTGAGTCACATTTTGGAAAAGGCTGTGTCTGTTCCTCTCCTTTGCTTCAGGAGGAAATCTCTGGGAAGCTATCTAAAGCAGCATTGACACAAGCAACCACCAGCCACACCGTCAGTAAAAAAACTTTGCCCAAGAGTTACGTTGCTGGAGCAGACTGAAAAGAGCTAGATTGGATAAATCCATTATTTAGCAGGGTGTACTTTTATTTAGAGCAATATAGTTTCTATACTTTAGCAAAGAACTGCAAACATTCTCTGAATAAGAATTGTAGAATGAACTAGATATATCAAAAAGATGACATTCACCATATGACAGATCTTTTATTGTATAGCCACTGAGGATAATATAACAAGTAAAATACAAAATACAGCTGTCAACATTTTTCACTGGTAAATACATTCACTGAATTCAGTGAACCTTTGTTCATGAAAAATATAAAATCATTTTCTCTATAATACAAAGAGTCATAAAACCTTTATGCCAACTTTCAAGATAGTGAAAGGAACAAGAAGTGAAAAACAACAATATTTATAATACACCACATGTTCCGTATCCACAGGAACACAGTGTTCCAAGGTTCAGACCAAATGTTTCATAGATTTGCTAATAGTTATGCTCATATTCCCAATTTTCATGCATGACTACAGCTATGACCTGAATTTTTAGTGCATGATGCTCTTTGGTTTAATTTGAGAAAAACAAATGTAATTCTAATATTACTTCATAGTGATACATAGATGCCTGAATCAAGATGCACATAAAGATTCATTTCTCAATAATATGCTGATAATAAAGCAGTATAATTTATGCATACATTAGTTATTTTTTCCTCAGTTAAATTAATAATCAAACGTTGTCTGAGATTTTCATTTTTTTACAATGTTTCCCCACAGAGGTGGGATATGGTGTCATCTAGGGATCATCTTAAAATGAATTTTAATGATCTCAGTGAATATCTATCTTTTCATTTGCCCTTGTGACATATTAAATGTATGAATGTGGTCCTTATTTGATGGAGGGAATAGATTTTACTGCTGTCTAGTATCCCACAATTTTATCATCTCTCAATGCCATGCTTATCCACTTTTCCACCTTTTGGCACTTTGTATGATGCTTGACAGCACCTTTTTTTCCTCAGGGGAACTATTATGCTGTATTTTACGTGTGTTCATTTCTATAAAGCTCTTGCTTTTATTAGAAGGGGAAAAAAATTACAGCAATGTGCTTGGGCAGTAGGTGAATCACTGTGACATAGCCATTGCTCTGTTTTCTCATGAAGTACTTTTTCCATTGAATCACAGAAACAGATGTTTTAACACCACCATGCAAAATCTTCTTTTATCATCTGTCAGAAAAAGGAAAAGAAGCTGTGCCTTAACATTAGCTGATGGATGCTGTACCAGTGTGGTACAAGGTTAACTTCCTATCAAAAATAATTCAAAGCCTATTTAGGGATGCTGCGTATCCCACCAATCTTAGCTGTTTAACAAGGTATTGTGTCCTGTTTTCTCATTTTATAGCTCCAAGTTCTCCTCCACAAGCCCTCTCTGTAAAACAGTTGTTGGGTGTCACTGTGAAGTTGTCATGGAAACCTCCCCTGGAGCCAAATGGAATTATCCTCTATTACACAGTTTACGTCTGGTAAGATTTTTCTGGAAGTGGTTCTGAGGATAAATGTTAATCTGTAACCTATCAGGAATGTTAGGTTTTTGTTACACAGTGTGTTGATTATATGTTTTGGGAGAGCAAATGCTCATCCAGCACTTAAAATACTGGACTTTTTTATATGCAAATTAAGAGTAGCCAAAAACTGGGGGAACAATATCAACATTCTGTAAGCATTTTCAACATTTTTTTTCCAAAGGTTATGCCATAGTAAGTGAATTCAGACTTAAACTAGAGCATGGTGCCTATTTTTATTATATGCTGATTAGACCTGCTGCAAGGCAGGTCACAAACCCATGCTGAATTGTCAAGGAGATTTGAAATAGGCTTAAAATAGAGAAATATTACCTCCTTTTATAGACAGTGTGTAAGAGCCATATTCAGAATTTTCATATGTGCTATCAATGATGTCTACTGCTATATTTTGTATTTATTACATTCATAGCAAACATTTTTAACAGATACTTTTCATTTATTGTGTTCTAGTTTTCTCTATCTAACCTTTTATTATTATTATTTTTCCCCCTGACATCCTCCTGTCATATTTTCCTACCTTTCAAAGGAATTTTGTCACTTTAAAACTTATAGCTTCTGTCCTATTCCTGGCAAAACATAGTTTGGTCTAGCAATGCGGCATCTCTTCAAAGGTCTATAACTTCTATAACTTCTACTGGGAGTGAAAACATTTTTTATTGATCACTTTTAATATATTGCGTTTATACTTTGCCATTTTATTGCCACTACTAAGGTGCAGGAAACAAATACTAAAGTGTATGTTATAAGATGTGAACCAGATGTGAAAATCCTCAGTTGTTATGTGCATACTACTCTTGAGCTTACATTATTTTATTGTTATTTGACATTTTGGGGGTAGGGTTTGGCTTCAGTCACTACTGATTTTTTTTTTTTTCATTATAACTTCTAGTTAAGTTGATGACAAAGTGAAGAGGAGCGGTCTCTTCTTTCTAGAAAATTTGAATTTGTCTTCTTTTGTTAGTTCTACTCTACTGGGAATGTCTATTGGTCTTTAAAATAATGACTTTCCTCAAGCTAGGGAAGAGTTACTTCATGATAAAGGCTATGGTTTTGATGCATGCTGTGTTCAAAGACTTGAGGTTATGCAACTTTTCATCCTTATATTCCTATATAACTCACTACTTTCTTTACTGTGAGAAAAGATTTAGTCAGAATTAATTTTTAAAAAAACTCTTAAATGATACGTCTTAGTTGCAAATATTGCAATTAAGCAACCACACAACTTCTTGCTGTAAGTCTTACCCAATATTCTCTTTGTCCTGTCTTGTCTGTCTTTTCTGTGCCATACCTAAATTTAGAGAGGCTTTAGGTATCATGTTAAGGCAAGGACATTGGAAAAAACCTCTTTTTGCCTTCAAAGAGGTCATAACTTTACTCCTTCCCTGGCAGGGAGGGAGATGTGCGGAGGAAGGAGAGTAATTTTAAGTGTTTAAGAGTTGTCTATGCAGTTCATCAAATCCATTGCAGGGGGAGATTTGACAAGGCAAATTGTCGTGCCATATAGTTGCTGCTCTTGGGTATTCATTATACTTTGGAGGATACTGGTAATCACAGTGCTTCTCAATAAAGCAGAAAGAAGAAGGTTACTACAGTTGTTAAATAAATGTTCATTCACTTCACTTAACTATTTTGCAACAGTTATAGATAATTTGATAATCTTTAGCTGGTTTGGAACAAGAATCCACAATCAATAGAATAGAAAGGGTGATATTTGCAATGTTTTCAGTTATATTTCATGGAGTTTGTCAGAGGACAAGGTGGTTTTGAGTGCTAGCAGGTAGTAAAGCAACTTTCTTCCTTCCTTGAGCCTAAAAATTTAGACGTCCTAAATGTAATTTTAGCATATTAAAGGTGAAATTAACAAAATTGCTGAACTTGTATGTAACTATTGTTTTTGGCATTATCCATTTCTGCAAATTTTTTGTGAGATACTTCTTGACTAGGTCTATTTTGAGGTACAGATTTTTCAGAAAATATGGTACCTGTCTTTGTCTTGTGGAATTAAGCAATTTCTTAGAATCTGTATTGTCTGCCTTTTTGAAAAATGTGATTTAAAACTTTGGTAAAACTTCTTGGCTTAAATTATTTTACTAGGGACTTTCTCACTATCTGTGAAGGCTGCATTCACTTTGATCAGTGTTTTCTTATTTTTATTGAAATTTCCGTTGTTTCTAAACAGAAAATCAACTTCCCTTGAAATACCTCAAGCTTTTGTTCTTCTTTCTGTTCCTGGCTGTGGAAATGTTTTTTGGCAACTCAGATGTAAGAATGCAGTTACTCAGAGTAGAAATGTTCATAACACTAAGCTGTGGATTTTCTTCTTACTTAAATTATAACCAGATACGTATTTCCATACTAAGAATACCTTGGGCAAAGATCCAGGAAAAAATGTCTTTCTTTGTATAGAGTTTGATAACTGCAGCTGCAATCTCTTGTAAATTTTACTGACTATTAAAAATGTCAAAAGTTTGGGAAAAATGTAAATGTTAACTTTCTGTGTTACCAAGAGTGTTTCCCATGTCAAGTGACATTCCACTCAAAATCTGAGGGTTAGGGAGGATTTTTTATCATTCTCATGCATTTTCTCATTCCAGTTGTTTGTTAATGGAACCTTATTTTGGATAAATTAGATGGTGATCTTTGCTAATGGGACACTAATTCAGTTATCAAAGGATGAAAATCTAGAATTTTTCAATTACTTTTTTCTTTTTTTTAGTATTAGAACACATTATCATTTGTGACTCCTAGAGCAAGATATTTGTTTTTACTTATCAAATTATCATCTCTGTATGAAATCCTATTAGAGACACAGGACACCTACTCATACAAAAATCTTTGAAGGAATGGAATGTTAGGTTTTCATTTTCCTCCTATTTTTTTTTCTTAAAGGATTACATTAACCTTACAAGAAATATAAGACTTTGTGAATTCAAGTTTGTTATTTCTGTACCTTATTTTACTTTCTGATAATTTCATACCTATGCTAATACCAGCATTTTATTAATGTTACATCTTATAGTCTTTCTAGGCGGGTTTTGACCTGACTGGAGTTCCATTCTGATCCTCTGCTACATTCCACCAGAATTAACTCAGCACCAGCTAATTCCTGTTCCATATCATCTTCTATTATTCCATTTATAACTTCAGCCTTCTGACCAATTTCACAGAGTCACAGTAGGGCACGCTCACTGCTATAATCTTTTTATATTTCGCTATTCCTGTCCAGGGAGACAGTTTAGTTATGCCCTACTGTGTCCTTCCCAAGGGTACCACATTTGAAAGCAGTTAATAGATAGAAATACTCCTCCTTAATATTTCATATAACCATTGTCTTTGTTGATGCAATTTGCAAACGTATTTCTGTGGGGTTTTGGGGTAGTTTTTTTTTTTTTTTTAGAAACAAAATGAAGAGCTCTACTGTAATGCCTCAGTACAAAAATTAGCTTTTCGCTAAAAAAGACAAAAAGTTATACTAGCGTCTTTTAAAAACCTAAACTACTTGTATTTAACAAAATATTGCACTTTTCATTTCTGCAGCAAACATCATAATTATATATAGAGAGAGAAATGGTGTGCGTATATAATTAATAAAGTACTTTTTCTTTAGGAATAAAATGTCAAAGAGGAGTGTAAATGTAACAGAAACATCACTGGAACTCACAGACCTAGAATATAACTATGAGTATAGTGCTTACCTAACAGCAAGTACAAGATTTGGAGATGGCAACATAAAAAGTGATACTATAATATTCAGAACTTCTGAAGGAGGTAAGCTTATATACAGTATGAACCTTTATTGTCATTCTACCTTAAAATTCTGTCAGCCTCATTTAAGTTAATAAAGTCTTTGAAGTAAAAGTGACACTTGACTTATTTCTATTAATTTACTGACTTATTTGACTTATTTGACTTATTTCTATTAATTTACTGGGGAAAAAATAGCACTTCAGGACAAATAGGATCCAAATAATTTAATTCTGAACTTTGAAAAAATTAAATTATTTCTGTAATATATTTTAATAGACCCTTATTTTAAGCATCTGTGACACAACTTCTGATAAGGAAAATATTTCTTAGAGTATCCCTCTCAAGTCTGAAATATTTTTAATTCGAAAATTCATTTGAACTTTGTAAAGTGTACATTCATTTGTTTATTCTATTTTAATTATTTTATACTTCCAACATGGAAAGAGACTTTTATATGATCATACTATATATTGTGCTTTGAAAGTCATTCAGTTTAATTTTTTTTCTGGTTTTCCATCAATCATACTGCTATAATCTGTTCCAAAGTAGATAATATGCAGGCATGCTACAGAATCACTGTGCATAGATATAAACAATTTCCCAATGCACAACCACTGGCAGGATTAGCATCTATCTGAGCCATCCCTCAAAAGTCTGTCTACATCTACGGGTTGTAGATATTCACACTTGCTATTGAAGCTGGTATGGAAATGTGAATTAACTTTATAGGGACAGACTTTAAGGATCTGGTCGTGGGGTTCCACCTCCAGTTAATATTTTAATGTTTTACACAAACTAGAGAAGCACAAAGCAAGAGAGGTACATAAATCACAGTGTTCAGTACTCTACTGAATGTTCTGTAGAGCACTTTCTTGGATGGTGAGAAGTATGGATTTAAATTCTCCTAAGCAGGAGGAACTGAATTTAACTCTCCCACATCACTGTGTTACTGAGAACCATATGCTGCTATTAATTATAAAATAGGAAGAGAGACCAATGGAAGAAGCCTTACAAGGTCTTTCTGCACATTTAATAGGCTGAGAAAAGAGGAAAAAAGAGAAATTATCATACTGTCCAAGATTAAGTTTATTACTGTCCAAGTTAAGTATCATTTACCTACGTGAGTTGGGAGCCTAAATTCTGTTTATAATCAGAGAGAAAAAGGCTTTAAATTTAGGTTTTGTGAAACAAATCCTTTTTTTCCCCTACTAACTATATTTGGAGTATAGACACCTAACTCAGTCAACTTCCATGTCTGCAAATTAATGTTTTTATGTGCACAAAGCCATAAGTACAGAACAAATTCTATAAGAAAACTCTGTTTACAAATACAGCTAAATACAAATATGGTTGAAAAAGTGTTTTAAAAATTCATTTTTACATATACAGTTTTATTTCATTATTTTGTGAAGCAGTTTCTGTACCATTATCAGAAATACATTTAATTTGCCATAGGATGTTGCAAAATCTACTATAGTGGATGTTCCTTGGGTACAAAGGTGTACAAACCCTTGAGGTACAAAAGCTTTAGGTATGCTAAAACTTAATATTTTTCCAGCACCAAGTGATCCACCGAAAGATGTTACATACAGAAACCTTACCTCCACATCAATAATGCTATTCTGGTCTCCTCCTCAAAAGCCTAATGGAAATATACTGTACTACTCGGTTTATTTCAAAAACAATTCAGGAATATTCATACAGGTAAGTTTATTTTTATATTATTTTGTAGAAGTCAATGAAATGTTCTAATAATTACTTGAAGATTAAATTAGTTTTATAGTTATCAATAAATTGGTTTTTCTTATTTCCTTTATCATGATGTAGTTTTTAAACTTACAAAGAGAGAAGCACGTCTTGTAATCATATATATTACATTGTGCATCTCACTGAGTATTCATGTCATTAAGCATTAAAGCCAATGGATTTTGTGTAATATTCCATTATGCAAGGTTTGTTATGTATATACATATATATATATATAGTCATGCACACATACATGTAACATTTAGTGGATAGACTCAAGACCCATTTCATGCATGGCACACCCTCAAGAGTGTTTCTTTTAGTCTAATCTATCAAAGTCTAATCTACCAGAATAAATTTCGTGTTCTGGTTTTACTTTTTAATACATGTTTGTACAGTACTGAAAATATGAAAGTAATGTGAAAGTAGGGAATGCTCTTTTTTTCCCCATATTTTTCTTATTCTCAAAACAAAATTACTGTTTAGTATATTGAAGCAGAGATATTGATAGTCTGAAATTAATGCTTAAAAGGCAAATATAATCTTTTAAATAATATATTGATGATACATTTTCATTTAGATTTTTTCTGTTGCTGCTTTCATTCTTAATTATGCACTATACTTAATTGTATATAGTCTTTCTGTTCTACTTTCTGTGACTATCTTGTGGTACAGAAATATAATAAGAGAAATAAGCTTCCTTTACAGGTTTTTGGTGACCAGTTTTGCACATATGGAAGAAAAACAAGAAATACAAATTCATTTATAAAATTGTGTATGGAAAATAACCTTGACTGCATAAATTTATGATCAAGATATGTCTAGGGTGAGATATGCACATTTTTGAGGATAACTAGAAAAAATATTTGCAAAAGTTACAAATACCTGTGGGTGTGTAATTGCTGACACACTTCAATGTACGCACTTCTCTGACTTCTGTGAAGGTATGTAGTTGCCAGCTTCTGCACAAGGTGCAAGCAGGACTGTGCCATGAATTCACATTCTGATGAGACTAAAATCAGGGCTACAGTTCAGAATGTTCACTCTGCACACACTGCTACAGCAACAGCTTTTTTCTTAAATCTCTGGACAAACCATTACATCAGTGTAACTACATCACCTGAACTAGCCCATCCTATGAAGGACATCTCAAGCATACTCCTGCCTTTAGGAAAGTGCAACTTTGAGATGAATGAGTAAGGTGAAGCTGACATTAATCTCTTGAATCATGATCAAATCTTAATCTGTCTGCTCCCTTTAACTCCATCTGCCCTTCACATCCCGTCTGCTCACTGATTAGCATGGCAACTACCACATCTACACTGCAGTCCCATTCTGTACCTTGGAATTCCTGTGGATGCAAGATGGATTTCAAACAGGTGAAAAAAGACAACTCATTTCTGTCAGATATTTCATATTACTCTTTTTACAAAAGAGAAATGCATGTATGAAAGTCAGTCCGATATGTGACTATATATATATGTGTGTGTATTATATATACAGACAGTTGTAAGCTGCATGAGTATGCATACATATAGCTTACAACTATCTGTAACTTAGAAGTATAACCATGTAATTGCAGGGTCTGTTGCTAAGTTTTGTATTGCACATATTTGGAAAGAAAGAATCCTTGGCTGAAATACTCTGCATCGAGATCACCATTCTGCTTAAGTTTAATCAAACTGTATTTTCAGTTTGAGAAACTTTACAGGAGAATTGAAAAAGTGGGTGATCACATTTCATGTTTTCACATTGTGGGCAACCATTCTCTATCAGTCTTTCTTCTGCTTTGTCAGGACATAATGCCAGAGGTCCAATTCTTAAAGCATATCTTCTAGATGCCTGAATAAACACCACTGCTGAAGAATATCAAGCAAATTGACGTCTCCCAATGCTCTCATAATCTGAAATACAGTCATACCAAAACTGGTGCTATTCTGTTGTCTCAATTTCTCACTTCTCACACATTCTCAAAATGCTCAGGCATATTAAAACCTAATTAATATAAACAACTGCCTGTTAATATGTTAAAACTAAGAATTTAGTAGCTGCAGAAGGAAGCATTTTGTTTAGGGAAAAAATTCCCAAATATAAAAAAGGACCTGAGATAAAAGATACAGTTTACTCCTTGACATGATGCAGAAATTTGAATTTTCTGTCAAAAAGGGAAAATTTATGTACCCTCATCATTCAGAAAAATAATGTATCGTTTCTTCACTTTACCGGTCTACATGAAAAATATCACAGCAGCTGTCCAGTCAGAAGGCCTGGGATGCTCAGACCTAAGGTTCAAGACCAGAATAACAGAAGGAAATATTTAGTGATGGAGATTATATTTAAGGATTTTGGTAGATGAGTGGGCTGTTTCTATGGGGATGCTGACAGTTGTAAAAGAAAATGTGTCAGAGAGGGAGGAATGACTGGTAGCCAACTAGAAGAAACCATCACCTGCAACAGTCTCGGTTCAATTCAGCTTTACCTTTCAACTACTGCTGTCATAGGTCTAGAGAAAATGTTACTTCTTGGTGTATATACCCTGTCCCAGTGCAGTAAAGATATGACATGTATGCTGACAAAGACTACTTCCTTCACAGATGACATGACACTGTGCCTCTTCTTCCCATCACTCCTCTATGACACTACTGGGCTTCTACAGTTCAAGATTTTACTGTTTGCAATAACAATAACAGCTTGCAAGTTTTGCTCCACGATGTCTTGCCTAGTGTTGAAGAATTCATGCTGTCCATATTCTCAGTCCTATCAAGGAAATCAGTCAAAGACTCTATGGAAGTAACTGTCTCATGGCTACCTATCAATCTACGATAGATATCATTGACTTGAATGAACTCTATTATTCAATCTCTATATACTTATGTTTTGATTAGCAAGAAAGTGGGAAAGTGCTAATTACAAACATAAACATATACTTATGTTTAAATGTATGTTTAAATTTTCCCAGTGTATGAATTTCAGTGCAGATGAAAATTGTCCTGGTCTGACAAACCAGACAGGGGAACCAAGGGCAAGGACTGAAAAACACACCTATGATCCTTCTAGCAACTGAATAGCCAACGCCAAATCATTCAACCTCTACCTCAAGCCAAGCAAAATGAATATGACTGATATTCATATAGAGTTGAATAGAGTGGATAGAGTTCAGAGTGAAATTCAACTTGGTCTACCCTTGGGATCCAGACAAGGGATGCAAACAATATACTGTACTACTTAACAATCGAACATTTTCTTTCACCAGTATGAAAAAAGTAGGGATAAAAAGGGGAACTTCCTTACAATACACTGTAAATTTTAGAAAAGGTGGTATCAGAATGATACAGCAGACAAAAAGGAAATAACTTCACTTAGGTTTTCATTGCAACAGTGAATGTTACACTCCCTGAAGGATGGTTTGAATTAGACCTCAGAGTGTCACCATTTTCACCTGATTTCCAGAGTCAAGTGTGTGATCCTCTGACTCAAAACAAAAATGCAATACAATTAACCTAAAGAAGAAAACAGAACAGGGGTAAAAGGTTGACAGTGAAGAAGAGCATCACCATGTTTTCCATGTACAGCTAATTACAGCTTTATGCCACTGGAAATATCTGCTACTTCCTGAAGTGAAGAAGATATGAGTTTCTGCTGATACTTTCATGGCATGAATGTATTGCTTACACTTAGTTGCTTTTAATAATCTGATACGTTGCTATGTCAAAACTTCTTTCATGTATGGATGAAGAAAGGGATAGAAGGAAGAATTTCTTCAGCTGTAGCCAAAGATCCTAAGCTGTTTGCTTTCATCTGCAGCCACAGTTAATTGTAAAACTTCCTATAGTGTTCTATCCCCAGGGTACAATTAGTACAAGTTTCATCTTTTCTCAATTTGTACCCACACAGTTCTTCCTGCTCACTGTTACTCTTAATTATGTGTTCCTTTTTTTTCCTAATATTTTTTCATATCAGTAGTTTGAGATATCCCCACTCCTTAGGCTCTTCCTCCTACTAGTTCCTAGTAAAGGAAATAACTCTTAAAAGAGTTTTTGTTGACCCACCGAAACCCTGTTAATAATATTCACGTTGGTTCACTGAGTCTTTAACTGCCAGACAGCTGGCTAAATTGTACAGGTCTTTTTAAACTAAGAGTTGAATTTTCAGCTGTTCATACCAATAAGCTCCCATTAAATTTAGGATCAAAACTTGACATGGTAGCCTTGACATTTTTACCTTGAAAATTCAGGTAATTATTTAAGATCTTATTTTTAAAAAGATCTGATTATTAGATGTTATAAATTACTAATTGTTGCTAACAATAATAATAATAGTGACTATAAGAGGGTATTAGAATGTTTCTTCTGGGCCAGATGATGTTTTCTGTGATAACCTGCTTGAGAAAATGTAACTAAATACCTTAGAATTTCATCAACTGTTTCCTGTATTTTAACTTACCAAGTGTAACACAAAGTTCTTTCCAGCCTTTTTCAGTTAAGTATGAAGCTAATATGAAATCTAAACTACTTCTAGAAGAAAGTCATATATTAAGGTGGAAATTTTTTGTATTTTGACTGATATTGATTTAACCTAATCTATTGGGCAAAACTAACAGCGTACTTATAGTCAGTTAATGAGTGGATATAAAAAATTATACTCACAATTTGTGCAGCTTCTGTTCTGCATTCAAAACAAAGACTTTTTTTCATTGCCAAACAAACTATTTACTTATTTATGTTATGTCATTATAGTGACTACAGGCAAAACTAGGTCTTCAGATACAGGAATAAAAATCTTAGGGAAATGAATGAGAGTGTCACCTATTTTCTGCAAAAAATAAAAATATTTTGCCCACAAAAAAATGGTGGAAGGTTGCATTAGATATATAAATTGATGTGTATTGGTGACAGACATCAAGGCTGCATACTGAACTATCAGTTTGTACAGTACTGATTCAGCTGTGTAATAGAGCATATCACAGTGACTTCTTCAGTAGGAACTTTCCTCATGAAAAATATTTTTCAGTATGCTGTTTTAGCATGCCTGTGCTTATATGTGATATTTCTAAATTTTAATACCCAAATATTTCTGTTGCCTTTCTCCTGCTTTAGTAAGTTTGCTCGCACAGCCTCTCTTTTTCAGAAAAAAAATTTACTTGAAAGCGAACTTCGATTTTAAAGAAGTGGAGGGTGTGGATTTGATCTAACACCAAAAACAGGGAGCAGGCCAAATAGCCTGAATTCATCAGGGGGTTGGGCAAAATCCAGCTCACCCTGAAAATATTGCTATGTAGAAAAATTAGGACTTCTTTTGGTCCTGAGAAATTCTTTCCACGCCATCTGCTAAATGGGGCAATGTGGCTGCCAGAGAGAAATGCTACTGACTCTTTGAATCAGCAGCAAAGATTTGACTTCCTACCCAATGCTTGAACTGAATATGCTTATGGGTGAAATAAGGTCTCAATAATATTCAAACCATGAGCCAAACTGTGCTGGATCATCTAAATCAGATTCCTGTAAAGCAGTGGATGATGCAACACATTCACTTATGTGGTATAGTTGAACTTACATAAATAATATGGTTTATATTTTTTCTTTTCATCTTCCAAAACTGTTGATTCTAAAGAGGAATAGCATCATGAAGCATCTAGGATCTGAAGCACTAACTTATTGCTGTAGTCACAGTATTAATGACATTTTTTATATAGTTCAAAAGACAGTGGGACTAGGTTCTGCTATTATCTTTTCATTAGCAAGTAACTGTAAAAGGAAAAAGTTCTGTTCAGGTTAATACAGTCCACTCACTATAGACACTTCCTTAGAGATAATGGCATGGTGTTATCACAAGGAACGGTTGGCAAAATGAACAGTTTATCAAGTGGTGCAGTGAGGTCTCTGCCACTGTAAGTTGTAAGTTCAAAATCTACTCTCATAAAAATAGATTAAAGAGAGAGAAGTCCTTTGATTTGATTACAAGTGATCAGCCAAGGCATGTGTGCTTCATGTAATCTATGAGCAAGTAGCAGATGTTGCTTTTTTTTCTTTTTCTTGATGAAATATGAACACACAAAAATATTACACTTTTAATCTCTGAATTAGCATTCAACAATTACAAACAACAGGAGAAGCCAGTTATGTGCTCTGTAGTACTTACAAGGAGTAACAATAGACATCATACAATTGGGTATTTCAGAAAAGATCAGTACTCATTAGGAGGCAAAGTACTAAGGTGAACTGTGTCTGCTGGTGGTGGTGGTGATGGCTAAATGGGGAACTAGAAAGAGAAATCAATGATTAAAAACATTTTAAGTGATAACATTTTCTTTTCTTTCTCTCTTTAGAATTTCACAAGTTATGGTAATGACAGCAACGTCAGTGTGTCTCCATTTGTAGTGCTGGATGACTTGGCAAAATATAGCCATTATACTCTGTGGTTAACTGCAAGCACAGCATTTGGAGATGGAAACAAAACCAGTGAAAAAATAGAGGTGTATACAGATCAGGATAGTAAGTTAATAACTTTTTTAGTGCTCATTGTATACCAGTGCTTTTATTAAATATTTATTAAATATCCTCTAACTTAAAAATTATTTTACTGTTATGATGGCAAAGTTTAAAAAGTGCCATTAAGTGTGGTTTTCAATGCTGCAATATTTATCTTTGCAAGGAAGGCATTTTAATCTGAGTCTTTGAAGTACAAAGAACATAGAGCACAATCCTCTGTGGATACAAGCAATAAAATTGTCTTAAGCTTTCATTAAGACTCTTTTTCTAAACAAATTTAACAGAAATGATTATTCATATATGCCTTCAACTATTTTGCTTTTGATACTGAAACACAAATTATTTTTGAAATATTACAACTGACATTTTCAGACTAATTATATTTTGAACAGTTATTTCTGGTTGGGGTTTGGATGTTCTATTACTGTAATCCATGCATTTAATTTTTTGCTTATTATCTCTCATAGTCCCAGAAGGTTTTGTTGAAAATCTGGTCTATCAAAACATTTCCTCATCTTCTGTAAATGTAAGCTGGCTTCCACCATCCCAGCCAAATGGCTTAGTCTTCTTTCATGTTTCTCTAAGTTTAATGCAACTGGGGACCAGTAAGATATTATCTTTCCTTACTTACAACACAAGCATAATTTTTGATGATCTGGAGAAATATACTGATTACCTTCTGAAAATCATACCAGCCACTGATAAAGGATCTTCTGAACGGCATGCTCTAAGTCTTCATATAAGAACTGATGAAGATGGTAAGATAAAGATATTTTATAATTTCCTAATGAAATGTATTAAAAAACCCAAATAACTTTCTAAAAGAAAAAAAAAAGTGTTTATTTTTCTTGTTTCACTTAAGTGTTTTTGTTATACAGTGACAAACAACTGCTGCGCATTTCAAAGACCATGAAATAGAATTTTTCATTGTAACTCATATTTTTCTGAGATTACCCTTGTTTTTCTCTTTCTTATTTCTTCATACAGTCCCAGAATCAGCACCTGTAATCAAAACATTTTCAAATCTCTCAACTACCTCAGTTATGCTTTCATGGGACCCTCCTGTTAAGCCAAATGGTATTATAATACTTTATGATTTAAATCTATTTGGGCCAGAAAGGAATAACTCATTCTCTACCACCAATAATTTTATCATTTTGGAAGACCTTCTGCCATTCACATTATACAGAATTTATGTAGCTGCCAGAACAGTAAAAGGACCTGGTCCATCTGCTGTGCTTCAGTTCTACACAGATGAGTCAGGTAAGCAAATTCAATTGTAACCAACTTCAAAATATTAGCCCTATGTTACTGCATCCATCTTAGATCTGAGCATCAGACCTGTCAATATGAAAGACTTATTTTCCATTGGTCTGTGAGCGAAGAGCTTTCAGAAGAAGGAAACACTGCAAGGCAAGTGTTTCCTGAGTGCTCCTTCTCCTGCCACAGTGTACAAGAGGAGGTCACATTCTGCATAGGATTACATAAATAACTCCATGAAGAAATATCTTTTGTCTTTGGAATGTGTTTTAGTTTGCAAAGTGTCAGGGATTTTTAAGCAAGCGACAGTATGTTTCTCTTCATACCCCCATGTAACTGAAAAATGATAAAACATGGAAATATTTCTGACACGTTCACACAGTTCTCTTTTACATGGACCTCCTCTCCCCTGCATGGTAAATAACACATCTTTTAAATATATGATGACTCGTGCTCCATATGTGGTGTAGGAAGCAAAATATATTGCATTCCAGTTATGTATGTAATATGACTTTTGTTAAATGTCTTAGTTCTGACAGTAAGGATGTTTAAGTGATTAATAGATTTGTTAGATCTCTAAGAAGATCCCTTGCTGACTAAACATGTATTCAGGATTAATGGAATTTGTTTCATGTCAAAGAGGAAGAAAAAAGATTGAAATAGCAATGAAGTACTGTCAGCTTGAGTTCAGATACAAAAGCACCTATGTTCTCCTGCATGTCCAAAATGTATAATTTTGCCTGGATTATTTGTGATTTGGAACTCAATAGCATTTCTCTTTTGCAGTGCCATTAGCTCCACCCCAGAATTTGAC
The DNA here is from genome assembly GCA_013397195.1 of Hylia prasina. Lineage (NCBI taxonomy): Eukaryota > Metazoa > Chordata > Aves > Passeriformes > Sylviidae > Hylia > Hylia prasina. Next base: position 287,622 of record VYXD01010577.1, on the reverse strand, counting down.
CATTATCAACTACACCGCAGATTCTGTGTGGCTAAAATGGGATCCAAGTCCCCAATCAAATGGTGTTATTATGAGATATAATTTTAAGATTTATCAAAACAACACTGAAGAACTATTTTTTTGGGTATGTTTATAATTAAGAGTGTATAATCTTTTAAAATATTTTTTCATGCTTTAGGAAAAAGAGATATGGCAAATATTTTAAATGTCTGTTATGCTCCTTGAATTAAGAAGCTCATATAAGTTCCTATTTGCTAAGACAGTTTATTTTTCTTCCCTCTGTACCTGTATTTTTCAAATTAAACAGGAAAAATTGTTATATTTTAATGTGCTTTGAGTTTCTAATGTTTCATTAATGGTGAGATTTATTAATCTTAATTTGTATTTTAGTGTAAGCTTGATGTTAGAAAATGGCAAAAGTTGCTTTGTGGCTACATTTCTTTAGTTATTTAGTACACATGGACTTTAAAGATTCAAAAAGGCAGCAATTCCTAGTCATCTTAAAAAATAGTAAAAAATGTTCAGAGTTTAACGGTCTTCATTAAAAAAATGCAGAATAAGAACTGAGTAAATTGTAACTGAAATAGATGCTATGTAATTGTTCAGGGTCAGGTTGGGTGGAGCTCTGAGTAACCTGGTTTGATGGAAGATTCCCTGCTCACATATGGAGTTTGGACCTGCATGATCTTTAAGGTTCCTTCCAACCCAAACCATTCTATGAATCTAATTTTATGATATATAAAATTTCATCTGATTTCTTGGGTGGCCTCAAGAAATGCTCCATGAACTGCAAAGGCAGCAAGCTGACATCAGGATTGCATCTCAAACTTAGAAACTATATAGTGAGCCTTGTTCATCTGAGATGCTTGTAAAAGCTGCAGGAAAAGACACTGGTGCAGAGATTCCCCATTGTGGAAGTGCTGGTATCATCCCAGTTTCTTCCATAATGCTTGAAAGGCTACAATGCACATATGAAAGAGGAACTGTGGATTCTACAGCCCTATGGAAACACATTATTTGGGTATTCATAGAAACCACCAAAGATCTGTCCACCTGAGGCAGTCTCAAACTAAATCAGAATACAGAAACTGGCTGAAGCCAGTTGACACTTGAATGTGTCAGCTATGCCCTACATTTCTTCATGTTTTGTAGTGTTATATGTGCAAGAAGTTAGATTTAGGTTGTGGCAGCAAGGCAGAGAAAGAAATTTATATAGGAATACTGTATTTAGGTACTATAATTCTCTGATAACGTGGATCCCACAAGATGTTTACCAGAAATCTTTTCTGAAATTCAGTCCTTTCCTTGCTGTAATTGTAGTCTTCTCAGCATTGAAACAACTATGCCTTGCATGGTCTGGGAAAAACAGATCCAAGGAATTGACTTTGGGTTTTAGCTTTTGTTGTTGATGATTTTTTTTTTTTTTTTGGTTGTGGGTTGGGGTTTTTTTGTTTGTTTTTTTTTGTGGGTTTTTTTTGTTTGGATTTTTTTTTAACTCTTCATCAATCTATGTAGAAGCTATGACCCACGACCTCTTCCACTGCAGAGGTTCTGTAAGGAAGTAAAAGGTGATGAGAGGGTTTGATGTGAAGCTGGAAATCGTTTTCAGTATTTGGCTGAAAGTTACTCAGAGTGGAAGAGGCAAAACTATGGCTCTAAATCTTCTATTTGTTTCAGTAAGTTCAAGGTGAAGGCCTCAATGTTTCTAGAAATTAATTGTGTACTAATAATATTTCCTTCCTTAAGAACATTTCAGGTTCAAACCATGAGACAAACCTTGTTGGATTAAAACCATACAGCCCCTATTTTATCAGTGTCTCTGCATTTACCAAGCTTGGGAATGGCAATCAATTCAGTAATGCTGTCCATTTTACAACGATGGAATCAGGTTAGATGTGACTTTTTCTAAGCTGCACTTCTGACAGTTTTAGACATATTTATTTTCCTTGTATGGCTGAACAGAAGTTTTTCTCTTCTCTCCAAAGAAAACATTGTCTCTTGCCTGTGTAGCACCGATTCACATTCCTGTTGTAGACTGGGTTTGAAGTCTGATTTCGGAAGTGTAGAATTAAAAATGTCCTCATCTGAAATGAGAGGCTTATATGGCTACCATAAATCTTTTAATAGCAACACAGATAAAGGGAGGAAAATTAGATAGGTATCAGTCTTTGCAGATCAAAGCAGTAATTCAGATCCCTGCAAAAATAGCTGAAACATTAGCAGTATCAAAAGCAGCTGGACAAAAGACTGGCAAATGAACTGGAAATTATATTAGGCAAATATAAATTTTTAACTTTTTTTTTTGTAATTTATTTTAAGGAGGAAGGTAGCCACTAAAAGTGAAATACTTGACATTCACTAAAGAGATTTTGTGGGTTTGTGAAACTGTCTGTTGTGCAAAACTGTAGCTCCTTTGCCATGTCAGAGCAACCTCAGGCTCTGTAAGAGCCGCCAGTGCCAGGGGACAAGCATGGGCTAGGGTGCTCCCAGGCTCCTTTACACTGTTAGGAAACTGTCTGTTCCCCAAAATAAAAAGATCCCATATGATGACCAAGGGTTTGCTAAGATCACGCTTCCAGTGAAAGATTCTTTCCAGAACCTGTGAAGCAGAGGTTCTGGGAAAAAGTTATGCTGTTTATTGTACTGAAGAGTTACAACACCGTCAGAAATCTGGACCATCACTGAGCTGGTTCAGGTTGGCTGGTGGACCCCTGCAGCTGAAGGTGGTCCTCCTCAAGAGCCGTGGTCATCAATCACTTGTTTCATTTCATGACTGACATACCATGCTTGTGGTAATTTCTTCAGTTCTCTTTAACTAATTGTTCATAAATAATCGCTCCATTTTCAACATGATTATTTTCTACCTTCATTAATTTTTTATGAGCATTTAAAAAACTTCTGCTGGAACCAGCAAATAAAAGGGGAACAGTAAGTTAAAAGAATTGATATGACAGCTCTGAAAACTGCCCAGTGATTTCTGTACAGACAAGTATGATATAGTGCCTGAAAGACATAAGGCAGACAGATAAATAAGGAAACAGATAAATAAGGAACTTCTGCTGTCGTTGTTGGTGTGTATATGGAGTAGGTATACGGAGTATGTGTATTGTGTATGTTATAATACACTGTGTTTAAAAATCATGGGGAAAACGCAAGCAAGAAGTTTTGTTGGGAAAACAAAACTGAAGCACACAACTAGGAGGAAGTCAGACAGATGGCCTCTTCTGTCTCAAGTATTAACATCAGTCCCATTCACAGTAGTTGAAAATGAACAATCTAATTAGGAGAAAGTAATATTTTTGTTCTTTCAATGTGTTTCTTTTATTAATTCGACACTGCAGTGTTTGACTCGCTATGAACATTGGGTCTGCTTCTCTAGTGATGCTGTTCTGTGATTACAATTTTAATATGTGTGTGCATGTTAATCTTTGGTCCTTGTGTATCCTTTAAGTGCCAGATGCTGTACAGAATATTCATTGTATTGCAACAAGCTGGCAATCGATCCTGGTGCAGTGGGATCCTCCTGCTTCAGCCAACGGCGTAATTACACATTACATCATAGCAGTTGAAGGAAATTCTACAAATCTTTCATCTTACAGTACACTGCATACTTTTAGAAATCTGCTTTCCAATGTTACTTATCAAATTAAAATAAAAGCTGCAACATCTGCTGGCGATGGTGAAGAACAAATATGTAATGCCAGTACCCTTCCAGAAAAAGGTAAATAATTATTCAAGTTAATTTTTTTGTTTAATTTAAATGATGACTGTGAAACAAGCAGACATGAAAAAGCTGCTTCAATACAGGCAGTTAAATCATTCTGTTGTTTAAATTTCTTGCTAATAGTGAATGAAGAGAAACTGGGCTTCCTCTTTCTCCTGTTTTAGAACACACCTAGTGATGAGAATAAATTGCGATTTTTAAAAGCACAGTGAGAACACTTTTTCTACGTGAGTTTGAATAGTTATTTTGTTAATTTATGATCACCTATTATTTTTGTCTTATAATATCTGCCTTGTTCCTAGTGTATTTAGCATGTTTGAGACTATGTCTGAAAAAAATTTGAGTGAAATTTTTGTTGTTTTGCTTTTAATAACTGAAAGTGGCATGAATTCATTGACAATAAAACTGTTCAGAATTCAGGAAATTGAGAAAAATTTAGCCTCTACAAGCAAGCTTTGTCATAACTTTTCATGGATAGGATTTTTTAAAACGAGAAAGAAAATTGTGAGCTTAATCCAAAGAAAAATGTAGACAGGTTTTCTGGTATTGAAATGAAAAATTGTTACCCAAAGTCTGTCTTCCTTTTTCTCTCCACACACCCCCTTCCCATTTCACCTAATCTTGGCAGTGCTTTCACTTGACAAACATGGAGATGATATTCTGTGCAAAATAGAGTTAATTCTGTGTGAATAGCTATGTACCTATCTTCTAAACTCTAAGTGGAGAGGAACCCATAAATGAATCCAGGAAGCAAAGGCCTATTTCAGTCGTCCAGTCAGGGATGATTTTTGCTCTTGGGACTATTTCTTGGGATTTTTTCCTCTTTGGTGATAGTTAAATATATATATTAAAAAAATGTTAAGCAAGAAACATCCATATAAGATTTGACTTTTCTACTAAATAACATGAGAAATTACTGCATTTAGCTCTTTCTTTTGTGTTCTCTAGTGACATCAACTTATGCAATGGAGTTGAGGATGTCTCTATTTCAGAAAAGCTGGATAATTAGAAAACACAGGGGTGGGATGGAGGAGCACAACTGTACCCCATGAGGCTTAGAAATCAAACCTAGCTTTTGTAATACTTTATTACTAAGTGTTTTAATAACTTAAAAGATGAGTTGCAGTACTTACTCTCATATATACTTCAACTGAAAGAGTGAATTTTCTCAGATCTGTCAAATAATAAACACAAGAATCTATATCAGCAGCAAGGTTTTGGTTCAGAATGACAGATGGAGGGGGGCAGCTCGGCTATGCAGACTTGAGCATGGAGGAGATCAGACTTACCCTTACTTTTAGACTTCCTGTTGCTAGCTTCCTGAGTGGCAAGCATCTCCACTGGATCCCTCCTGTCCACAAAGCCTTGATCTCCCATTATGAGCTTTGATTTCCCCACTTCTTAAAATTATATTTGTGGATGTGCATGTCTGAATGAATCTAGCCCACATCTGTGTTGCCAGCTGAACTACTGCTGCTTTGGTTTCAGATCAAATGGACAAGCTCCAAATGAGGACAAGCCCCTTGCTGGCATATTTTGGCCAACACTATGGAAATAGCCAGGGTTGTACTTTGATGATTGCCCCTCCTCATGAGGGCACATCTGTTATTTGAACTATGACGTTGCACATTCATACACACTTCTGATGAAATTTTCTGTCTAATTTGGCTTCCTCATCAACAGTTCCCCTACAAATGCTGCCAGTGATCCCTGCTGGTCCCCTTCTCTTCTGAACCTTGGCAATTTAAGACTGGTTCATCTGTCCTCTTGTTTGCTCAGAAATTTTTGTTCATCAGCTGGGCTCAAAATCCAATTTTGTAAAAGCAAAGGTATTGTTTAAGTATTAGACACAAGCACACCCTTACACAACATTTTACAGTGTTGGCTGGAAATAATGTAGTGAGCTGAGTTGCTGTGCTCAGCATAGGTGAGTGTTCTCCTGCATTTCCAGACATTTCTCAAATGCAGTCAAAACACTCAAAGCTTTCTCTTACAGAACGGCTGCTGAACAGCCAAGCCTCAGAGGTGGAGCAAGACTGAACCTGGGGATGGAGTTCAGACTTGGAGATAGTTACATAGGAGGCAGGTTACCCTCTGGTAACAGAGGAGAACAGGAGATTTCCCAGGCACTTCTCATCTTGGAGCATGGGGGAAAGGCCTCTAGCAGTGTTAAAGAAGCCTGACACCTGAGAAAGTTAATTGTTGGTATTTGTGAGAAATTGAGGATTGGTTATTTATTAGTCCTTGAGGAAAGACTGAGAAAACTGTGCATTAAGCCTGGGCTTTAGGGAGTGACTGGTAGTGTCTTATGGTCTATGTTATAAAGAGTTGTGCTAGCAGGGAAAAAAAACCAAACCAGTCTTTATTTTGTAACAACATTTGTTCTATATGTCTTATCACTGGGAATTTTCCTAAGTGAAGGATTTATACTACAACACATGTACTTTTGGCCGCAAACTCTGCCTGACCCTTTCTTGCTTTGTCGTTGCTTAGTCATATTTACAACAAACTAGTTATTATTAGGACATTTCCTTAGCTGTGTGTTTGCATGAATTGTTTTGCAGTGACTGGATGCTAGGAACTGGAGATTCATGGATGGGAATGGAAACAGTTTTATAGCTGTTGTCAGCTTCTTATTTATGGTGGTCTAAGATTAGTCACAGAATATGTAGCCAGCACTGAGTCACTTGCAATGCATTTATTTCTGACATAAAGTGAAATCGAATTTGGCTCAGTGTCTCACTGCATAGCATTTGACCTTTAAATTCTTGGCAAGATTACTTGCCTTTTTTGAGGTAAATTTGTTCATATCTGGGTACAATTAAACATGAATCATGAAGCTTAAATTTATGAGGAGATTAGTAGTGTTTTGTGTGTAATCTAGCTCCATTGTCATGGTAAACCACCTCTGCCAGGCTGCAGTATGTTATAAAAGCTGTCAGCTTTGTAGTGGCAGTATTAGTTTGTGATTAAATACATTATAAGGGATATGAAAGACAATATAGTATATACATACACATGCATAAATAAGTTAGGATTTTATGATGGAATAGATATCTTTGGATTATTTTCAAGATAATGCACATACTAAAATGAAATTTCATTAAGGTTGAGTGAATTTTTAGAAGCAAGAGACAGCCATAAAATAATAGGAAACTTCTCCAAAAGTCACACTAAAGCTGTGAATATTCAATTAACTCACAAAACTGGGACAAGTGTAACAGTCATTCAGTTTACAATAAAAATAGAACAATTAAAAAGTCACTTGGGCATATCCAAAGCATGAATAATAAAAAGAAAACTGCTTCTGCTTTAATTTTTTTATTTAGATTTTTCTTTATAGACTTTCATTGTTTTCTGAGACTATTAATCATATTGATTGCAGTATTAAGACGCATAAAGTAATTCCCCTACTTCTCCCCCTTACTGCTAGTCATACCTGATTTGTCTGAACACAGTCTTAGAAGAGGCTGTCTCCCACTGCTCACTGGTGGCACTTCTTACCATTTGTTTTTTGCTAAACAGAGATTTATTCATATCTTACATTTAAAAGAAATATGACTAGAAATTTGTCCATGAAGCATTTTTGCATTTTATCTGGACTTCATTTTCCAGACCATTAACAACTTGTATCTATACACAGAAGTATGCCTTGTGGATGAAGAAGAGTAGCCCCTATAGGAATTGGTGATGGGAAAGTTTCTCAGGTCTTTCGGTGTGGAGTGTTTTGGCAAATTAGCATCATCTTTTCTTACATGTGCACAAAATGTCTTTACTCTCTGCACAAGGAACACTTTAAAGGTTCTGTATTTGTACCTCCAGTATGGAAGCTTTCACTAGAAAATGTGGGCTTTTTTTAAATCAAGACCTGTGAGAAGCACAAAACATCGCAAGAGTTTAAAGCCATCTTCACATCCAAGGAAATGCTGTTTCCTTCACCATAAATCCTTTTCTCAGGATCTGGCAGTTCATGACAGCTCTGAGCTGGAGTTACATGGTTTTCCTCATTAAGTAGTGACGAAAATGACAGATGACTGTGATGCACTGGAAGAATATTTAAACCCATGCCCTCAAGTGGTTCTTAGGGCTGCAAGTAAGATGTGCAATGCAGATGTGTTACCCTGGTTATCCTGAGGAGTCAGCCTGCTGCAGAGCCACTGTATTGGAAATGGCAGAGCTTCAGTGTACCCTGTGCAGAAAAGGGCTGTGTGTTCAATCCCTACTGCAAATTCATATTTTGAAATTTTATTAAAGTAAAATCATCCAAAAATTGCAGACTGAATTAAGAATAAGAATCTTTGAAACACTTCTTTCCAAGATGACTAATATTTTTCCTGGATGTAATTTTCTTTATGTAATATGGATTTCTTTACATCTTCTGATTAGTTGTTTGGTCCAAATTTAAGTAAATGGCTTTGAGGTTGATGGCAAATCTTCATTAGAAAAATGCAGTATCACTTTGTTGCTGCCTATGAAATTGTACTGGTGTTATTTTTTACAAGAAGATTGATAAAAAAAAGATGATTCATATAGTATAAGATAAAGGAATTTTTGTCTTTTTTATAGAGACTAGGTCAACTCTACACTAATGTAATAGAAATGGTGGTGATGTACATGTACAAAACTGACATGGATAGCATCTACAGGTCAAATACAATGTTTACTGAAAAGCAGACAGTGTTTTAGTTTATTGGAAAGCTGAACATTTAAGACCTGAGTAGAGGCAGCTTTTCACTACTTTTTAGCTTAAAGAAGTGCAGTTCTCTCTAAATTTGCATGATTTGATTTTTCAGTACTTAGATCCCACAGTTGGAGACTGAGTTTTCTAATGTGCTAAGGACTGAGAAACATGGCCCAGAGAGGGTCTTTAAGACATGCTCTCAACTGTGCAATTTCCTTTAAAGCATGTCTGATAATGTCAGTCTCAAGTCATGGGAAAAATAGTCTACAGTTTTTTACATTTTTATGTTAGCAAAATAATTTGGGTCCTATTCATGATGTACTTATTCATACTGAGCAGGACTTTATATTGTGATGAGTCCCCCTGAAGTCAGCAGTCTATACTTGATTAGTGTTTGGTATGATCAGAGTTATCAGCTTAGCCCATAGAACTCATTTGTGTAACTAAGCTTTCAAAATTTAATAGAGGTAATCAATACAGAATATTTCTTTTCAGTTACTTCTATTTTCTGAAGACTTTTTTTGGTGTGTGCCCACTGCTGTCAGTTCTACTTTGTTCTTCACTTTCCTCCTATTGATGCTCTTAATGCCGCCCAACAGACTTTAGGCTGCCACAGTTCTTTTAATCCAAACTCCAGCTACAAGCAGCTGTTCTGTAGGCAGACTTTTTTTTATTAACTTTGTTAGGAACTATGCCATATCATATTACCGTCTTCTGTTTGCAGCCTGTGCAGCTGTACTTGCTGCTTTCCACAAAAGTCTCCACAGAAAGCCATAACCTCTCTTTTCTCAGTAGATTTGTGTGTGTCCTTTGCTGCCCTGAGGTTATCTTTGCATTGTGAATAAGGTTTTTTCTATTGAGTGTTTTTGTTAGTTTAAACCAGTTCTACGTGCCATTTTCAACTTGATATGAGTCTTTGCACTGTGCTAGTGCTTTTTCTACCAAGAATTTCCTTTTATTTATGTTGTCAAATAAAAGCTTAATCTCAGAGCAGTCCACCAGCTTTGGAAGGGCTGATTGGCATCGTAGCCAGACAGGCATAGGGCCAAGATCTGCCAAATTAACTTCTATTTAGGTGTTTAACTTTCTGTCAACTTCAGTGAGAGCTCAGGCATGTAAATAGGTTTTAGGAGATTAAAATCCTACGTGGATCTGAAATCAGTTACTTTTTATTGAAATTTAGGCATCATATGAACAATGGTAGATGAACCTGAAAATAACTCATTCCTCTTCCAGTCCAGAAACTGAATTCACCACCATTTCATGGTTAGCCTCTCAGCCAGTTCGCTGGCTGGCTTTCAGAAGCTGAATTAGAAGCTATTTAATGGAAAATTAGGTAGAGTGCATTGTACCAAATGTTTCAGACTTAGAAAAACTCCCGACTCCCAGAGGCAGCTGAATTATAGCAAACATAATACAATAGGGAAAGACAGTTAAATATATAATGAGACTTAAGGGATCCTATGTATGATTCTTGGGAAATTTAAATTTGGGATTAGGACGAGAAGTGCCACTAGTTAATCAGAGCACAACCCTCCACAATTAGTATCTTACAATACCACAATCTCAACCTTTTTCATGCCTTTTCTTTCAGTAGACCTTTCTGGAAATTTGGATTAATAATACAATTAGATACATATCAAATTGCCAGTGTATAAGGATCAATAATAAGTCTTTATACAATTCCAATGTAAACTGAAATAATAATTGAAAAATATACAGTTTCTGGTTTCCATAATTTTTAGTGTGAACAGTGATCACTTCATCATAGTTAAGTCATGTTTAGAAAATTTAGACAAGCTGCATGATTACTCTAGGAAGCATGGAATGGTTTGTTCAAATCAGTACCATCTGTGGACAGAAAAATTGGGGGAATTTTAGTCATTCTTGAGGAATGGAAATCTGATTCTCCATGCCAGAGTAATTGTAATCCTCTTTGTATCTGTAATCCAATAGCATAGCTGTCTTGAAATTGTCTCTGAACACAATCACCAAGTTCAAGAGATACTGTGCCACTGGGTGTCACTGCTCTTCACTGTGACCCTAGGACCTAACCTCTTTGATCTGCTCCAGTTTCAGGTGACATCTTTTCATTTGTTCTAATAAGTGATTAGATTTATGTTTGATTTGTCTGTGTAAGGAAGGAGACAAAATTATCTTGATTTTAAACTACATTTAGTGCCCTGACTCAATTTAAAGGTCTGATTTAAAGGTCTAGGCAATGACAGAGAAAATTTTACTGTGTATTCTGCTGACTGACCCTTGATTTTTAAGTTCAAAATATATTGTTTATATGGATCTTTGTAAACTGGAAAAATGACAACAAAATATAGTGATCAAAGCTTTTGTGTGAAAGAAGAAATGCTGGTCTGATTGTCTGCAAGTTTGTCTTTAAAAATCGTGGTTTTCATGTAGTGTTACTTACTGGGCTAATGACACATGTTACCTTCAGCCTTGTGAAGACAATGTGTATGGGCGCCCTCAGAAGTCAGTGGAAAAAGGACAGATAGAAAGAGAATAATTTCTTCACCCTCCATTCTTCCCCCACTTTCAATGAGTTTGTATCTCCAAATAAAAGGAAAGCTCGTGGAGGCTGGATTTATTAGAATTTTGTTAGTCTGTGGGAGAGCCCAAAAATCAGAGCCACCATCATTTTGCCTGATATAATTTCTAGTTCTTTGAAAGCCAAGTGTCTTTTTCTTTTTTACTGCAAAATTGCTAACTCTCAGGTTATTTTTGATATCATCATCCATGTTGAAAATAAGGGAACAAGCTACTCTGCTTAAGAAGGAAAGGCCACCATGGTGTGTAGACCATGGGCACTGCTCTTCCTGTATCTGTGACCAGCCTCTTTAACCTGCCTTGTTTTAGGTGCAGAGAGTGCAGTTGTGCCAGCCAGGGCTCAACCAGCTGCACATTTGAGAAAGTGAAGGCGTATATTTCCACCTTCCTACTAACACCCAGTAACTAACCAGTTACTTACTATCTGCTTTATGGCAAACCCTAGTTTCTGTATTGGAATATAGCACAATAGTTAGTTTTCTAGTCTATCTCACATTTTATCATTATCATATTTGAGTGTGTAAGAATTCATATTTTTGCAGTATCTTAACTGATATTAACAGAGTAGAAGATTTATAGAGGAAAAGTACAGGTGTTTTCTACTAACCATGTGGCATTTCTTTTCCATAAACTAGTCAAACTAGGATCTTTCTTGTAATTTACACAAATAGTTAATACAGTTTATAGAGTTTTAATGAAAATATTGTAGTGCTTTATTTTTTTGTAAGTGGATAAACTAAATATTACATCTCCAAATCTGAGCAATCAAGAATGGTACTGGCATGTTTTGAGGTTTTTTACTATCTGTACTTATCTTAATGCTAATAACAACAGAGAAAAACAACTTTAATTCCGATAGTGTGGAGTATAATGATGGAAGCTGTCTTTAGCAATGATTTTTTTTAGTATAGTTCGCTCTTGTTCTGTGTCTGGTTAGTATGTGGGATGGTGGGAGTGTTTGGGGCTGTTCCATGCTGTGATGTTGTGTACTTGTGCGTGAGAGCTCAGTGGAAGAACAGGGAAAGGCCCGTGGTTCTTTGCCTACTCCCTTTCCTGAATACTCCACCTGCTTTGGGTTCATTTGAAGGGATTTTAATTTCTCAGCCTATTCATCAACACAGAGCTTGGTCTGATTCAGAATTTACATTTCTTGTTATTTAGTGGAGAAGTTTAAGCTTATTATATTGTGATGATTTTAATAAACACATTGCTGCCGACAAAAGCAAAGATTAGATATTCCCATAAGGCTGAAAGAAAAGAAAAAGGAGTGTTTTCTCTTTCTTCCTCAGTAATGTTGGTCTGAGATCCTTTTCTTCTTTATGTAAGCCTTGGGACTTCTTCAGTTTCAGTTTGAGGATGTATCATATGTTTTTCTTTTATCAATGATACCTCTTCCCCCAAAGACTCTAAAGCACTCTTTAAAGCTCTGTGCACACAATGATTTCTGAGCTGATTTTTCTGTACAGTTTTTGCCATAGAGAGTATTAGTATTATCTTACAGAGTCTTAGAGATAATATTAGCTTTCTTTGTGACTGTGTGATATAGCACAAAACCATATGCTGCAACTAGTCTGTGAAATCTGGGAGTACACTGCTGACTCAATATAGACAGAGTAAATGTGTGTACATGTATAAATATGTACATATATGCGCTGCTTCTGTCTCGTGGATATGAATATAACCTCATATAAATAAATGGAAGCAAAGTTTATGGGAAGTTTATTTTTTATCTTTTATTCAGCTCTTAATGTTCTTGTAAAGCACTGTTCTTGTAATGCTAGACAAACACATTTTGTGTATTGATAGGTTTTAATTCAGATGGTGAAAGAGGAGACTCACGCAACTTACCTCAACATGTTGTTTGAGGATTTCATATATTAGCAAGAGAGAGAGAGACACATGAGTATTTCTGAGAGGTGAAGAATCCCAGTTAGAGCCCACAGTAAAAGATGTTATGAGTAGGTCAAAAATAATTCAGTGTAATATTCCCTCATTAGTTGAGACATAGTCCCAAAAGTAGCAATAGAAATGTCACACCTCTCAAAGATGGTCCTACATGCCACACCTGAAAGAATTTTTCTTTATTTCAAAAATTATAGTTAATGTATGCCACCAAATAATGTACGGCGTTATTTAGGCCATTGGAAATATTGCTTATTAAACACATGAAGTTGAATCTCGGTCTTTAGATATGCTTATTAAAATATTTTTTCAGCAGTGGATAAAAGTAGTATAGTTGCAATCACTTTTCTTTCAAATTAAGGTATCTTACAAGTATTTTTATCTGTAGTTCCTAGTGCTCCCAGGGATATTGTTTTTTCCAATGTGCAATCAACAAGTGTGACCTTGCATTGGAGATCACCAAAATCTATTCTTGGCTACTTTCAAAACTACAAGATTACCACACAGCTACAATCCATCCGCTGCAGTGACTGGGAAGCTATGGAATGTATTGAATATGAGATGCATCAGTATTTATATGAAAATGTCATGGATGACTGGATAGAAGACACAGTGTACGGACTGAAAAAATACAGATGGTACAGATTTGCCATTGCTGCCGGTACAAATGTTGGTTATGGCAGTTCTTCACCTTGGATTTCAACTCAAACCCTTCCTGGCTGTAAGTAAGGATGTCTGCCGTGTCTCATAGTGTTATAATAGTGTGATGTTCATCTAAATAAGCAAGAACTTTTGGCAGAAGTTATTTCTTCATAGACCTACAATAGTGGAGAAATCAATAAGGATTTATCACAACTCTTGACCTATGATATCTATATATCTATAGATATATGATATAAATTGTGTGGTATGTATACATACATAACACTGATTTATATTTCAATGTATTTTGTATACTCTTTTATATTTACTGCTTACCCAACAACAATTTCAATCCTCAGCTGTACTACACATGTAGACTTGGTAAGTCTAATTTTTGCTTGTGAGTTGATATGCCATTTTTCAATACAATTTCACCTCTGGGGGTGCCAGTGAAAAAGGTATTTTTTTAATTCTTTCACTAAAAGTCTGTTCATTAACACTGTAAAACTTCCCTGAAATTCTGTTGTGTGTTTTTGGCAATGGAATTTAAGCAATAGTTTCAGAGGAATTAATTTTTTTTTTCCAAAACCACATCTACCTACAGAGTTTACTAATCAGAGTAGCCATGTAACATGTACAGGATTGCCATGACACATAGAACTCTCATGCCTCAGCTGAGGATTTAAGTTTCCAAGTAAGAGAAGAGGTATTGTCATAAATAAGTCACCACTAAATATTTGAGAGAAGGGGACATGAAACATAAATTATTTAGGCAGTTGTCATGGGGATATATGGCCTCCCCTACCATTTTGCAGCCATCCTAGGATAGAGAATATCTGAGATCTGGCCCATAGCCTCTGATGAACAACAGAGAGTTACCATGAGTTGCCTTAATTAATCACAGCTCTTTTAGTCATTTCTCCTTACAAAGTAATAACAATAGAGCTACCAAGTACTTAAACAGCTGTGTACCAAGGACTACTCAATGGTCCAGATGTTTACCTTGTCCCACGCATGTTTTTAAAATCGTGTGATGTGAACACAGAAGGGTTTGGACGCTGTGATAGTAAACATCATAGCCTGATTTTTTATAAAACTCAGAAGTAGTCCTTTGGATTGAGAAGCACTAGAATCAGCTGCACAGTCATTCTCATGTGCACTTGTTTTCTTTGTTCAGTCACTCTCATGGGGAAGCTCTGTAAATCAATGCAACATTTTAAATTAAGGAGAAGAAAACAAAAAACTAACCCAGATGGAGCAGAAAATAGATAACAGAAATTCTGCAACTCTTGAGCCAGAAGCTCCGGGGGGATTTCTTACTATTAAATTGATAGAACTCAGCTGCTGATGTATGCAAATGCTTTTCAAAAAATTGTTGCTGAGTTTAAAATAGTTAGGGATTTAAACTGGATGAAGAAGAAGATAATGAAAACACATATAATTGCATAAAGTTAGAATGCTTTTTATGATTTCCTCTTTGGAGAGTGATGATTTGGATTAAGATAGAGTTACTTTCCTATCCAGTCCCACTGAGAAGATGGTAGTTAAAAGTAAAAACATCTCAATAGACTGCACAAGCCCTTTCTATGTCATTTCAGTGTCATTCCCAGCAGCAGGTCCTCTGTGTGTTCTATTAGATAGTTTAAAAGTGGTGGGGTCGAAGTTATGAAAGTTCCACCAGTTCTTCCAGCCCAAGGGCTGGGGCTGCTGACCTCTCTCTGTGAGTTAAACTGGTGACACATCAGGAGATAAGCTGCCTGTGAAACACACCGCTGTGGAGTCAAGGAAGCATGGACATTATTCCAAATATCATATCTGGGCACTGGTCTTTTCCCTGAGGTAATGGTAATCAGCTGAGGAGGAAAGAGAAAAGGAAGGTGACATGACACATCTGGGTAGTCAGCTGGCAGCTCTGTCATGCTTCAGCACTGCTGGGAGCCTCCATGAGCAGTGGCTGATCTTTAGCAAGGCCAGATTTCTAGGTACCTCATACTTTTCAAGGCCTAGTTTTTAGAATTATCGTTAAAAACCCCTTCTGTTCTGCTCTTTCTTTTGTAAAGGCTACAGCCTGTATAAGGAAAGAGAAATTCAGAATTCACCAAGCAGATTTGGTACTCTGGATAGCCTTGCAAAGTATATGCAGAAAACAGGTGTTGATCTCCCTTTCCTTGCCCTCATGGACAGGGCCAAGCATCCTCTGGATTAGCCTGCTGATACACAGCCAATATACATGGTCTGTTAGGGCTTAAGAGTGCTTAGCTGCTATGTAAAATACCCTGAGTACTTAGCTCATAAAATCAATGGGAGCAGTGTTTGTACATTTGAGGGCAGGAGTTAGGCAGCATTTCACTTGATTTTCGAGAATTGCCTCTGTAAGACATTGCTTCTACCAAAGGTAAAGTTACCTTTGTTGTGAAGTAATAGTTAAAGGATTTTTTCTTCATAATTCATTGGATTCTCAGAAATTTATGTTTCTCTCAAGCCCAAAGAAAATATTAAAGTATTATATTCAGGAGGTTATTTATTATCATATTCAGGAGGAGCATTTAAGGTGAAAACTGTTAGACTCATTGCCCAGAATATAAAGAGAAGAAACTTCAAGAGCAGCAAACATCACATAAAAGAAATCCTAAATGCTTTTTACAAGTTCTGAGGATTTGATTGCTGTGCTAAAGAAGAAATACCTAATAATTCTGACTATCCAATGATTGAGGTGAGGATCTTAGCTGTTTATTTCGGTTGTTCATTATAAAGACAAACGTAAGGCAATAGGAATTATTTTCAAGATTCTTTAACTAATTTGCGAGTTTCTAACAAAAATTATGGCAGTGTTCCATACTGAGAGTGCTTATAGAGTTACTCTGTGAAAATAATATGGATTGTTAGTACAGCCCAGTTCTCATATCACACAGATAAACTATTCAGCCTTCTGTCTTGCAGATTATCCTCACAGGAATTGTCTTACTCTCTCATAAAGTAGTGTGATGGCACCATTATTACTTAGCTGATTGATCGCCCAAGAGCCAAATCTATTCTACAAAATTAAATATTTTCATCATAACTTAGATTTATATAGTTACCAGCACAGAAGATCACAGTGTGAGGGGTGTGAGGTAAGGGAAAGGGCAAGAAATATTTTACATAGCTGTGGAAACTTTGTTCCCTCACACTTGCACTTACCCTTAGTTTGACTATTACATTTGTGAGGAGAATAAGATTGGCTGAATTTAGGTTTCCTAAGAAAAGAGAGAAAAATGTGGAGGGTCAGTGTTAGATGGAAAATGAATGACAGTGAGATCACTGACCTCATTGTGGATCTCATACAGTTACACAATGCAGTGCTTTTTGGTAAACTGCCAAGTCTCCTAATGCCAGGATATACTGAGGTACAAAGGAAAATCCCAGATGTTCAAATGTCCCATGAAGGCTAGGACATAGAAGCATGGAGCAGAGGGTTATGCTTCTCTTTTCAGCACCTTCTTTCCCAATCCCTGCTGATAACCAGTTGTTTGGTACTATTAAATAATATTTCTGTGTGATGAAAAATAATGAGATCTAGTTATGTGTTCTTTCTTCTGGAAAGAAAGAACACATGGAGAGAACTGGGAGTCTGGGAGAACTTCTTTTTCTTTGTTAAGCTTCCAAAAGTAAACATTTGAAAATAATTATGGACTAATATAAGCTATAACTGTTTAAAATTATATAAGAATAACCTAGATGATTAAAAATTAAATAACTGAAGCATGTGCTTAATTTTTCTGGGAAAGGGGAAAAAAGAGCTGATCCTAACCAAACTGGCACGCATGAATTTCTGTTAGAAAACTGGAGTATTCAGTCTTATTTTTGAGGATAATGCTAAATGATGGGCTACCCAGACTTATCTTCAAACTAACTCACTTAACTGCTCCCTTAGCATTGGGACACAGATGGATGGGAAAGATGACCCTGACCTCCATAAGACCCACATTCCTGTGCAAGGATAGAAGCATGATAATCAGGAAATGATGGTTATTAGTTACAGAAAATGCATTATTGTGAAAACCAGGAGAAAAGTGCTTATGAGAGGAAGTGATTGGATTATGGGGGAATGAGAGAATAAGACTAGGTCGTTTCTCCAGAGTAAATTGCTGTGATTTATAAGAGAAAGGGGGCAGTGATATCATGGCTTCATATTGACCAGATTCATTTCACAAACAAACCTAAATCAGAATGAGGCAGTTATCCACTGAATCAAACACAGTTTTAAAAAAGATGTTTTTTGTAACACATGAGACAAGTCAGATACCTTTCATTTTGTGGTTTTCTCCCCAGTTATACATGTCATTTCAGAAAACATTCCTACATTTCAGTATGATTTGGTAAATGTCTGATATTTTATTTTTCATAATGAAAATAAACCAGGTATTAATGTTCAGATGAACTTTAGATAAGTAACTTAAATATAGCATATTCAATCTGAATTTTCTTACAAATGTCTACAAATATATCAAGTATAAACTGCATATGGAAATTAACCATATAAGTAACTGCTGACTGGATAATTTGTAGATTAGATTATGCTTTAAAATTATTTCACACCATCTAATGCATAACTGCAGAGTCCATTATTTCTATAAGAAAACAATGGAAAATTTTCTTTGGAAACTTGGTAGATTTGAAAACTAAGGCTCAAGAAGCTATACATATATAATTTTGTGCTGTTTTTCAGAAATTTCATTTTGCAATAAAGCCAATAAATATCATTGCCATAGTTACTGGAAGATACTGTTTGGTAACAAGTCTGACATGCATTACCTGAAAAATAAAATTTGTGCTTATTCTAATTTTCAGGGAACTTGCTTGCTCTTGTATTTTGTTTTATCTGTTGTAGCTTCCCACTTGACAGCCAGCCTTCTCTGAGCCCTCTCCTCTTTTATCAGCCACCACGTGCACTCATAGGTCATTCAGTTACACTCATCAGTTGTTCCATGCTATTCAATATTTTGGGGGACTGCTTCCAATGGTTGAATTTGATCCTGCCTATTAAATCTTGTATATTCCTGCTAATCCCAGCACAGAAATCTAATTCCTGTATCCAACACCCTAAACTCATCATAGCACCTTATCTAATCCCAAATATTTCTGTTTTATTCTGCAGCGATGGTGCCAAATTTTCACCTCCACAGTGCAAAATTTTACTATTCTCCTCATTAATCTTGAATGCATAACTGCAACAGCTACGTACTTCTTTCCATGTTCTTTTCCTTTTCCTACCCTGTGTTCTTCCCTAAGAATTAAGTACTCTTGTATACCCTCCGTTTTTTTCCCTCATTTAGCCCTTTTACCTAATAATTAATGGTGGCAAACTACATATTCATGTGTTAATCTCGTTTGAGAAAAGAGACGGCATCTCCTGATTAGCATAGATAGCTTTAGTAATTTTTTATAATACACTGTCAACCGATATGTAGATTGAAAAGAAAGCGCCATGAGGTCAAGTTCTGGAAATATGTACAAATATATTGCTGTTTTTTAACAGGCTGTTCAGTGATACTTACTACAGTTGTCTTTTTTTGTAGTAGTAGAGCCAAAACCAAGGCACCCTGGAGCCAAGTTCTATGATTATCTACAAATCTGTTGTCATTTTATTCCAAATTTTATTTTCTTGAAATTTAAATGGTTATTATGAAAAAATACTACCATCTACTGAGAATTGCTGAGTTGTTATTATGATTTCATTAATTTATTATTCATTAATAAGAAAAAAGTTTAATTCACATATCCCCTCAACAAATGGAAATTATAGGGAAAGCTTATTTCTTAACGTGAACATTCTTTCACTCTTTCAATTCTTACCACCTCCTTTGTTTGGGTTTTCTGTAGTTTCTCAGCATGCTAAGAATAAATTGAAAGGAAATGTAGAAAGTTATTTCTACTTGTACTTTCCGATACAGCTGGAAATCTTTTCTAGCACGCAGAATTTGATGTCTTTTCACCATTTCTTGTTCTTCAAATGATTCATTTGACCTAAACAAATATATTATACTTGTCTATTTGTATAAATACGTGCACATATTTTGCTTGTGTCATGTGAAATACTTATAAAGAACTTGTAATTAAATAATCCTATAATCTCAATTTAAGATGAAGTTGTATGTAGTCCATACTGTAGAAAAATTGTGATTGCAATGAAAGATGGATTTCTAAACCACATGGAGTTACGTATGAAAAAAGAAGAAAAATTATACTTATTTAAGCAGTGTGTAGTCTTAATTATGACCAAGTTTTATTTTCAAATCTCTACTAGCCATTAAAATTATACTGGGTTATTTTTTGTGCACTTCATTGGCCGTGATTCACATACGCATTTTTTTCTACAGCTCCAGATGGTCCTCCAGAAAATGTGACTGTTTTAGCTACATCTCCTTACAGTATTAATGTCAGCTGGAGTGAACCTGCCATCATTACGGGACCAATGAGCTACCTCATAGATGTTACCTCAGTAAGGCAATTCTGTTTTACTCTTAGTGGTTATACAGATGTTTGGGAATATTTATACCACAGCAGATGTTCTTATAGAAATTGCTGAACAGACATAACTGGATTGAAAACCATATAATTGTGTCTATTTCCACATAAATTCCATATAAGACTTAACTGTACATTTATTAGTTTATTAATGGGAGATAAATTTATTGCTTCATATTAAAAAGCATATGCTAATAAGAGATCTTGGAGGAAAAAAAAGTATATCTATAAATGTACACAGGAAAACAGCAGCTGAGCTTTGTGGAAGTGGACCTCTTTTTAACCATAATGACTTTTTCTTCCTCAAAGGAAGGAAAGTTTCATCGCAGTGATTTTACAAACTGAAGTCAGGAGCCTAGCAAAAGGAAATGACTTGTACAAAGTTGCACAGCACCAGAGGGCAAACTTTAAACGCAAACTAGATTTCCCACTTTGCACTTGGTGCTCTGTCCATCAGATTAGCTGTATTTTGGTAGCACAGTAATAACACTTCTTTCTCCTTGATCTTTATAACCGAAAAAAGCTGACATAAGAGAAAAACTCTAGTGGCTTTTCTCTTTTCATCCTCCACTGCACTTACAAAACTCCTTAAAATCACCATTAATAAACCCCATTCCCTGCCCTGTGGCAAGGTGGGCATCTTTCTAAGTTCAAGACCATGAGATATAGGATATATGTTCCATGTTCTGCCAGGAATTATACAGACAGGGCTATAAGTGCAACTAGGAAGCAGTTTACCAGACATTACCTAGGAAAAGTTGCCGCTTGCAGATTCAAAAATTTTGAATTACTCTGTTAGATAGTTGGAAAAAAATTAAAGTCTACTTCAAACAGTTTAAAACCTTTAAACAGAAAGTTTTCTGAGAAGAGAGTAAGACTATGTGTGTATAATTAATTTCTCTGAATCTGTCATAAGAATTACAGATCTGCTAATATATTAATGCTGAGATATTTCTGCAATCAAAATGTCGGAGATCAGTAAAAAATAACAAATATTTTTAAGCTACTCAGAAAAGTTACAAGACAGAGTAATGTGTAGTCCTGTCATTTTCTCTTCCCCTAAGTTCATTGAACAACATGTGGAGTGAAATCTGCTCTGTTCTGAATATGCTTACTGCAGTAGTAGAATGGCAGGATGAAGGATGTATGACAAGGGCCAGACTTAAAAGGGTTATTGCTTGGCCCAATGGGTAGGTTACTAAAAACTACACAGCAAGTCTTATTTCCTCTCTAATAAAGTTAGAGAAGACTTCTTCCTTGTGAAAAAATCCTGTCATTTTTGACTAAACAGCATTTTAATGCATCAGCAGGGAAACATTTAATGGTTTTTATAAAACTTAAAAATTCAGTTTTCAAGGCTTGATTTTTTGGGGTTTGATATTTTATCAATTTGTATTGAAATAATTTCCTCTCTGATAATTTCAAAATTATAAATGATACAATCTCAATATACATTCTGAGAATATTATAAATACCTTATCAATATAAGTTATAATAAAACTCCTGAAGGAAGATGATCTATGAAATGTTCCATGTGAACTTGCCAGCATTTGAAAGGAAATTAAGAAATCTTTTAAATCTTCGATTTGGTGGTCCAGTTTTGTTTTTATAAAGTGAGTTTTTCGGGTTTTTTTACCAAGTATATGTCAGATAACCAGCTTTAAGTTTATGGACTTCTTGTAATTAGATGTTGTCTGTCTAATGAACAGTAAATAGAAGTGCCAGTCCTGTAGAACTTTAGTAAACAAAGTTATTCCTTCTTAAAGACCAATAAATATGTCACAATCTTTTCCAGTGAGATTTTTAGTATATATTTTATTGTCCAAGTGGGAAATTTTTATGAAGACTCCAAATTCCACAAACTTCCAGTATGTATAACTTTAGTCATTTTTTTTCTCAACTGAGTATCTTTAAATACTTATAAAAATAACATCATATAACAAAATAATTCAGAATTCTCCTCTATTATATACTAAAAGTTAATAATTAGTAATAATTAGATATGTATTATAATAAGTAGAATGTATTAAGAGTCTGCTTAAATTAGAAGGATGCTAGGATGTGCTTTGCAGTTTTAAGGATCAGAAAAGCTAAAAACTACTCCATTAGATTTCCTCTAAGTCATGTTTTAGTTTGTCTTACTGTCTACTATAATTAGAAGTACTTTGGAATAAAATATTCCTGGAAATGGGTAAGGAAAAAGGAACTTAACCATTAAACTTCGTGAAGAATAGAAATCTATTTAACAATGTACTGCTGTGACTGTACTTGAGCTGCTGAATAAATATTTATATGCCACATTTTTGATAGTCAGAAAAAAGAAATTGTTTCAGCTCTTAATGGCCATCCCAGGAAATGAATGTCTGTTTAATTCATCAGAAAGTTTAGTTCAGGTTAATTCTCAGTGGGGATATATGCCTATCTGTCAAATAAATGGTATGCTTGAGCTATTCCAATGTTTTATCAGCTGCATTTAATACAGATTTTGTTCAGTAGGAAAACTACTGTACAGCTACCTAATTCTCTTTTCAAATTACACACTGAAAAAACAATAATAAAAACATTATTGACTGAAGCAGTGGGAATATACATAAATACAATTTTGTAAATGATACTTGATGAAACAATAGAAAAGCACCCCTCTTTTCCTTTTTCTCGTGTTTGAAGCTATCATTAGAAGTGATTAATTGGATATAAAATCCAACACTGGAGATTTTTCTGCAGAACTATAAATTATTTGATATGTAAGGATGAGAGGCATCTACAATGTAATCCAGCCTGTAGCCTGCTCTAACACAGAAACAAGTGTACCTAAATTATTCCTCCAAAATTATTCATTATCTTTTTCATATATGTTGAAAATTGCTCAGCAACCCTCAGTAGATTATTTTAGTTTATAACTAAATTAATAGTCATGGTGTTAGTTATTCTTTTAGGTATATCATTGCAGATTGTGCAATTTTTAATTCTAGCTGGGTTTTGTGTAAGTAAAATTTTTATTTGTATTTTTGTGAACACTGTAAACAGTGGGTTATCTTAATTTTATTAAAATCCTTTTTCATATTTTAAAGTTATTACTAGGTCTCCTATAATCCTCCCTTTTTTAGATTGAACCTTAAAGCTTTCCAGCTTTCCTAGTGGAAGAATTAATCCTTCCCAAGTCTCTCATAAAAAAGAGCTTCTATTAATACTTCCAAAGAAAAATTGCACTTTCTGCTGTTATATGCTGTATCAACATCATATATTGCTGCCTAAATTTCTAATTGTATTCAAAACAATCTTCTGCTATATAGCTGCTCATCTTCTGGATCTTTGCCTAGTTGGACCTATTTCAGGTCGCTATAATTGCCCGGACCCAGTGTCTCCAAATTGTTTCACGTTTGCTTGGTGTGAGAGAGCACCAACCAAAGACCCCATTCTCACAGTACATGAAGTGTCAGAAAGGCAACACGTGGGTTAGATGGGATTGTATTCCCCAACACAGCTTCATACTCTTGGTATCCAGAGACTTCTTGTGAAACGTTCTATAGAACTAGTTAGGAAAGTGGAAGAATAAAAGTTAAATAAGATGTTCAAATAACGATTTCCTGCTTTTGCTGTTTCAAGCCTTGTAACAACTTCTTTTATTTTACTATTTTTTTACAGGTGGATAATGAAAACTATAAAGCTCAGTTTTTGAAGACAAATGAGGAGGATAAAGTCTTAGAAATTTCTGATTTGAAAGCATTTACGAGGTATTCTGTAGTGATCATTGCCTTTACGGGGGATGTTAATGCTGCACTGCTAGAAGGCAAGGCTAGTTCCCCAGTAATTGTCTCCACTTTTGAAGCAGGTTTGTAATTTTTTTCTACTTTATACAGATTTCTTTAATTTGACAAATAAATGAGGACTTTGAACACAAGGTGGGCTTTTGATACCAATTTATCCTCACAATATTTTTTCTTTAATACTAAAAAGGTGTCAGACAACAAAAAATTGACAGTAAATAAATACTAAGATTTACCTGGAGTTACGCTGGGATGCTACCTTGCTCCATGTAAAATTTGGGCACGTGGAACACAGCCAACTTCTATAGCTAATGAAGAGAGAGATTCTATTTATACATTAGCATGTGTATATGAGATACCTGTCTTAGGCAGGGCTTACTCCCTTGTGGAGGTATGTGTTAAGAGACTGCTGAAAAGTCTGTGCAACATCCTTGGTTGTGGTGCAAAACTTAAACATAAAAATTAAGTGAGGTGAATCCTACCCTTATAAATGGTATCTGCGCAGACCTGAGGACATTATCTGCATATTCTCAGTGGAAGGAAATTGCTAGGGAAGGCCCATAGGAAAATCTGCTTGAGTCAGCTGTTCCACAGATTCTAAACAATCTGGAGAATGAGCTAGATATTAAGGTGACAAAAGTAGATGCTGCTGTTAAGTTAGTCAGAGAAATAAAACTGAGAGATTTGAGGTTAAAGAAAAGTAGGCAGCATTTGCATTTCCTTAGAAAACTATAAATAGTACAAAAATATAAATATATACATGGGGAAGATATAGTCCTAACTTTACATAAATAGATCATGATTACGCTCTGCCTACTGTCTTTGCTGCTTTTGAATTGTTTTCCGTTGCTTAAACAAACAAACAAGCAAAACACCAAAAATATTTTCTCAAGAAGTATTAAAGTTCTATTTCATTCAAACTAATGATCACCCATGTATAAAGTATAATTGTCTTATCTCTAGTGAGGTCTGCTGCGGAACAACTTTTTTAGTCACATGCTCAGGTTAATGTCAGATTCAAATGTACTACACAGTGGCTTTATTTATCATTTATCTTTCCTTTGATTTATGAAAATCCTAGGTCCCTATTGATATGATACTGTATGTATATATATATATATATATATGTATGTATATGTATGTATCTCCAAGCTTTAAATAGGTTAAATTCTAATGATTTTGTGACTTATTTCTATCCCTGGAAGATGAGATGCTCTTTTGCTGTAGAAAAACATTAAACTATATGGTAACTGAGATAGATAGCATCCTGTGGTACCTTCTCTGATAGCCCTTTTCCTTATGTAAATGTGTGATACATTAGGGGATGCAGTAAGTTTAGAGAGGAACAGTTATTTTTTTCCATCTCATCTTGTTTTATCTGGTTTGTACATCTTAGCTTACAGCTTAGTTAGGACCAGTTGACACAGACTTACTCCAGAGAAACCTCAGTAAGCATTTCTTATGGTATGGTATATAAAACCTGGGAAATAGGACAACTATATCTAAATCCTTGGCTGAGGGAATGTGTTTATCTTCTGTAGTTTGATTTCACTATTTAGAGGTCACGCTACATACTTGTCTGCTCAGGTAGAGCGATAAATATTTAGCTGCCTGTTACAGGCAGCTAAAAATGTTACAGCCTTTTCTTTCAGATAGGGACATTGGGAAAATGATTTATACCTTTGCTGTCTTGAGAATAAGCTACTGGAATCAGTGTTTGCCTCCAGGAAAAATGCATGTTGTGCTTGTGTCTGGGCATCAATGGAAAAATTTTTCTTAAAGATTTAGTTGTGATAAGCAGAGACTCTTAGGAGGACAATGGCTTGTTTATATGTTGGGAGGGAGCTTGCTGTTAACAGAGGAATACTCTGCTGTTTTCAGAAAGGAATACTCACTGACTCTTGCTTCTTGCTTGTCAACCTGTGCAAGGATTTGTCTATCCCAGATATGTTTCAAGGTATAATGATGCTTTCAGGCTTTTTTGAGTAGATCAACAGAAAAAAAAATTCTGAATAGAGGCTACTGAGTGTTATCTAATCATTAGTTTAAAAGTTTGTAGCATTCAGTCCCATCATTAGGAAAAGAATCTCAGTAGATATTTGACTTTTTCTTGTGTTTATGAATATTTGCATATGCAATAAGTATTTGAGAATTTTCAATAAAAACCAGAAAATATCAATGAAATAATGCTGATATACAAAAATATAATTTTAATTTTTCATGTTTTACTCTAATAGTAATAAGTAGTAAACTGATTGAGTGGGTCACTGAAATATTTATTTCAGTGCCTGAAGACCCACCTAACAACATAACTTTTCAGAAGATACCAGATGAAGTAACAAAATTCCAAGTAACATTTGTGCCACCATCTGAACCAAATGGAAATATTCAAGTGTATCAAGCTATGGTTTACAATGAAGATGATCCTGCTGCCATCCAGATCCACAACCTCAGTGTCATTGAAAAAAAAGATCAGTCAGTCACTGCCATGATAGAAGGACTAAAAGGAGGACATACCTATAATGTCAGCGTAAGAACGGATACATTTGCGGGGGGGAGGGTATTTTTTTTCTTTGATATAAGTGTGAGATTAGTTTGAAACTTTGGCTAAATATGAGATTTGCATGCCAAGAGTATTAGCTGGGGTGCAAAGAGAGGCAAGTCTGAGGAACAAGGGGAGCAATGAACAGGACAGAGTGAGTGGGAGCAGGATGTATTACTGGATGACCAGTTGATGTGCTTAGCAAAGCAATTTGTGACACATAGTCACAAGCACAAGACTAAATTTCTCTCTTAATTCCAGTACTGGCATTGCTCACTGGACATGAAAGGGCCAGCTCTACAAGGGGATCTTGCTAGAAGTATGTGCATAAAGTACTTTCAAGTAGTCAGAGACTGGGATATGAGAGGAGGAAAGATCATTCTTTAAGTGAGCTTGCTTACTCCTTTTTTATGACCTACATTATAAGCAATGAAGTGTTACCATGCTTAGGATTTCAAAGCAATATAAAGTAAGTTCTAGCCTGGTGTGAATGACAAAAGGCATGTTTCAGCATTTGTTGTTGCTACAGATATATCCAAGACTGGCCAATACGAAGCTATTACAATACTCATTAAAGCAAATGTTATATATTTTTTTAAGGTGTATGCAATTAATGGTGCTGGTGCAGGGCCAAAAATTCAATTGAAAATAACCATGGATATCAAAGGTATGTTCCATAAAGTATGCTGTATCTGAAATATCTATAAATTCTGAATAAACTGCTGTTCCACCTGTGAGTACACAGCTGTGTGCCTTGAGCTATTATTAAGAGGCCACATAATGTAGGAACAGCAATCTATCATTGATCTCCTTGAATTGTAGTGTTCAGTTTTGCTGATCATTTACTATTTGTGTCAGAATCATACTGTAAAGTGCATGCAGACTCACTGAAATAATCATATCAAGTTCATATACTAATCATATTTAATTACCATTAGCAAACAGCTTAGAATATGATGTAGGAATAGCTAAGTATACAGTATCACATTTGTTGAAATAAAGTCATTGATTGATATTGAAAAATTAAAACTCACTCTTTTTATTGTTTTTTCTTTTAATTGAAAATGATATATGTAGACATTTATCAGAATATAGTTTTTAGTGGCTTAAGACAGTAAGTAGAGCATTAAGTTGTCCCTGAAAATATGCTGTAGATTTTTTTTGTATAACTCAGCTGTGTGCCTGAACAATGTACCTGCAGTGAAAATATTGTAAAACAGAACTCTGTGGTGTATCTTTGCTTAAAAACAGAACCGCCAAGGCCCAAAAAGAAACCAGCACCAGTTTATGATACCAATGGAGCATTACTTGTCACAGATACAACAATTACAATCAGAATGCCAATATGTTATTACAGTGATGATCATGGCCCTATCAAGAAGATACAAGTTCTTGTTGTGGAAGCTGGAGGTAGAATTTAACAAGTTCCCTTGAAAACTGTTTTCAGGTTCAGGCTGTTTGTCTTTTTCATTTGGGTTTTGGGTTTCAGTAATTTCATTTTAGAAGATAAACAAAGTCACTTCTGCTGTGGCAACAGCCCTAAGGGCGCACAATACCTGTGGGCTGGGTACTGGATTCTGGGAATGCTTTCCAATGAAGTGTCTTCCATGCTGCTTGAAGCCACCAATATTGTTCAGTCCCTAATTTTACCACTATAGTTCTTGATTTTCTGTTTCCTTGGAAGACTCCTCAATATTTTACATCTGTGAGTATAAATAAATATGAAAGATTGGGAGTTTGAAAAGGCTATTAGTGTTGCCCATAAAAGAATGCAGCCATGTGCAGCTGATATTTCCATTTCATTACGGGGGCAGCAGGAGTTATATAAATCCCTTCTGTAGACTGTGGGTAAGAATGTTCATTCCCTTGTACGAGCTGATGAACATTTACTTGTATGAACAGCTCGGTGAAACCTTTTGAGTAATTGCTTACCAATGTGAGTGGGAGTTTTATGATAGGACATGATATGGTCAGGCTTACTTTACCTAAGAAGGACAAACTCCAGGTATTCAAATACCTTATTTTACTTGATTTCAAAGTATAGAAGTAAAGTATGCACATTAAGTTGAACTCACCTTAAGTGTCTCACCTTTTGCTGAATTTTGCATTTTAGTACTAATCCCATAATGCCCATAGCTATTGCTGTGATGATTCTCTCGAACTGAAACATAAACAAATGCCATGCTAAGCAACATTGTGAAGATTTTTCTCATGAGCTGCTGGGTACCCTGCACATATGGAAATTTAGTAATTTAATTCATGAAACAATCCTTACTGTATTCAGACTAAAGAGTTTTTGCTGGCTTTGCTAGATAGCCATGCTGAGTTTCAAAGTCAAGTGTCTTGCGCAAGTAATGTACTCTACAGGCAGAACTGCTGCGTGAAATTGCCCCTCAGATTTTCTAGATGTGATTTAGTTGGCTTAATCACAGTTGACAAAACATGGATAGTGTGGATAGTAAGGAAATTTGGGTTTAAGTGCAAATTCAGTTATACACTTATTTGTGTAAATTGCACCTAGCATACTGAGCTCTTAAAAAACAATTTCCTATGTAACGTCTTTAATTGCAGTCTGGTTAGAATGTAAATTGTATTTATTATTTCTTTTTTTGACAATAGCTCAGCATGATGGGAATGTTACCAAGTGGTACGATGCCTACTTCAACAGACCAAGGCCATATTTTACAAATGAAGGCTTTCCAAACCCACCATGCATAGAAGGAAAAGAAGATTGGAGTGGGAAAGAGGAGATATATGTCATAGGTGCTGATACTACGTGTCTGATACCAGGTAGTCAAGACAAAATATGTAATGGCCCATTGAAACCAAGAAAGCAGTACCTGTAAGTACATTTGTCTCCATATTTGTCCAAGAGAAAGATTAAAGTGCAAGACAGATTTGTGCAAACACTCAAACATATGGTTAAATTAGAAAAGGAGGAGATTGAATTTATCATCATATGTATTTAATTTTAATTTTCTTGGCTGAACCTACATATGGGAGACTTATTTTTTACAAAATTTTTCAAGCAAAAGAAGATGCTTACTGAGTTCTTAAATTAAATAAATCCAAATTAAAAATAAATAATTCACATTGGGGTTTTTTATACATTTAAGATTTTGACACTTAGTTCTTGATGTCTGTCATAATGTCACTTTTGCAGGTGAATAAGGATTTTAAATTATATTATACTAAACTTGTTTTTTGTTTGTAAGTGAAACCATGTTTAAGAAAATGCACATAAACTTTATTTTATTGGTTTTCCTGCTTTTCTTTCACAGATTTAAGTTCAGAGCAACTAACATTAAAGGGCAGTTTACAGATTCTGACTATTCTGACCCTGTCAAAACATTGGGTAAGACTGTAATTTACTAAAGTATTTCTCAATTTCTAAAGAGCCTACACAATCCCAGGTTTCTTTTTAGTAGAGTAATTTCCATGAAGTCAATAATCTCTATGTTTGTTGGATGTAGCTTAACCAGAATGGCTAAAGAAATATACCCATTGCCTTGTATGTCCTTCTGAGGTTGTCAAGAGATTCTACATCAGCCTGGACTGTTAAATGAAGAGGTGGTATTGACAAAGTTGTTTGCAGAGATTTAATTATACCAATAAAAATGTTGTCAAGATAGTTCATCTTGTTTGGTAAACTGCCAGTAGCCATTCTGTTTGTGCTGTTTCCTTTTCTGTTGGATGTAGAACTAGTACTGGATACTCTTGGCTGCATGACAAGTTGGCTGGGTGGCTGGGCCCAAAGAATGGTGGTTAAATGGAGTTCCATCCAGCTGGAAGCTGGTCCCTAGTGGAGTTCCTCAAGGCTCAGTATTTGGCCAGTCCTGTTAAATGTCCCCGCTGATGACCTGGCTGAGAGGATCTAGGGTGCCCTCAGTCAGTTTGCAGACAGCACCAAGTTTGGCAGGAGTGTTGATCTGCTGGAGGGCAGGAAGTCTCTGCAGAGGGATCTGGACAGCCTGAATCAATGGGCCAAGGCCAGAGGACCCTTTAGCCCCTTCATCCTTTAGAAATAGACAAATCTCCATATGAATTATTAAATTAATATTGTCTAATAGAATCCATCTGGTTCTAAAGTCACTAGCCAACAGGCCAGGAGTTATTTGGTCTGAAATCAAACATAAATCCTTCACGACCACGTTGATATACCCCCAATTGGGAATGACATCTCAGATTGCAAAAAGATCTGTAAGATCTTTTAATATATTTGTAAGTCAAAAACTTAGCTAAGCTTTAGCCCTGACTTTCTGAAAATGGATATCAGGACAACTGGATGAGTACCCAGAAGAATTTTAGTGGGCACATATTTTTCATTTGGCATTCTTCTTCTGTGATATGAGCTCCCTTATTCATCTAATCCATTTTAAGAATTTGTTACATGATCTGATACTGAAGACCCTGAAATGCTACTACCTGAATATTCTGAAAGGATCTGGCACTATTTCTCCAGCCCAGAATGCTATGGAAAGTGCAACATAAAAGTTGTCTTTATATGTTCTGAGTTTTAAAGGTTTTAGCAAATGAAGCAAATATTTTTCCCAGTAAGGGAAATACAGTGTGTCCAATCAGGAAAAAAAAAATGTGGAAATGAGTCTAACTGTATCCAGTCCTCTGGGCAATTTTCTCCTTTCTAACAGAAAAATCCGCAATACTCAGTGGCAGGCAGATAGTGTAATTAATTGCCTTATGTATTGTTACTCAAGGCTTGTGACATTTTCTACCTTGTACACGATAAATAAGCAAGATCTGTGTATGCTGAATAAAATGTAATAGGGAAAAAACCAAAACAGGGATAAATTTCTCAGATATCCATGTCTCCTCACCCCTTCCAATGCCTTCTATGCTGAACTTTCACATCAAGCACTGCTTTTTAAGTCCAGACTACAAACCATACTTTTGTCTGGTCTTAGATTCTAAGATTTCAGAGCTTCTAAATTTCAGAGTAATTCCATCTTACATGGAATAGATAATCAAAAGCCCTTTACATGCTTTCCTACAAATGCTGGGAAATCAACATCAAATTGATACATCACTTGTGATGTATGTACTGCAGTCGAATGGTCCTGAAGACAGAGCACTCTCTTGAGACACATTGCATGAGGAACCTTGCCCAAGAGTTTCCTTATAGAACACGCTTGAGTATAGGAACATTCAGCTTGCTCTAGAAATATAACTCAGAAAACATGCCACAAAGTCAGCTTTTATAAATCCTTCCAACCCAATTACTTCTAATGCACTCATAACATCAACTGCTCTTGAGGAGAAACTTAGGCTGCCTGAAATCCGAATTGCAATTTGATTTTAAATCACTTAGCTTCTTTAGTAATAATCTCTGAAATTTGTGGGTTTACAAAACTACACTTTCATTTTACTAGCTAAAACCTTAATTTGAATTCTGGCAGTGGTATTCATAACAGTTAAAAAACCCCTACATTATTCTGGTTTCTAAATCTACTGATAAAACGCCTTTGATCTGGAAAATCAGCAAGTTAATCTTTCAGTGTAATTTAATATTACACATATTTGAAGCAGAAAAAATATGGAAAACCTTGAGAAATCATTTTGTGAGACGTGTCAGATGCTCTTGTAAATAACAGGAATTTTGTAAGGGAGGAACACTGAAGCAGGAGTTATGGGAATATACAGCTGCAATAATGTTTTTTAATTGTAGAAAAGGATACATTTTAATAGGGCACACCCACCCAATCATATTTGGTGTACCACAACGTTCCTCTTGAGTTGGAGAGGTGGAGTTCCTTCCTCTCAATCCATGACTCTCATTTCAAAGTTAATGTCCATGCTACAGTGAAAGGTCACCCTTTTTCCATGAGATAATTAAGATACAGGGATAAATACTCTAAACTTGTAATAGATTTAGGCAGCTTGTAATCTTTTTGTAAACTCTGATGGCTAGTTCAGTAAATCACTGTGGGGCAACTGGTAGTCCTGTGTAAGAGTACCTTTTCCATATTAAATATAAAGGTGATGAGACAGGAAATAATCAAATTGGGGTTTCCTGACACTTTTGCATAGAAACCAGCCTTATGGTATTTTATTATTGCAGCTTGTTATCATCATGTACTGAATGCAGCACTTCAGAATTATACATCATGATATTCCCTAATTTGTCTCCTGTCTGTTTTTTCCTATGCCCATGATTATCTCTATAGACATGTCTACAGAGATATGTTTAGTTCTCCCCTGTCGTATGTAAAGAAGCATGAGAAAATGGGGTTTCTTTAATTCTTGATTGGCATTCTACCAGCATTGTTTTGTTTAATAACATCTGCATTTTTTGGATTAATGTTAATTGTACATCTTAACAGAGATTTCACTGTTCAGTGCAAAATAGATAGAACTTTTGTAGAGGTTTCTTTGGATATTCTTCCCTTCTTTCAGATTGCTAACACTTTTGCCCTATCACAATGAAAAGTGAGTGGCAGGAACTTTTTCGTTCATTGTCACATTGAAACATTTTTGTATGTACTTGCTTTTCTATTCTATTATCTTTACCTAAGATTAAATCTTTTCTTACCTTGTAATGTCCAGTTTTGCATCTAAAATTTTACTAATACAGTGGAAGGACTTTTTCAGGTGGTTTTCAAACTCTACTGAATTCTGTTGTCTGTCACTTCATACAGGCCTGATACAGCTTATTCATCTTGATGTCAGTCTACAATAATCTCACACTTCTGATAAATTTCTACCTAACCTACTGTTTCCTGTGCTGTATTATTGTAGCTGATTATTCCTGCCTACATGTAGAACTGTGTACTTGCTCTTACAAAATTTCATCCCACTGTTTCAAGGTGACTTCTTCAGATAAATCAGAATAATTTTGAATTTTAGTCACATCCGGACTGTGTACATCAGTCCAGATCATCTGCAGTATACTCTCAAATCCAAAAATCACAAAGCCAAGACTATGGTGTTTCCCAGTATGTCCTTGGCAGGATGTCATCCCTTGTTTGGGAAATAGTTTTGTATGGCAGGAAGAAGTACATTTTCTCCTTGAAGCTAAACAGGAGCTAAGTTTTTCTACAGTGGATCAGCAAGTAGAGGTGAATGTCAACAGAAGGGAACAATACCAGCAGTAGTATTCCCTTGTTTTTCACTGTTGCCTAAAAGAAAAAGAGGGTGAGGGGTTTTTTAGGTACAGGATTACAGGAAGGGTGGGAAATGAGTCCCAGGAATTTAGCACCATAGAAGTTCAAAAAGAGGCCTAGAAACTACTAATCTAAATAGTTTATCAGTTTCTGACTGAGCTTTCATTCTCACCTGGAAGGACTGATTAGAGTACCAACACCTTTACTTTTCTATCACAGAGGTCTTTATGATTACTTTTGACCTACTGGTGGTTATTCCTAACAATATCACCAATTCTGACATAAACCAGGAGCATGAGTTAATGGTGAGTGGGGCAGATTAATCCAGAAAGTTCAGATCTCATCACTAGTTCAGTTCTTTCAACACCCTTAGAATGCCTCTAAAATAGTGTGTTTTACTTTGTGTCTGGGAGTGGCAGCTGCAAGTCCCATTGCTTCAGAGTTGTGCTCTTGCTTTTCTGCCTGAGGAGCTGGAGCAGTTCTCTGCAGAGACTGGAGCAGGAGCTGAACTCAGACCAATGTTCAGACTGATGTTACTGCAGTACAGATTGACCTTAATCTGTTTAGCAGGTAAAACTGAAAAACACCAGGCAACTCCTGAACATATAGCTGTGTTAAAGTTAGGTATTGGATAAATCAGAATGCTTAGGAGCCCTTACATACACCTTCCTGGTTTTGTTATACTTTTCTTTCTGAAGCAGCTCTTTAACAAACATAAAATGGGTGCAGTTACACAAAGACTAAACAGGTCTGTCTTTCATTACTCCCTACTTTCATACTGTCAGAAATATAAAAATTCTGAAAAAATCTATGATATAGATTAGGTTTCCACTTTCTTTTGCAGGTGAAGGACTGACAGGAAGATCTGTAGAAGTTGTCCTTGCTGTTACTTTGTGTATACTTTCAGTTGTTCTTTTGGTGGCTGCAGTATATGCTTTTGCAAGGTGAGGTTTATATATTCTTGCCACAGCACGTTTGAAAACACTCAAGAATGGTTAAAAGAAGAGTTGAAATAGTCCTATAAGAGGAACTAATCTTTAATTTCAAAATATCTTGATTTTTGGTTGGGGTGTGTTTTTTTGGTTTTTATGTAGAACTTTAGGGAGAGACTCACAAAGAATTTAGTCTAGTGAA
The DNA here is from genome assembly GCA_013397195.1 of Hylia prasina. Classification (NCBI taxonomy): domain Eukaryota; kingdom Metazoa; phylum Chordata; class Aves; order Passeriformes; family Sylviidae; genus Hylia; species Hylia prasina. Next base: position 253,043 of record VYXD01010577.1, on the reverse strand, counting down.
GGTAACCTCCATAGATGAAGAGAATCCAACTTCTCCAGAGGGTAAATCAGAGGGGTAGCCTTTCTTAACCTTTCAGAGCCACTTCTCTATCGACAGATCAGAGTGTCAGCTGGTTGTATTTATCATGATGGCTAATACTATCTGTAGCTGGGTATGAAGTAAATAGTCTTCTATTTTCTGTCTTCCTAATAAATTTATTAGTTAAATATATTGAGGTCTCACACATGAGGAACACAAATTGAGTTTTAATTCAAATAGTGAACAAAAAGTCCATGTAAAGAAGCAGGCTGTGTACTGCACACATGAAGCTAGTTTGCTCATTCATCAGTTCTGTTCTTACTCAGCTGCATTATTCAGGCATTACCAAAGAATTTTTGTAGAAAAACTAAAAGATGTAGATCCTTTCTTCTGAATTTCAGACAACATAAATTCAGTATTTGACTAAATTACACTGTTAGAAGGGAGACAAGAATAAAGGCCAAGGAAGGATTCCTTGCAACCATTTTTCAGTTTCAGCCTGTCAAATCAAAGTATTGACGTATGTGTCCTTAAATCTTTTGCATGTGTGTTTTTCACTATTATTTTCCATTTAGAATTCGGCAGAAGCAAAAAGAGGGAGGCACATACTCCCCACGAGATGCTGAAATTATTGACACAAAATTCAAACTGGATAAGCTGATCACAGTGGCAGACCTGGAGCTGAAGGATGAGAGATTTACACGGTAAGCATACTCCTTAGTCAAAACAGTAGTCCAAAGGGGCTGTAGCCATGACCCCTTTCTGACCTTTGCTTGTTTGGAAGTGTTTGTGTTGTTCTTATTTACACAGGTCACTGAGATCCTTTTTCAAAGAGTGACCTCCATCCTCAAGACACTTCTCACTAGCTTCTAGAAAATCACTTAATCTTAACTCTTTTTACAACAGGATAAAAATCTAAGTGCAAATCACTGTTTAATTGTGTTAGCCAAAGAAGGGCTACATATTTAAAACATGCAAAATTTCTGAAGTCTTTTAATGGCCCAATTTTTTGTGTAGGCTGCAAACTTACACTAGCTTTCTGAAAAAGCCAGACTCCCAGAAGTCTGTGTCAAATAATTCAAGAACAAATCAACTAGCTCAAGAACAAATCTGTCTTGTTTAATTGACATTTTGAAAGCATTTTTCTTTTTTTAAAAAAGGGATTGGCATAACATCTGGGTTTCTGTGGAGCTCAGCACACTGGCTATCCTTACATCTACTCACTTAAGGTGCATGCAGCAATTCATATTTTGTATCTGACAAGAAATCTTGTCACATATATTTATCAGAAAGAGAACTGCTTTTGGACTTCCATAAATATTGATATTATTCAACAAATAAATACAGTGGTGATTATCAATAATATGTGACATCCAACTGTGTTAGAAGTATTTGGTGAACATTCTTCACCTGCCTGTATTTTCCCTGCTGTGTCACAGATGAAACACTGTGGTAGGCAGTCTCCTTAAAGATGAGAAGCCTAAAATAGTCTTGTCCTCGTAGCCAAATATCCTACTGTTGCAGACTAGGAATAGCTGGAAGATGAAAGGTTGTAGCTGTTGACCTGGGGTTTTTGTGTATGTCTGTGTGTGGTACGGAGTAAGTTGATTGCATGTACAAACCTGTTCAAAACAGAGCACACAAGAATGGCTGCTTGTAACAGATGAGAAAACATACTGGGAATCATCTGGAACTCATTGACGTAATGGCTGGGGTATGTCCTGTGCAGGGCACTTGTTCAGATGGCAGAACTTAGTACCTGCTAATAACAGGGAAAAGCATCCTCTGAAGGCAGAACCATTGCCAATGCACTGCGGTAGCTGTGCCTCTGATAAATGATCTTGATGGATTTTTAGAATTACTTTGTTTCCATGTTGTTAGCTGAGTAACTAAGAATAGTACCAATGTTGTTTATGTACTAAAGTGTTAATGGATTTTACTTCCAGATACTCTTCATTTTTCTTTAGACGCAAGGAGATTTTTGTCATCCAGTAAGTTTTTGTATTATTGAAGCAGCATGGTGTGTTTTCCATTCTGTTCTCTTAACCTGTGTGTTATCGTACTATATTGAATGATACAGTTAATCAAAATGAAATGTCAATCTTTGCAGATATTCTAATGACAAACAATGGTATTTTTCATCATGAAATAGTGTATATTTTTGGGCCCTAATGTTGAGTTATAGGAGTTCCACAACTATTTGGAAATAAATCAGGGTAATTTTTAAATAGAAATTAACACATTATGGCAATATAACCCTGATATATACAACTATCCTTGAACCAAAGTTAGCATAAATGTGACGTAAGAAACAGGCTGTTTCTTTCCTTTGGAAGTTAGGATTTATATGCTTGAAAGAAATTCTTTTTTGTTTCCTCAACTGTCTTTTGTACTTACACTGCAGCTGTTTCATACTATGCTCCTATAATCTCAGCAACATATCCATGCAGTCAAACCCTTTCTTGGTTTGCAGGTACCAGTCTGCCACTTTTCTGTTTAAATTATGTGTATTTTAAATTTTTACAGTCTCAGACTCTAAAGGGTAACTGAATACTATACTATTTCATACTTATGTACACTATGTGATTTATGTAAGACCTTGACTGAAAAGTGCTTCAGCAGTTTTAGTTATATCATCCTTATTTTAATGAGTCAGTCTCACTTTTTGGTTTTCAATCTATGTCCTTCCATCTGTACTTTTCTCTTCCCTCCTTCCAGCTGATCTTTAATGGCCAAAAGCAAAGTCTTTCTACTTCTGTCATTGTAAGGTACAGGATGTAGCTGTTAAAATTTTGGATTATTATTTTTCAAACTGTAGTGGCACTGAAGCTACAGCAGACTCCTTGCCCAGGTCCTTTGTTGAATGTTATGACAAACTGTTTAAGTGCAGGCACCAATTGAGAGCTCCTCAGGACAGGATTCATGACATCTTTTCATTGGGAAGACAGAAAATGTCCTGAGGTACTCTCCTAGATAACATACATATAGTAATGAGGGACAGGATGTCCTTTATCTGTTCAAGATTTTTTAGTTTATTTTGGCTTTTTTTTTAAGTCTCAAAGAATTGTTTACTATGTGTAATATTCTGTTCTGGAAAAGTCAGTGGACAAAAGGGACATTTTAGGTGTCTCCAATGCTGTCTTTAATACAGTTAATCCTTCCTGGTAATGATGAGTTCTATCAGGGAGCTGGCAGAAGCATGGCAGCATGTACCAAGGCAGTTTACTGCAAAACCTAATGACTAAAATGTTTTTGTTTCCTGTTTTTAGACTTCCACAGTTGCACCATGAAAGAATTTTTGTACCTGTTGCCACTGGGGAACAGCTGTGCTGAAGTCAATCACAGTGCCAGTTCTTGTGTTGACCCTCTCATTCTCATGATTTGTGGCTAAAGCAGTGACATGTTAGCATGTTTAATTATAGTATTTAATGTTGATGACTACAGTCTAGCCTTCACAAATTTTCCATGCATTTGGAATGGGCATCACTGCATCTGCACAGTCTACAGTGGCTGCATTTAGACAGCTCTCTCAGCTGTGTTTGCAATGCTTGCCATGTTGCCATTTGTTGGCATCTTGCAAGTGTATGAGGAGGGCAGAGATGGGCAGATTCCTTTACCATACTGGCATGTTTGTATTTTTTGGATAGCAGTAAATCAACTGAAATCTCATCCAGCTTCCTACCCTGAAAGGGCAGTGGGGAGTTTGTGTGAAAATCCTAGATGAAAACAGAAAAATATAGATTTATTCCCTCTACCTACTAATCATCCCATTCAGTGCTCATTTGGAGGGCGTATTTTGGAAAACAGGTTTTTTGTCACTACTCTGACATTATATTATTTAGCTACTATAAATCAATAAAGGCACGCAATTGCAGCTGACAGAGTTCATCCACAGAATCAAAACAGTCTAGCCTGCTCCATGAGATCCTTCTTGCCTGTTTCTCATCCATTGTCTCTTCAGACATTCTCTCATACTTAGTGGATTGTGGCTTATGATATTGGCTCATATTCTCATAAAATTTTTGCATCTGGTATCTCACGAGAAGAACAATAAATGAGAAAAAAATTTCTGTTCTGTACGAATATGACTGGAAATACTTTTTATCATTCTTAGGTCAAAAATTCAACAGCTTGAAGCTCAGCAAACATTCTGTATAGGTTAATCAAAATATAATGATATTTCATACATTTTTAAACTTTTTTAATATTAAGTATTTTGCACTACAAAAGTCAGTTTGAGTAGGAAAAGAGAAAATTAAAAGTGCCAAGCATTCCATTTTGACAATTTTGAAACTTTTTTGTGGGTAACACTTTTTCTTTGGACCAGGAAATTAAAGGAAAATCCCAGTTCCAGTAGTAGTCTTTTAACATTATAAAATATTTTTTTTTTTAAATCACAAACTTCAGTGGCTAAAATTGCTAATTCTAGCTAGTACATATACACCACTCTCAACAAGTCTTTGTTAAGCATTTGATCAATTGGATGTAATTTCGGAGGGCATGCTGGGAATTATGTCCTACTGAATTTAGTGGAAAATGAGATCTTTATGAAACCAAAATGCTGATTTTGAATGTTTGGGATATGCATTGCATTCCATGATGGCAGAGATGGTGTGAGACAACAATAGAAAACAACCTTATTAAATATGTACATAGGCCATCAATCTAAATTGGATTAAACACTGTATCATTAAGCACATTGAATATACATATTCTGGGTGTTCTCATCACTTGCCTTATTTACAACAGGTCCACAGGATTTGCCAACTCACTCTTCAAAGCAGATATTAATCTTCTGTGAATAGATTCCATCCCTAAATTTTCAATGTGCACCAGGTTTGTTGAGACACAAGTAACTCTTCCCTGTTCCAGGTGATTACCTAGGAAGCAACTTCTCTGGCACCCTACCCTACTTTTGCAGTGGTTTCTGCTGCAAGAATAAAGCCATTTAGATTACTGTTTTGTTTCCAATCTTTCCTTGAGAAGTTGAACTCTGTGGTTGATCCTTTGAGGCTTTTGTTTCACTCTATGTGAGACAGTTTGTCAAGAAAGTGGGGTCAGAAGAAATATTTCTGCTTTGCAGACATTGTAGCCCCTGCAAATACCAGATAATTAGAATTCTTTATGGAAAAGTATTGTATAGAAAATGATTGTCTGATCTTATCTTTCCTATACACTATGCATTCAGTGGGTGTCTATATTTGTGGTAACAATTTTGCACACACATTTATTTCTATAGACCAGCCTGATACTTTCTTTGTGTAGGCAGACCTGTCTTCCTTTGAGTAGATATAAGCATGGCTTCTGCCTTGCCTTTTTCTTCAACAAGTTTCTCTTTAGTAATTAGCTAACAAAATTAGGCTTCCTGAAGTTTGTGTTCCAGGAGAACAAGGTTTATGAATGTATATGTCCTGGTACAATGGAAGAAATTACCTCTTTCCTTAGGCCTTTAATATGTAGGAAGGGTTAAGCTCAATATTGCTCTCAATTAACTTGTTAAAAATTAGTTCCTCTGTTGGTCCCAGGAAGTGTCAGTGGTGCTTATGAGTTAAGCCTTTTGCCTACATAGTAATTTCTGTAGTTTTCTGGTTGGACGAAGTTTTAATTCCCTGTGGATTTCAGATGATTGACCCAGAGAGAAAGCTGAGTCTGTGTGACAATATGTCTTCAGTTATCACTGCCAACACAAATAAATGGCTTCTTTCTAGCTCTATCATAAGTAATCTGAGTGGGATTCAGATTTTTGATAGTCTTCAAAAAAAACCCCACACATGAAACAATACACTGTTTTAAAAGAAAATCAGATTTAAGGCTATAAAGCATTCTTTATCTTAGAGAATGTTTTTCTTTCCTTATTTCAAAGTCAGACAAGTGGGAATCTGAAATGGTCCAGCTGAAACAGGGAAATTTTTGACTTCATGGCTTGATTCTAAATTGTGCTCATCAAGATCTAGTGAAATTTCTATTTTTAAGTTTTATACAAGACACTGGGAAATGTGGAGAAAAAGATTACAGAGAGATGAGTTTTTGTTCATTGATAAAATACTGCAACATTATTACTATGTATTCCAAGTCAAGAGATGTAGAAAAAAACCCCTATTTTTTAAGCCTAAGGGTGCTGAAACTGAGAATTGCTGGAAGTCTTTAGTGAGAACACAAAATTCATCCCTTCCGAAGATCCTTACACAACAAAGCCAACATCTTCACCATAGTTAGACAAGTTAGACCTTAACTTTCCTATAAGCACTTTAATCATCTTATTTTCTGAGCTGCCAAACCACTGCTATGTGCACTTGCTACTAACAAAAGTGTGAGGTTCAGCAGTTCTAAAAATCACTTAAATTCCTACAGATATGTTAAAGTGTCAACCCATAGATGCCCTGCTGCTTAAAAAAACTTATGCTATTGGATCCATGTACCTTCAGCACTGGAACACTAAATGGCCTACCTGGACTACTTATGTATAGCACAGCAGTAATTTTTATTCCCTAATGACCAAACTGCTATTTCTTACTACAGATCATGTGCAGTAAGCCCCTCATTGCTAAAAGTTTGAGAGGAGAGTATTCGAAAAATTACTAGAATGCCAACTGGGATATGACTTTTTTCTGTTGTTCTATGGTGAAGATATAGGTGAATTCAAAAGAAAAAGTGTAACTTCCCTTCAAAGTCTGCTTATAATTTTGACCTGAGAAATAAGCCTACAAAAAAGTTTCTGTTCTAGTCAAAGACAAATATATATTTGTGTGCAAAACGTTGGTACAGCTATTAAAAATCCTTTTTTTTTTTTTTTTTTTAGGAAACTTTAGTTCTATAATGTTGCCAATATTACTAGAAGGTAGTTTCATCTGCCTCATAATGAAACAACTTCTGTGATACAATAAGCATAAGCTACATGTCTAAACATTCTGAACAAATAGAGTGGCATGCTTTCTTATTGCCTTCATTTTCACTCTGAAACTGTCCTTCAGCTGTCCTTAGTAAGCACCTTTACTTCTGTGAGTACTTTTAACTCCAGTGAAACTGGATTCAGTGAGGCTTTCTTTGCTAGTTTCCTTTGTTTTAGGATAACTGTTCTAAAAAAGTATGTACCATAAAGGCATCCTTAGTAGCGTTGAAATAAACTTCTCTGATGCTTAATAATAAATTATTTAAAAATTGCATTAATCTCATTTTATTATCTCAATTAAAATTTAAATAATTAAGAATAATTTCATAAGCCAACTGTTTTTAAAGTAATTTTTTCCTTTACTAAAATTATGACAGCAATACAGTAGAAATTTGTATTATAGAATGCTTTTTGTAATATTTTCTGTAAGAATGTCTATTTGGAGGAACAGACACATAAAAGAGGTACTCAGAGTTTTTTGAAGGAGAAGGTTATCTTTAAACTGAATTATTACAAACTTTTTATTTGGTCCTTTAGACAAGCTTTCTGAGTCTGAGTGCTCAAAATTTGGTTTCTAAATCCATTCAGAGGCAATTGTGACCAAGTTTCAAGGCTATCTGAAAGTCCCCTGAGTATAGATGCTCATATACTATCTTCAAGAAACCTGCTGTGAGATCCAGTTAAAGATTTAATATGTATCAGTTTTTAAAATTGATATATACAGAAACAGCCGTGAACATGTGAAAAGTGAAGATTAAACCAGGACACTAAGTTTCAAAATTTAGAAAAACAACCACAGCTGTGGTTTCTGTAGAGGCACACCAATATTGTGATTCATCTGTGACTCATTTTAGATACCTGCTTCAAATGAGATGAAATTACACCTATTTCTCCTCATTGATTATAAAAGAAATCTAGAGTGACTTAGAAATAGGTGTCTGTGTTCAGTCAGGTTGATCCTATCCTGATGCTCTGAAAAGGCACTTAGAAGAATGATGTTGGGTAAAGAATGCAAAATGAAGCCTGACAATGTGTATGCAGTGGTGTGCAGCAAGTATGATTTTCCCAGGGCCATATGAGCCCAGAGCACTGTAAAGTGATCTAAAGAAAATGATAGAAACTGTAACTATGTTATTTATATCTGCCAATACCTGAGATAAAAACTAATAAAGACAAACACCCAAGGTATCTGAACTCGAATGCATAAGGGAAAACAATCTTCAGGTGCATGGTATTTAATCTAGAGCCTATTAAAATGCACAATATTGATTAACTCTCAGCTTGCTACATTTAACAAAAATCTCTATTTCAGGTTGCTTAGTTATAGAAAATCCATCAAGTAAGTTTATTAAAGATTTTTAAGTTGTGTTCATCAGTGAGTCTCAATGTGTGGTTCCCTCCCCTATGTTTATTAGAAAAAAACTCCAAGCTGTGTATAAATCATAAAAGCATGACTAATTGCATGGTAACTGGAGAAATGCTTTCTCTCTCTCTGGGGTGAAGCCTGCATGTCTGTGTTTTAGCTTGGGAAGTAATACAGGGTTATTTAAACTCCTCAGGATTTAAAAACCATGTCATTATGAGAATGAGGTCACTGCAATATTTTATACGTCTAAAACCTTGCAATGTGTAAAATGTTTTCTGTCTGACAAAGAAGTATTATGTACCTTAGAATGCAATAAGTTTACAAATTTACTTTTATGTCAAAACCTCGCCTGAAATGCTGTAACCTATAAAAACAATCATAGCTTACAGCACAATACATTATCATCATTAAAAATTTTGTGAGGGGGAACAACAAAGGAGTAAAATGTTTCTCTTTTAAGTGATCGAAAAGAAATCAAGTAAGCATGCTGTAAGCAATTCCTAATTTTCTGCCTATAAGTATCAGTTTCCATTGAACTGGAAAATATTGTTTATTAATAAACTACAGGTAAATAACAAGAATGACAAAGATATTCCCTATGGGTTTCTAATTCTTCTGTCCTTACTTTCAGGCCAATAAGCAAGAAATCCTTTCTACAACATGTTGAAGAGCTTTGCACAAACAACAACCTAAAGTTTCAGGAAGAATTTTCGGTATGTTGCTAGCAGTTGTCACAACATTGCAAGACCTTCAGTCGTTTCATGTGTCACATTTCATGTCCATTTTAAGCAGGCAAGGCCATGAAGGACTCTGGCCTTGATAATCAATACCCAATTACCAGGTTGATTGTTTAGAAAGTAACAGTACCCTGATTTGGATTCTGCAGCCTATACTACAACCTGGTCAGAATTATTCACCTTAGTGTCAGCCAAAGATGATCTTCTTTAGCCTCCAACATTTCAAGACCACCATATTTATGTTTCTATATATCTAGTGTTGCATATGTAGGTTACCTAAGAACAAGTTATTTAGAGTTTTCTAACATATACATAGGTATATTTAACTGCTATAAGTGTGTTTGTTTTCCTGATGTTTGTTTTCCTGATGATGACTCCAAAAGCAGTTAATGTTCATTCTGTAAAATTTTCAGACCCCATTCATACTGCTGTGAAACTCAGAAATTTTTTCTTTCATAGTTTTTTGGTCATATTTCTCATGAATAGCTTCCGTGTGAATAGCCTCCATTTCCTTACATGAGCAGATGAATGCAGCAAGCCTGTCTTTCTTTCTGAAAAGAGCCCAATTCTCAAAATATACATTACAGATAATACAATGCATGTATAGTTTCAAATTTAACTTTCAAAATTTTCACTATTTTCATTAAGTAATATTTTATGGCTATCATATTTTTTTCTCAGCAATAAGTTCTTGTTATTTCAGAATTTTTATCATCATTATCTTTCTTAACACATACACTCATTTGCCAAAAATAATTTGTCACTGTCCAGTGACTTTATTAGTTTGGATTTATAAATTTACCATGAATAATTTACAGTTGGATTAACAAAACTGAAGACTTTACAATTGGCTTTTCTTCTGCTAGATCGTAATATTTCAATTTCCAAGGGAACACTAACAAAAGTGTATAAAGATTAATGGTACTTCCTACAGGGTTTTTTTTTATGCTCATTAGGTAAAATTGGTTTGGATTTAATAATAAAAAGTACCATAAAATTCTCAGAGCAATAGAGTAAGAATATTTTTTTCCTAAAACCAGAAGTGTTATTTCACTTGAGCAAGAATAATTATAGTTAAATTATGCATGACTGAACAGTTGAAAAGTTTTACTATCAATAACACTTTCACATATTAACATTCATTATTAGTAAGTTTCTAGTATTACTTTTTTTTAGGTGTGGCTTGCATTGGCTAAGCCTTACAATATTGTAATGTCTTAAATCTTAAACAATAGTGTTTAATCAAACCAAAATCTTTGCAATCTGATTAAAATTTAGAGAAATACAAGAAGCTGAAGTCTGCTTCAAATCATTTATATAGTCAAACTATAATAGACAGATTTATATGTCATTTAGGTTTTCAGTCTTTTTTCTCTCTGAGCTTCAACTTCCATGTTTCAGAGTGTAGTGACATCTTCCCAGGTGACTTGTCCAAGGGCAGGCAGAATTTCAAGGTAGGTTCAGTCCCTCAATCCAAGTGTATCTGTATTATTTGCATCACGTGTCTTAACAGATAAACAGTAGGATTGACAGTGCACTTGAAATTACATTGCTAATGACAATGCTTGGGAACAGGCAATGCACCCAAAAAGCAAGTAGACCTCATGATCTGCACTGTTTTTATCCACATGCATAATTCTACTTTTACATAAATGACTTGAAGGACCTGCAACATGTGTAGGAAAGATTAGCTCAAGATACAAACCCTTGAACATGATGCAAACTCATCTGAAGCACATAACTAAGTGGTGAAACACTGGAACAGGTTGCCTGTAGAAGCTGTGAATGCCCTGTCCCTAGAAGGGTCCACGGCCAGGTTGGATGGGGCTTTGAGCAACCAGGTCTGGTGGAAGGTGTCCCTGCCCATGGCAGCGTGGGGTTGGACTAGATTATGTTAATATCCCTTCCAACCCAAACTGTTCTATGGTTCTATGAAAAGCATAGCTTGCTTCGGCTCTCACTCTGTCTCTGAATGAATAAATTCAAGTTTACTGGGAACAGAATATGAGAATATGATAATTTACACTAAGAAACTGCTAGTATATTCCCTGTGTTGGATTTGGACTGTTTCACCTAGCAGTCTTCTGGGACAATTCCAAGATATGGTTTGGTAGGTAAAGTAGTCTAGGGATAATTTACAGTAGGCAGTTTGTGGACAACAAATGGTTTGGAGTTTTCCAGCATAAATGTGAATCTCTCCATTTCACTTACTCTTGTAATCCATGGACATTCCTGGTTTCATCTAATTTGCTCGGCTGACCAAACTGCAGTGCCAGGACATCTTCAGGGGTCAATCTCGGTTCACATGTGAACATAGCCTGTGTATAAATGTGATGAGAAGGGAATCTGGACCTCAGAATGGACCTGGATCCATTTCTTTTCAGAAAACACAAGTTTAAAGAAACCATAGGGAGCCAAAGTAACTGATGACAAGTGTCACCTCACCATTATTCAAACTTCCAGCTTTCCAGCTGATTCCTGTGTCTCTCAATACATTTGGGAACTTACGCTTTCCTAGTAACTGGCAAATTACTGAAACAGAAATACTTGTATAATACTTGTTTTATGATAAGTTCTGCTCATGAATAGAAAAAATGAAATCCTTCAAAGTGTCACCAGTGTCACAACAGCACTAAACAAAATGCAAATTGTTTATTTCAAATTTTTGAGTTTACAAAGAAACATGGTTTCTGTGACAGGTTGTTACTGAGTCTGGGAACCCAAATAGTCTTTCCCCAAATCTGAAAATAATAGATAAGACTGAAATCCCTGCTAATGCAGAGAATTGGTACGAGGCTTTTGAGCACTTGTTCAGTTATGGAACCATCATTATGAAAATAACAAGATCTGCTTCTCTATTTCCTCTCTACTACAAAGTGCTGTATAATGGTGCTATTTCTACAGTAGTTAACTGGCAAGCTAAAACTCAGAGGAGTGAGGCAAATGAGGCAAGTTAAAGTTCACATGATATGGGATTCTGTGGCCCAAAACACTTGCAAAATTCAAAATAGGCATTTCGTGTATGTCCTTCCTTCATGAAAATATTCAATGACAGAAACTTTGTGGGAGAGTTTCCGCTTTCTGAATGAGAAGAATTTTCACATCTCCACTTTTCACTGTGTTTTACACACAAGGCTGACAAAATATTTGAATAAATGATGAAAGAAAATCACTGTAATAAAACTCTCCTGGTTTTCCATTTTTCATTACCTTTCTCATGTATTTATTTATTTATTTGCTAGGAGATTCCCATTAATTTTTATCCATAAAAGAGAAACCATCTCAAATACCTGGGCAAAAGAACATAATTAATATTGAGCTTGATAGTAAGGCTATCTGCCCAACTTTTGAAAGTAGCCCAGGCAGACAGTAACTGCTAATATTAAAAGACAAATTTGAAGGGAAATTTGCACAAGCAGCAAAATTTTGTATTGTGCTCATTCAAACTGATAAGTAGACCTCTTAATTTATATCTTAGATAGATAGATATAAAAAACAGACTTGTTTAACATTTGTCAAAGTAAAATTCTATTGAAGTTAACAATGTGTTTTGAATTCTGTATTTTCTACATTTTCTATTCTCTTAACATCACTTTAACACATTTTCTCCATTTACACGTTCTGAAGTTGTCTCCACTCTTTTAATCAACTTTGTAAATTATACCTGTTTATGCACACGAACATCCCCATCAAATAAGTTCCTCAGCATGAATGATTTATCCATCTCTGTCCTCCAGTCACAGAACTAATGGCCAGTTATGAAACTGCAGTACAACCTAAAATAACTCTTCCCACCCCTTTCACAGTCCCATGAACAGTAACTAATTGCCAGTTGTCTCAACTTAATTAAATTCTCATCCATTCCCATGCTGCACCACAAACTCTCCCCAGCTACAGGAGTCAGGAAGAGGCAGTATTGGCAGTATTCAAGAGTAAGTCTGAGTCAAACATGTGACTTCATGAAAAAAAACAGAAAACCACAAAAGGTAGTAGACTGACTTTATCCAAGCTTTTAGAGGTGAAAGTTCAAGTAAGTTTAATTGTTCTAGTTGACAACATTGTCTGCAGTGCTGCATCTAACATTGCTGGCGTAAGTGGGGTTGACAGTGAGGTGGGAAGCACTGTAATGATTCCAGCTGTTCTTAGAAAAGCACTGTTACAGTACTGTAGAGCTTTACTCTCACTGGATGTTTGTGTCATTTTAAACTCAAGCGGAAAACTTTTCCAACAAACATTTATTCCTCTGCAGGAACTTCCCAAGTTTCTTGAAGACCTTGCTTCAACAGATGCTGATCTGCCTTGGAACAGGTCTAAGAATCGCTTCCCAAACATAAAGCCATGTATGTGTGTTTGCTTACAAACTCCTCCATTTTGCTCTTTACTTTCAATAGTGTAACAGATATTTGGAATCCAAGTGTATTTTTGTTTGATGTGTCTTTGAAATAGCAGTATAATCATGTCCACATTATGAAATAATTTTCTGTCAAGTAATCTATCTTTGTGGGTTTTTTAAAGACCCAGTTTTATTTGCAAGTAGTTTTCAGCTTGCTCTCACAAGCTTTAATATGCAGGTGCAAGAAACTGTAGCCTCAACAGTTTCTTGGCTTTGTAATTCAAGCCATGTAGCAAACTCTTTAAAATTCTTCCTCATTGGTTTTTTTTTCCCCTTTAGTAAGAAGCAATTTTTCAAACATAAAATCCACATGTTTGTGCATTCAGCTACCTCAGGAGTCTGGATATGCTTTCTTGTGGATATGTGTACATGTGCTACAAATGTTCCACAGAAGATCAGAGTGACTGTATGATAATTTATAAGCCCAGGCTAGATATTATCACAGGAGACAGGAGTCTGTCTCTCTATACTCAACACTGCTTCATTTTTGAGTTAATAAGACAAGAAATGTCATTATTATTTTAGGCATTAGCTGTGATGTGAGACAGAGTGCATGGCATTCCTTGGTTAATAATGCTACATTCTGTGCTATTAACTTTTCAGAGCAGCTGTTCCTGCAATCTACTGCCTTGTTCAAGACATACTCTAAGTTACCGTCACTAAAAATTTATCTTCGTGACAAACAATAAAATATAAACAAATATGTTTCATAAATATTTAACGTTGTATTCTAATGCTCTTTACTAAGTTGAGGACCAAACACCAAAATTCTGGTGTTACACACATGATAAGTTTCTTGGATTTTGTAATTTCTACATACATACTGTGCGACCAAATCTGAAACCCTAACTTCTTTTAAAAGAACTTTTCTCCTTTTTTTTTTTTTAAATAATGACTTGACCTTAAGTAAAAGAAGTAAAACTATATAAAAGTGCCAGAATCTGGCTCAGTGACCTGGGCAGCAAGTATATAGAAAAAACTAACAGATTCCTGCCCCTGCCCTCTGATTCACACAGCTGTGTGTGCTAGAACAGCATGGCTTGAAGTCCACAGGCTCCCTTAAGGTACAGAATCCTCCCACATATACATCAAATTGGAGGTTTGGGCTCACTCACCATTTAAATTAAAAAGTATTATATACAGCATGTCTGGAACATTGAAGAAAGACCGTACAATAATGGAAAAAAGGTTAAATTACCTTTATAATTATTGTTCTACTCTGTCAAATATTGTTACTGTTAATAACAGTATCTTTGATTTCTTAGCACTCCAAGAACACGTTTTACATCTTATGGTTTTTGAACCAGTCTTTTAGTTAACTAGACTTTACTTCCATGATAGATAATAACAACAGAGTAAAGCTGATGCCTGATGCTGGTATTCCTGGATCTGACTACATTAACGCCAGCTATGTGTCTGTAAGTAGAAAATCTCTCATATTTTTACTGTATTGGTCTTCTGGTAGAAGAGTAAAAAGATAACTCACAACAAACACAGTATTCTAATTTTCCTTTCATTCACTCAAGCCTCTGTTTCCATGACATTGTTCAAGTGTCCCCTGTGGGTCTAAACATGACAAGTTAAAATATACATATCCCATTTTCATTACTATGCAATGATTTCCAGTAATAATCAAAACTGTGTCCAGAAAATTGCTTTTTATAAATTATCTCATACCATTATCATAAAAGGCAATAGTGGAACTCCTACTGAGGTCAATTGTTTAGATAGGTGTTATTTGGTCTCTTGATTCAGCAGTTAAAGTTTTTGTATATGAATAGGACAATGCAAAGATAACTGAACTGAAAACTTTCATAGAAATAGCTAACAGTTTTATCATGCTCATTATTTCACAAAGTTATGATGGAGGAAAATGAAAGTAGGCTTCTTGAAGAAGAAAGTAATGTTATATTTTTTATCCTCCTCTTTCTTCCCAGACTTTCACATTTTCTTATTGTGTGAACCATAAATTCTTCATCTATATTTTAATCTCATTTTTGTCCTTTTGAAGCTCAAAGTATGAATTATAGTTATGCATCTAATCTCTTCTAGCAGTGGCTGGTGGTCTTACATAGGGTCAAGCCTTGATCTACATTAAATACTTTTCAAACACATAGCAAGACATTAAGAGTATAGTCAACAGATGACACAAAGGAAAGTAGAAATAGTTATTTGCAAGTAACTAAGAGACATTACAGAGAATAAGCAGTAGAGCTGAGAGGATCTTCCTTTCTTGTTGCCAAATGGTATTTATTCCCATTACGTCTTTGTTCTGAGAACTAGCAGATAGGAAGAACCATGCCACCTGATGCTGGGACTATGCGCATAATGATTGAGCAGGAAAGCAGAGGCATCTTGGAACATGGTCTAGTCCTTACCTTTCCTGTCACTGACAGGCCAAGTCTTAGGCAGGGAACACTAACAGCAACTTCCAAAAAGCTGCAGGAAAAGCCAGCTATATGCTGTTCCCTCCTGAGATTTTGCTTGTGTGAATACATTTTGGATGACCATTCATCGGTGAATAGACAATTCCAGTGTTATGGTTTCTCAAGTCTAAAGTTTTTCTCTTTATATGCTCTCACTTTCCATGTTTGTTGATGTATAAATATATAAATGCATATAGCTGTAAACATGCAACATGTATGTTTATTTATATACCTAATTACCTAGGCCTATTTACATGTGCACGCTTGTAAAGGAAGGAAAAGAGAAGTCTTGTGCACAGTTTTAGCAATGGAAACTCTGCTGCTACTTTGACTTTAATTGGTTAAACCAAGTCAGTAAATGAACTGTGAGCTTGGCATCCCTGAATTATAGTTTCTCACCTCACTCTTAAACTAAAGAGGATTAACATAGTTTCCCACTGCCACCTGTTCTTTATATTATAGATGGAGTAAGTAACAGGCAGCTGTGAATTATAGGGCTATAATTCCAACAAGAAGCTTTGGTAGTGCTATAAACCACTGTCAGTTGTTTTGAGCAGTAAGCAGAACACTGTGATATTATGAACTGCTAGTTCTATGGAGTAAATTTATTGATATTATTGCTATTGTTACTTTAGACTTTCTGTAGTACATAATAGTTCCTGTAGGTGTACTTCTTTTCTAGGAGGAACCAGATCCATGTGAAACCATGCACTCAGAGCATCTGTAGGTTTATTCCATAAACTTCCTTCTTCCCAAGTTTTACACCAATTTATAAATTAACCAAAGAGCAGAAGCCAACACTAAAATATAAGTCAACACCTTCAGTAGTTTTCTTGAAGACCTTTCATCGGACACCATTTATTTCAGTAAGCTTCAGCCCCATGTTACAGCAGATCCCAGACAATCAACAAAGTTTAGTATGTGTATTGCTTGCACTGCCTCTCAGATTGCTCCTTAGTTGTTTCCCTGGCTCCACTGCTCCTTAATTCTATTTAATTCTACTTTGTCAGCCAGCTCTTGATTTAGTACTTGGTGGGCTCTGGCTGGATCTGCAGTAAGTATAATATGAAGGCTTAGATACGGGAATTGATGACCTGATGTCCCTGGAATATCTCTGCTAAATGCATTTCTATTACCATGGTATTTCCCATACTTTAGTGGAGTGTTAGTTCATAACTGGACTACCAAAAAAAGCCATTTATTTCTTAGCTTTCCAAGGCAGCCTGCCATGCAGTGACTATCTAGGCATATGCCAGTTTGCTTAGTATGTCTGACAAGGTTTTAGCCTTAGGCATGGCAGATACGGGCACAATTATGAGTCACCAGCAAACTCTTTTGTTTCCTTGCCAACCATTATATATTAAATATTTTCTCTTTCTTAGGGCTATTTATGTCCAAATGAGTTTATTGCAACTCAGGGACCATTGCCAGGAACAGTGGGTGATTTCTGGAGAATGGTGTGGGAGACAAGAGCTAAAACACTTGTGATGCTTACACAGTGTTTTGAAAAAGGACGTGTAAGTTACCAGTGAACCAATTAAAAGAATTTGATATAATTGGAAATTCTGTGTGTAGTTTCTGTCAAGATTATAACATGATAATTGTTAATTAATTACTAATCATCTCCCTGCAGATAAGATGTCATCAGTACTGGCCAGAAGATAACAAACCGGTGACTGTGTTTGGGGATATAGTGATTACTAAATTGATGGAAGATATTCAAATAGACTGGACCATTAGAGATCTAAAAATTGAAAGGGTAAGCCAATACTGGAAGTTGATAAAAAAAATTCATCCAGCACCACAAAGAACATCAGATATGCTATATCCCATCAGATATGCTATATACCTACTGGTTCACTATTCTTCTTTTAATCTTTTAGTGCATATGCATTTTACTGCGTGGTTGTCCTGCATTTTATTTTCATTCATGTTTTATTTCCTGAGAATTTCTGTCACAAAGAGCTCAGATATTTTTCCAACATGCTATGAAGGGCCTACTAAGATTACTGAACTTCTGGTTTGGTGGGAGGTGGAGTTTCTACTTGGACACCTTGGTGTCTGTTCTAGAAAGGAATAATCCTAACCATTCTGCGATCAGACAAATCCCTTTGAATGTATCCCTCTCAGATGAAAGGGCAAGATTCTCTGGTGCAGCTGTTTTGCATTGTACCACCAGCCATCGGCCTCCACCTCCAGAAGATTCACCCAATATAAACTAGAATCATCAGTATTACTCCTACTCTTTGTGCTGGGAAGGAGAAGTAGGGGTGCAGCAGAGATCTTTGCCTTTGTTATGACCCACAACTACAGTTTCCATGCTTCGGAAAAATTATAAGCCAGCATTACGTCATGTGCTCAAAAAGCAATCGGGGAATAAAGACCCCAAATTAAGTCAGCTTTCTTTTCCACTCCCAGCACTGATCTGTGTTGTACATAGTGCAGCCTTATCCTAGGACCTGAACTTGGCTGTCCTAATGCAGGCATTACCATGCTGTGGCATGTGCATGTGACAAAGAGCACACAGCAGGAAGAGGTTGGTCTCAGTGGTCACCCCATAGGGATATGTTGTACACACAGTACAGAGAAACTGCACATTTAAAAATTATTGAGAGAAGACAAACCTTTTTTTCAGCTAAAAATAGAACATAAAGAAACAAGACTGGAAAAAAGACTATTCAGGATAAAAATGACTGCCAGCAAAATGCCAAGTCACTTGTGTTAATGAGGGTGAGGCTGAAAAGAAGATAATCTGAATTGACTGGGTGAGCCATTTACTGTAGCTGAACTACCCTGCACAAAAGATATGCCCTTTGTAAGCATGTCATTGAATGTGCTGTATTGCTGGTTTTAAGACTGTACATCCATTCACAAATGGGTGGATGCTTGATCATCTTCCAGTGAAGATAAAAAACATATGTGAAACAAATTACTCAAAATCATTGCCATTGTGCATCCAAAGTAATTTCTCTTCCATTTTTATGTTGATCAGTTAAAAAAAAAATAGTGCAACTACAAGTAGTTGCTACACATAAGTGTTCACTGTTGTTGAATATTTCTTGCAATATGAAAGAACTAAGTGTTTGTTTTAAAAGAGATTTTAAAAAATAGAAACTGGTTCATTACACAAGAGTTTATTAAACTCTGGTACTCCTTGCTGCAGGATATTGTGAATGCTAAAAACTTACAGGGATTCAAAAAATCTGCATAAATTATTAGAAGAAAATATTGATGAGTGCTATTAAATTTCCATTTACCGCCTCTCACTGAGGCAGTTCACAAGCCACAAACTATTAAGAATGGAAAGGATATTCTAGAGAACTACAGATTCATTGTTGTCATGTTTTATGATGTTTCCTAACAGTTTTTTCTTGACCACCGTTGGAAACAGCAACTGACGTAGACAGGCCTTTGGCACGATCCTGTTATTTCATTTTTACATCCTTCAAAAGTAATCTGGGTATCAGACTATAACCTCTTTTTTGAGGTTACTGTTGCTGCTGCTGTGATTGAGAGGGCATGAAAGAAAATATATCTGTGTTTACCAGTGTATGTGTGTTTGCTTTTACCACATTGGATCAGTCTTAGAGTGATTGTTTTTTCCTGAACAAATTTGTCATCCCATCCCACTAAACTTCTAAATGAGCCATAGCAACTTCAACCTGCAATCTACTAATAACAGATATAATGACTAAAGTCAAATGAAGAGTCACTAATACTTCCTGAAAGATGGATTTGATGTCATCCCTCAAAAAACCTGCCAGAAGTTCTGTGCACAGCAAATTATCACTTCATGACAGTAATCTTATCATTATTATGCTATTCTAACTTTATTTTTTACATGAAATTATGGAGAAGGTTACATGTACCTTAATGAACCTTCTGTAGCATTTCTTCTGTAAAAACTGCATTATTATGTATTTTTTCAGCATGGAGACTGCATGATGGTGCGGCAGTGTAACTTTACCTCTTGGCCAGAACATGGAGTCCCTGAAACTACTGCACCAATTATCCATTTTGTAAAACTCATCCGTGCAAGTCGAGCACACGATAACACACCAATGGTGGTTCACTGCAGGTAAGCACATTCACAAAACCTTCACAAAACCATCAAAGTTTGGTAGCTTCAAATTTCAAGTGCATAATAATGCACAAGGAAGTTGCCAGAAGAACAACCATGAGGACTGAATGCACAGATATGGACAGTGATGAAAGTTTCTCTAGAAGTCCTTCTTACTTCTTTCTAGAAGGTAAAATGCCAGTGACTATTCTTCCATTTATAGAAATCCATTAAGGTGATATCAGGGAAATAATTGCTTCAACAATTACCATAAAGTACTACTGAATTTTTCTCCATTTTCCTCCCTAATCGTAAGAAGAGGAATAGCAAATGAAATGTGTTGGTTTAAATTACTTCTGTTATAATTAGAGCTCTTCTTAAGAAGCAAGTATTTAAAAGGTATTTCAAATGTACATGTCACATATCATAAGGAAGAAACTATTTGAAGCCACAGAGAATGGCAAATGGAAATAAGAGTTTGCATAAGCCAAATTTCAAACTTGGATGCCTGTAAACAGCTAAAACCTATATTTAGGCTCTTAAATAAGTGGCCTGATGGTTAGAGGTGTTCAGCTGTCATAATTTCCACTGATTTCATTAATACCCTTAAACTTAGGTTTCAAGGAGCAAGTGTGTGGGGAGGCCTAAGTCTTAAGGAAACCAATGAGTGTGTTCGCATTTTTGTGAAGGTCAGTGCTCCCACTGAATGACAGGGCTTGCTCCATCAAAGGGATCTAAACTCATAGGTCTGCTATGAGGCTTTGCCTCATTCTCACTTGGTGTGAGTCTGGAAATAAGTGGAAGGAACAGATGGCTTTGATGATACAAATCTTTTCCCAAACCACTTTATCATGCATGGGAGTTCTTTTTATTTATCTTGCCTTGTGGGTGGCATCCTATGGGTGGCACCCACAAGGGGTAGTAAAGCCTTATTTAATATTGTTGTCTGTGATGAACATTTCCCTCTACTGCAAGAGCCAGAGAGACTATGGCAGGAGAGAACAACATGGCCTGCATGTTTTCAGGACACTTATACTCTGTGGAGACTCTGCAAGGAACCCTATATTCTTTTCAGAAGGGAGATGTGTAAAGGGGCCAGCATGGGCCTGATACTCCACCTGTGCTGAGATTCCTGATGGTTATAAAACATTACTGTGTATTCTCATATCCAGAAAACTCATTCATTACTTATTGTTCATTAGATATTTATTGCAAGCTCAAGAGTTCTTCTACATATCTCTTGATTATCTGCCGTGATATACCCTGCATTTATTACACCAATTGCAGAGAAATCTGATAGTTATTTGGAAATTATTCTATTCATTATAAGACCTTGAAATAAAACACTACCTACCAGAACATCTGGCACACTCACCCTCCTTTTAAAAGTATTTTCTTATAATTTTTTTCCTAGATCCCATGTTATTTTGTCTCAAATACCAGAAGTATCACAGAATCCCAGTGTGATTTCACAAAATCTTGTGGTTTTTTTCCTCTCAATTAATGAGCTCTAGAAAGCTCACAGAAAACTATATGGATTTTTTTTTCACTCAAACAGGTTTGGGTCATATGAACATATAAATGAGTAGTATTGCATTTATCTGAAGAAAATGTGAAAGCAAAATTAGAAAATGGCTCAAATCCAGATTTTACTTGATCCAATTCACAAAGGAATTCACAATATGTAAATACTGAAAAAAGATTTAGGTTTTGCTTCAAGTTTTTCTTTTCACAATAAGCAATTTATCCAGAATATTCTAAGAAAATGCTGAAAGCATTAACATAAAAGCTTTAATTTATCTTGTTTATCACGTTTACAGTGCTGGTGTTGGAAGAACAGGTGTTTATATTGCACTTGACCATTTAACCCAGCATGTAAATGACCATGATTTTGTGGATATCTATGGACTTGTAGCTGAGCTAAGAAGTGAAAGAATGTGCATGGTACAAAATCTGGTAAGATTTATCTATTCTGTTTTCTTGTTGTTGAAAAATTAGTCATCTCTTCATGTGATATACAAAACAAGACTAGAAGGCTCGTAACAATCAGCTGTATAATACATCTTCTACCAAATCCTGCTTTTATTTATTTCAAGCATTGTGGAAATATATTGTCTGTTTCCAACTAAGTACACTTAGCCAGGAAAGTCTTGACAAGTGCTGAAAAGAGTACTATTTATTTTTAAACCTAAATAATATTTTATCACTCTCTAAGAACGTTTATTTCAAGTTTTGCATGCAGAGTAATTGTTAGATTAAAAATGGATTCACTCATTCACTACTTAATTTGACTTTATTTACTATTTAAGTGTATTTTTTGTGTATATGCATATGTGACATAGTCCACCAAACTTTAAAATATTCGTTTACCTTTGAACTCATTATCGATTCTTTGATTCTTTTTCAATTGCTTCCAATGAAATAGTACATATGGATGGATTTAATCACAGATTTCAAACTGTTCAAAATCAATGGTGGGGTTTGGGTCTAAAAATGTACATTTCTGGCAGACTTATTTTGTATGGATATAAGTCAGTGATGCCCTGCCAGTGAGGAAGGCTTCCTTCTGCTGCATCTGGAATTCTTAGTATATGTAAAGGAATAATAGAAGAATTTAAAGCTGATCCTAAATGCCCAGTGGAACAGAAATAAGCTTTATTTGGATAAGGCTTCTGGCATAAGTCTCCTGCAGCCCATATCTAACCCAGGGCAGCCTGAGTAGCCTTTGATTCTACAGCATGACTTAACAACTTCCCAGTATGGACAAGTAGTTTCATGATGAACTTCCACATGACTGATGGATTTAAATTGATTTTAATATAAGGAGACTTGCTCCATTTGGAATGAAATTCTGCTATTCCATATCACATCAGAATATGTAACAAGTGTGTCATATTCTGGTGATATTCTGACATGATGTATCTTGTAAGGTGCAGTCTGGATACCACATGCTCTAAATTTTTCCTTTTGAAATATTGATGCAGCTAAACAATTGCCAGTACTTTCTTGTGATGATGAATTCTGGGAATACTTTTTGGTTCTTGCTTTTCTTTTTGACTAGAAGTGGAATCATCTAGAGATAAATCAAAGGCTGGAAAACAGTTTAATGGGAGCACTCCCAAAATAAAATCTTAAACCAGTGAGACATTTGATAATATCATTGTATGTTTTTAAAATATGCATAATTTTTGTGTATCTCTTAATTTAAATGTTTTGGTAGGGGCTAGGAGAAGGTGTGCCAAAATGCAATACAAGAGTTCACATTTCCCAACAAATCAAATATTCATCTGTATGCTAGCTGAAAAATTCTGAGATAGCCTGTTCTCTGTCCAGGTCATTTCTAGCTCATATTTGCAGGACCACAAAAGTCAGATCAGCAACAAAATTTGCCCAAAGGGAATCAATCTTGTAAAGTTTTATAGTGGATTCAAAAGTCAAGATACTCTGAGAGTTCTGTTATAAAACGCTGTTGAGTTGCCTATTAATCAGATTTTATGTGATCAGCACAGAAGATATAAAAAAGAGGAGCAATTCCTTCTCAGAACTGAGTATAAAAATCCCTCAGTCAAACTGTCTGTAAGATCTATGGGTAAAATAAACCAAAACTGATTGCTCTTGGACTTGTATTTTGCTTGTTTATAGCTTCAAAATAATGTTCCTTTTTGCTAATAGAGTCATGTTCTGTTACTGTAACCAGTGGATGAGAATAGTTAAGATTGTCATTGATTCTATCTGGGAAAAGAACTAGTTACACATAAATTGCCCAGGTAGCCTGCTTCGCTCTCTCCTGGCACACCGACAAAGATTTTCATTGCTACATCATCAGAAGTAGCTGCATGAGTGTAAGGGATTACAGAGCTTTCAGAGCCTGCATTCTGAACTGGAATAACCAATCTAAACTCCACTGCAATTTAAGACCTTTGTTCTAGAAATTCATGTTTGTTCAGCAGACATATCAAAGTTTAACTTCTCGCCAAGTACATGGGCTAGTTTGAGGTCATGTTGTGCTATTATTTCAGTAAGAAAGTTATTGAAAAGTGTAATGGTGCTGCAGGCTTCAGGGGGCCTGTGAAAAGCTGCTTTAACCAACAGTTCTGGAGCTGTGACAGTAAAAATTCGTGGAGGCAAATTTCTCATACATCTGAGACACTTGAATTACAAATTGATGGCGGCTC
This sequence comes from Hylia prasina, assembly GCA_013397195.1. Lineage (NCBI taxonomy): Eukaryota > Metazoa > Chordata > Aves > Passeriformes > Sylviidae > Hylia > Hylia prasina. The sequence goes on along the minus strand of VYXD01010577.1, from coordinate 228,979 downwards.
TGAAATAAAATCGCAATTACTGAGCCAAAAAATTACACAAATATTTTTACCTGTGCAAAAGTCAGGGCTAAGAGGATTTTGGTGCAGATATTCCAAATCCATCTCCACAAGGTCTTGTGCAACATGTTCTAGCTGACCTAGCTTGAGCACCAGGTGGTCTCATGAGGTCTCTTCCTATCTGAATGTACCTGGCTTATTTTCTGCATTTACATATTCAATATTTCTGCTACGTGAGTATATGCTTGATTCATTTATTATATTTCTATCTGTTTTCATTCCTTTATTTCATTGTTACATTGCCTTATTTTGTTTTCCTCTTTTCAGACTTGATGTCCTTGCAAGTGTCAAATTAACTTTGGTTGCCCACTCTTCCTGTTATCATATGTTAAAAATGAGGCTACAGCTTGAGAGATATAGCTCAAAATACTGGGTTAATTTCCTCCTAGCACTGGTGCAAGCTCCTAGAACATATAGGTTTAGATTTACTTGAACTTCTGCATTTGAGTGCACCCTGCTGGTTTTCTCTGTGGTAGAAAAAGGAAGATTTTCTTGTCTACATATTACGTTCATGTGGTTCAGTTCAATGTGGACTCATTCATCAGTCTGTATCTTGTGGCAAAATGTCTTTTCATAGAACAAACATCCACATAAAATTGTGGAGTAGCCTTTTAGTTTCAGTAATGGTTAGTCTAACTTCATATATCTTACAGTTCATAAGGATTAATATGTTTTGACAAATTTAAAGCATTATGTTTCATAATAATTGAAATCAGATCAGGCATATATGATATGATCACTGAAGTACTGAGATTGCTGAGTTAAACTGCAGTTATTTTGAGATTTTCTAGATGTTATAGAAAAAGGAAACAGTTTTTTTGGTATTACAAGTACATTTTTCTTTTAATCTTTAAATTCGCACCTTACAGGCACAATATATATTTTTACATCAATGTGTATTGGATCTGTTGACAACCAAGGGAAGTAGTCAGCCCTTATGTTTTGTAAATTATTCAGCACTGCAGAAGATGGACTCCCTGGATGCCATGGAAGGTAAGGAGATACAGACTGTGTCAAAATTATTTTTCACAGCAGGTGCAATGACTTGCCCAGACTAAGAAGCAGAAAAAAAAGTCCTTTGACATGCATTTTTTGCTTTAAAAGTATAAATAAAAGTATAAATGTCTTTTGCTGCTCTTTATTCCCCTCCACAGTAATGGTTGTTGCTCATTTCCCCACTTCGTTCCATGCAAGATTTTTAAATTCAGTGTAAAACAGTTATCTGCCATCAGTTACTATTTGTTTACAAGGTAGGTTAATTTAATGTATCTGTTTCTTCTGCAGGTGATGTGGAGCTTGAATGGGAAGAAACAACCATGTAAATACTAGGAGTAAATGCTACAGAAAAGGAGATTTTGAAAATCAAAGTCATATTTTTCTAAGCACAGGGGCCAAAGTGAATTCCCCTATTTTGTTGATTAAAAGAAACACAGATGATTGAGACATCTTTTCTTCTATCGATGTGCCTTCATAAATAAGTTTAAGTATTTTATTCAGAACACCGAGGACTACTGGTTTGGAGTACTTTTGCACAAACTGCACTTCTGGTGTTATATAAATAGTGCATTCAGAATGTATTTAAAGTGTACTTGAATACATTCCTTTTTTCCAAACTGTCTTTGTAAAAGAAAAATGAGCCAAATAGGGTGTAAAAAAAAAAATCATATTTCCACTGAACCTATTTTGGTGTGAAATTGCCGTGTTCTGTGTGTTTTGGTTTTAAGTAAAAGCTAAGGTTTCTTTACTCATTCTTGATAGATTGGCTTCAATGTTGTCAGTTCTTGCAGATTAATTCCAAGACCATCACAATGATCTTTACCTAAGTGTATCTTCTGGTGTTTTGAATATTTTTTTAACAAGTGGTTGTACATCAGCTCATGATCCTGAACAGCTGAAGAGTCACCTTCTGACATTGGGAGGATTATTCAGCTTTTACACAGCACACAGTAGCTCTTCAGGGAAACTTGGGGCTATTTAAACTATTTTATAATCAGCAGGTTGGGTTTTTTTAAATACATAATGATGATTGCATATGTTCAGTGCAGAAAAAAGTGTTTTACATTCCTACTACTTTTTCAAGCAGATAAAGTAAAACTATAAATCTATTATGTTATAATGAATGCTAGATTTGCTTATGTAATAGAATGTTTAGAATTCATTTACCTTTCTTGAATATAATACCCTTCAGCCTTTTGAAAGGTTGCTAAATTTTAATACCAACATATTTTATAAAACAATTGTCAAGTAAAAAATTTTTGCAACTTCCTCAGGTTTGGCAAATCACTGAAGACACTGAAAGTTATGGGAGCTAACATCTAGAGGTTTAATAAAAGAAAACGTCTTCCACTCCTGATGACGATGATGTTGATGATGATGATGATGATGACGATTATCATTATTATTAGAAATAGCTGTGAAACAGGAATGAGAGAAGCAGGAAGTTTGAGAGGAAAAGCAAAAATTAGCAGAGTAGGAAGGCTAGAGAGATAATGAAACTGTGTGCCCCGGTTTTACATGGTAGTGACAGTATTCAATTGATATTATTGGGTAGAAGGGTTGCTAAGTTTTTCTCTGGTGAAGAAATATATCATCATTCTGAATAACAATGAAGCTGTGACCTTAATCTGAGATGCAAAACATAATAGCAAAGAGACTTTGGAACTGCCATCTTATATTGTGTTTAGAAAGAAGAAATCCAAGCTGTCATGTTGAGGTATCAAGCTCAGGCAAGTAAGACAAAACTCTTTAGAACCTTGAAATATGTGTGTGAGGGACTGTTCTTGTGTGTGCGCACTCTGCCCAGAACAGCCAATGAACAAAAATTTCCATTTCTTCACTGTAGCTTCCAGACAGAAAATGCTATGCCAAAGGCAATGTGGTGCTTTTCCAGAACTAAATGACGGCGGTTTTAGAAACTGGCAAGGATGGTACAGTCAAGACCCTTTGTAATTTTGTAGAAAGTGCCAAATACCTAAAATGAAAAATCAAAAGACAACATATAAGGAGGTGGAAGTGGTCTACAGAGATATTTGGGAAATCTGTCTTTTAGGAAGATCAACAGTATTGTAAACATCACCTGTCAGGCTAAAAAGAAAACAATGCCTTTTAAAGCTTGGTAGGGGGAGAGAGAGGTGATGTCCACAGCTGTTCAAATCTCTGGCAAAGCATTCGGTACAGCTCTAGTTTCATTTGGTTCCTATGAAACATGTGTTCTTCATTTATTATACATGCACTTTAAAGTATTCTGACAAATTGCTTATAGGGACTTACAGATGTTTTTCGTGATTTGTGGTTGTACTTGGTAGCAGTACAGGGAGCACTGTGATAAATTGACATTACAGAGTCATATTCTTGTATTGTCTTATATCCACAATGGTGGAATATCTGGAGGAAAAATCTAAGCCTTATGCATCTTAGAGATGGACTCCAGAAGTTCTAAATGTGTTTAAGTGTTCTCTGGCTTTTATAAAATACTTAACAGTAAAGATTCTATGCACTCCTTTAGGGGACCTGCTCCTGCTTACACTGCAGGTTACACTGCAGTCAGTAACCTGCCTGCCTGACAACTTAGTAAGAGACTAGAAAATGTGACTCCCTTTACTCTATGAAAAGTAATTCATCTACTTTACTGTACAATATGACATAAGCCATCTGATATGCCACCTTGACACATTTTGTATTGTCTCCGGGGTAAAAGACAATATTCAGCATAAACTGGCCACATCTCATAAGGTATGTGGTCAGGGAAAGAAGCATCTCAAAGCAATTCTCTCCTAGCACTGGGTTTCAGTACAAACACAGCAATAGTTTGAACCTTCCTGTGTGTCTGTCAAGGCTTTAGAGGGATACGGGGAGCATCCATATATCATGAAATTCCTCCAGACTTCAGTTCAATGATGAAGAAAGAATTTCCACATAGTCTCTTGTCTCCCATCCCTCGTCGCTTATGAAATGACACCTATGGTGGTGCTATTGACAGCACTCCAGAGTTGGAGTCAAGCAGAATTTGTCCAATTGCTATTTTAAGAATATATTTTTATATATGAAGCAGTCCATCTATTCATTTTTAATGTCACCACTCAATTTTCTACAAATTCTTAGCACTACTAATATAGCGAGAGTGTACTCTGACAAAATTAGAAATGGAATGAATAAAAATTGGAGAAAAATTCAGAAATTCTACAGGATTATTGAAATTAGGTCACACCATATTAAATGATCGGGGAAATTTCTAGAGACTGATATATTTCCATACAGATAAGAAGCACTATTTATATATATATATTTACAGCCAGTTCTGCTGGACAACCTTACAAGAGACTACTGTCAGTGCACTTAAAATATTGACTTGTTCTGTTCACAAAAGTAACAGAAAGACAGCAGAACATTAAGTTCTTGTTGAATTTAAAAGACTTCTTATATGTTAAAAGAATTGAAAAAAATAATTGTGAGTTCAATTGTGATTTTACTGCATATATGGAGCTATTCAGTAATTTAATTTCTTAACATTTTTGAAATTTTAATAATGTGAATTAATCTGTGTAGTACCATCTATATATTGCTGCAATATAGAGTATAATCATAAGCAGTTGCTAAGAAAAACCAGCAAAGAACAATGAGTCGATCATATTTCATACTAAGGTAGCAAGACAGGGAGCTTTCTTGGTTGCATACAGAAATTCAAAAGCAACCTAGATGTGGATATGAATTTGCTGAGATTCAGGATACAAAGCCTTGTGAAGTCTGTAAACAGAGAAGATTTTTTCTGAAAATATCTTGACAGCAGGTTAAAATAAAATTTGAGAAGTATACCTGTTTCAGAGGGTTACATATGTGTTAAGCATAACACAAGATCATTGTCTGTCCATGGAAATATACAGTAAAAATAGATCCAAAATAAGTTTTCTTTTAAGGCATACAAAAAGTATTTAATCATCCTCTGGTTTAGAGGATATTCACATGGTAATAATGAATTCAGGGTTGCTTTATAACTAAGTTATGTACCCATTCAGTGCTGCAAAATCTGCAGTATACTGAATACAGTAGACTGTAGCTGGAAACCGTTGACACATAGCACTGAACATGTCTTTGTTGGTTTTGATTTTAAGGAAATGAGTCAGAGAAAATGTGCTGAAAGGTGATGCTCTGTTTCAATCATTTCTCTGTGAGTGTTGTGTCACCGCTCTATGTATGGTGTCAAAAAAACCAAGTCCTCCTAACATGATTCTCCATGTTTTCTCCCCTTCTAATGTTGTTTCTTATCTGTATGTGACTGTATTAGATGGAATTGCAAACAGTAATATGGGTCATCTGAATTCCAATACTGCAGGCCTGACTGCAGGTAGTGGCCTTGCAGGTGTGTAGAGGCCTTACTGCAAACCTTCTCTCTGTCTCTTTTCTATGAATTAATTTCCAGATGACATCATGGAATATCAGCTGCATTTTTGCTCTGACTCATGTTCAGTACATTTTCTGCCCTGTCCTCTCTGTGGCTATGATTATCAGGCAAGTGCAAAGCTATTTCTGTGGTTCCAGAGCTGAGCTATGTTACCAGTGGCACGTCTTTGCAGCACCAGCTCTGTAAACAATTGTAAGGGTAAGCTGACTTCTTATCCAGAACTTCTCCTTACTGCTATAATAAATTCTGGTATAAATTTTAGTACTGGTCATTGTTCAGTGTGAGCTGAATAAAGCAGGATGGATTCAGTGTTTGATATTTTACATGGAGATTCTCTTTTCTCATTAACTTTTCCCAAACAATGCTGAACAAATTACTTATTTTAATTGTTTCCTCTCACAGCTCCCTTATCATGTAGGCCCTTTCTCAGATTCTGTGTAAACAAAACTGAAAATCGATGGCTTTTCACCACAGAGTAACAGTGTATGACACATTTTATAGATCCCATATCATCAGGCAGCTTGCAATGAAGTTGCGAGTCTGTATTTCAGTTGAAAGACAACATTTAGAAGGTTTCAGATATATTTGGATCATCTTACTCTGCTTGTTGATTGGTGTTACCAGGGTGATCTTTTTGTAGGATGACAGCTGCACCCAGCTATCCACTGTAATAATGAATAAACCGTTCCAGTACTCTTTACAGTCAATACTGTGAGAGCTGGGGGAAGCTGTACAAGGATGTTCCCAAAATATTTTGGAGGAGATGGAGTTCTGAATGATATAAAAAGAATACTTGGATACTGGAAACCTAATATGCAGCTAAAGCTGTACCATTCACAGTTGCATTCCGTGAAGCCTGCTGAGCAGGGGGTGTGTCCTGGAAAACACAGAGCATATTTGGGACAATATAACAACCTTTGAGCTGAGTAATGCGTGGTGCAGGGAACCCCTGTCATCCATGCAGGAATGAACTTAAATAAGCTTTACCATAAAATGTCCCTGGTTTACTAGGAAAACACAAATGCAGGTAACACCTATTATGACAGCTGGTAACATCCTTTGTGATTCAGCTTAGTGCTAGGAACCAAGGGACTCTATTTAGTCAATTCTTTCAGTAATTGTAACTACAGAAACAAATACTTTGACAAATACTATAGACAAGGAAGATTTTCTTCCACTTATGGAGGCACAAGCATAAAATTAATTAAACCTGTGTGATCCTCTCTTCCCTTCACTCTGCTATCTGCATGTGCTCACCAGTTGGGAATAATATTCATTCACAAAATAACGTTCGTTCACTTTTGATTCCTCTATTGGTAATCCCATTCTCAGAATCCAGCATAAAGCAGCTACAGAATGGTGCCTTTTCAAGTGCCTTCTGTTTGGATTCACAAAGCTCCATCTAACTATTTTTCTTAGAGAATTCTACTAATTCTCAGTCAGTGATACAGAGAAAATACACAGAGTGTGAATCTGGTCTTGCATATTGTGCACAGAATTCTTTTCTGAGCTGCACTGACGCAATACGGCACTCCAGGCCTGGGCAAAGAATTGACCTGAGGAGAGTGTCTGCCTAGCATGTAATCCTACTCCCTTTGAGAACAAGATAGTTATCTGACAATGCACTGTCCTGTTCAGGGAGTCCCAAAAATATTCTCAAATCTGTCTGACATTTATATGTAGGAGTTTAATCTGAACCATTCTCTGCTAAGGATAAACAAGAAAATTCAGGTCATTGTCGTCATTGTCAGCAACCCATCTTGGCTGCTTAGGACACCAAGAAACAAACCTCTTCTTTAACTGGTTTTAATAGTGCTTTTAACTGATAAAGACTTAGTGTCTTCTTCATGGTTTGCAATTAAAGTACACAAATTTTGTCACTTTTCTGTCCTTTATATCTTTTTTATTCTCTTTCAAAGTGGGGATTTGGAGACATGACTTTTCAATAGTTACAGGCTGTCTTAGGAGGTGAGCTGTCCTGATAAAACAGCCACTAGGAGGATTCTTTGATAAAAAATGTTCTATAATAATGGCCAGATTATTATAATTCCTAAAAAATACACCTACAGCCAATATGGTAAGAATATACATCTACTAAATATCCTGTACATCAAGAGTGTGACTAAATGCTCATGTAGGCAGATACACTAATCACTTCTCAATTTTCCCATTCTTTTTGCCCTTCCAGTTTCTATTATCCTATCCTGGCACTCCTAAGCAGGTTTTGGGGACATACCAGGTTGCTGGTTTGTCACATTCCCTGGGGTTTCCTTGGCACCCCAGGGTACTTCAGGGGAGGTGGCACTGAACGGGGTGTGACATTACCCCCTTTACGAGGTCTGCAGGTCCCGGTTATCGAAAGCTTCAGCGCAGGGACATACGGACAGCAGCACGGGTCTTGGGGGCTGAACAGAGATGGTTTATTCAACGCATGGTGGAACCCAAGAACCCCCTTCCACGTGTTGGGCATGCTTTTATCCACACAGCAAGTGGAAGGGGCAGGAGCCGGGGCATCCCATCCAACAAGGACAGAGCATGAGAGAGGACCAGGGGAATCAGCAAGGGAAGGATTGCAACACCCGGGTCAAACCAAAAACAGGGGAGAATACAGGGGTGTGCTGGGCCAAACCACAAAATGAGAATATGGACATGAAATGACCCAAAAGGCACACTGCAACACTGGTTAATGATGATTAATGCATCAGCTATACTAATTCTGTTAAAATTTAATGAGACAAACATTCCCCTCCTGCATACTCTCTCTGAAGCCAGAAGGGATCCCTGGCATCACTATCAGTGCCAGCTGGCAGTCAGACAAAGATGGTCCTCTGCTAATGTGAGAGAAAATGTATTCTTAGGGGTTTTTTTCCAGACTTTGCATGTCTGAAACAGATCATTTAATTTCTATATAAAAAAAAATCCGTCAAACATTTTTTCCTAACACTTATGTGTCCTATGTATTTGTTTGAAAACTCTGGGGCAAACCATTTTCTCCCAAAATGTCTTTGTGCACCTTCTGTCACTTCTAAAAATACCATTGAATTCCTTCTGCATCCCAAGCCAAACAAATGGCCAGAAGATTGTCAAGAGTTACCATGGATGGCATCGCTGCAACACAGTGCTTGTGCTTCACTTAGCCGTTGTCATCCCCTCAGTTCTCTTGTCTTGACAAGGAAGAACTTGTGGTAGGCAGTGGCTCTCAAGATGAAGGGCATTAGCTAAGAGAGATTTTTGCATAGAACCAACTTCCTCTTCCTGGAAAGATTCCAAATGAGCACTTCAGGAGTACAGCAGGTAGTTGTCAACCAAGGCATCTTTCTTCTTCATTCTTTGGGAAAAACCTCCCAGCTCTGTGTCTAGAATACTAGAAAAATTACAAAAATTACAATAATTAACTGAAGATCACTTTTTCTAGCTTGTGATCATTGTTATGATATATCACATCCATGCATCCTTTACTATGTATGCATGCACAAGCAGCTACTCAAGCTCTTGAAACTAAAAGCACATGTAAATCATCATGTCAGGTGTGACTAGCTTGTTTTGTGACTATTAGGTCTTGAATCTACAGAAGTAATTGATTCTGATTTTAAAAATAAACTTTGGGTTGTCATTTTTTCTGGTTCTCCAAAACCAGGAAGAATGTTCAGCAGTGCCTTTCTTTAAGCAGACTTTGTGAAACAAAATTTCTCCAACAGCTGAAAGAGGGAGAAAGTTTCCTTTAAGGTAAAACTAAAAAAGTTTCAAAATGGACAGCTAGTGTCAATTCCAGAAGGATTTAAAACTTAGACATGAGCTTGCAAAAATCATGTTAATTGAGCCAATATCCATATGAAAAGAATATTGTACTTAGCAAAAGTACATTGAATTATGTACTTGAAATATTTGTATTAAAATGCTTAGGAGAAAAGAATACTGTATTAATTAAATACAGAAATTCTATATTCCATTTATATCCAGCATCATATGATGTGTTTTGCTTTTTCCTGAGAGAGAAATTCCAAATAAAAATCAGAGTTCAGCATTTTGATGAACTTGGCTAAAAAGTTCATCTTTCAAATATGTAAATCTGTGAGCAAGACTTTATGGTGTCATTTCTAAGAGAATACAAATCAAATTAAATTAGGTTTTCTATTACAATTTCTTTTTTAAAACAAGTCTTTGTAATCTATATAGGATATATTTCAATCACATTTAGGAAATCAATTCAGTATATACTGTAGAAGAACTATGTACAGTTCCTTCTGGAGAAGGACTGCAAGAATAATTTTAGGCTCTGTATTTCAGCCCTGTGCTGCACACAGGTCACACACAATTCAAATAAAGTTCCATGCCAAAGACATAGCATATGACTGGCAGTGAGAGTCTGCTGGTATTGCTGGGTAATCCAAACCCTGCCTTTGGGAGGAAGTGACTCAGGGGAAGCTGTTGAGGCCAACAGCATCAGAATAGCCCAGGCACTCAGCCCAGTCATGTTCCACAATGTAGTGAGCTCACGGGACAACCAAAGCAATCTCCTGCATTCCAGCCTTTCCAAATGAGTGCTCTTCTCCCGCTTCTCTGTGTACCAGAAACACTGGTGGCTCTTGGGCACAGGAGGCTTTCAGTATACAGACCAGGTAGATTACAATCTGCTTCATATTCCATGCACCCTTTTTTTTTTTGGTGTCTCTCTTTCTCTTTTTCTTTTTTTTTTTTTTTCTGAAGGTCAAAAATAAAGCTATTAAGAAAGGAGCAATGACATAAAACAGGAGTTAGGTTGTGTTAGAAAATTTCAAGAATATTTAAATGTTACGATGCTTAACTCTTGGGCAAAATCCTTAGCTGACAGGTAAGTGCTCAAACTCAAAGCACACTGAAAACTAGCAACTTAAGAAAGGCATTCTCAGAAATTATGAATGAGACCTAGGAAAAAACAAGGACTGATGATGTAGGTAAAAATTGTTAGCTAATTCAACTGGAATTGCCAATTCTCATTTCCCCTTCTAAAAAAAAATAAAATCCAGAAGTAAACTGCTGGGCTTTTATTTTAAGCATTCAAATAATACGTTGATTTACTTTCATCCTCTTCTTGATTCAGAACAGGGAACGGTTTATCCTTGTTTGTCACATCTCAGGGAATCATCACACCAGCTTTTTCCCATGCATTATCTGTATTATCCTAGTAGTGCCATTTTCAAGAAAATTCAGATATTCCTTCAGAAAGGGATGTACCCTGAGGGGGGCAGGTTCTTATCTGAAATGTGGAAGGCAGTTTTTCAAAACCTGAAGTACTGTAATAAAAAAAATTACAGGAACCTGGCTAGATCTTCTCCCTTCTTGAAAGAGCATTGATACCTTGCCTGCTTTTCTTTTTCTGCCTTTAATGCTCCTCAGTTATCCCCCAAAAAATGTACAATTTTTCACAATAAGGAACAATCATAACATATTTCATAGCAAAATAGGGCAAAAAAACAGAATCTCATTGTCCTGTAGTCTGCATATTTTGCTTGAAGGCAACATCACATCTAGCAGAAGTTGATTTGCTGCTTCTCTTCAGCCAAGATATCTGGGTTTTTCTTTCTATCAGGACATTGACATAAATTTGCCTTGCTATGACTAATTGCATCTGTTTCCATCCACATAAACACCAACATCAGTTTACTCTGTTCCTCTTTGCAGCAGTCTTTACTTTTTCCTTGATCACTGTCAGCATTTTCCCTTGACTTTTCTATTCCCTTTATCACCACATTCATTCAATATTTACACAGTGTTTCCAAGCATCTCATCATTCTTGTCAGAATTTTGTCTTCCCATTCTGTGCTTTTGGTAGTTGTACCAGCTGTTTTGAGATGCAGTGCAGACCCTGAAAACGGACATGGAATTGCAACTAAGTCTTCCCAGCCTGAACAGGAAGGGAAGGACTACCTCATGTGCCTCTGACCTGTTATATGTCCTCGTGGGATGTGTGGGGTTCTTTTTGGAACAGCATGATATATGTTCATCCTACAACTCACTGTAACTATCAGTTTCCTTCTGTAGAATTACCACCTAGCAAGGTACCCAGTTTGTATTTCTGCAGTGATCTACCTCCCTGAAGTGCTCATTTGTGCCCTTGTCCTCATCAAATTGAGGTCATCAACAATTTGGAATCTACACAAGTCCTCCAAAAGGTGATAATTCAAGATGTCTCTGTGATATCTGCAAACTTGATGAGCATATTTTCAATTCAACCAGATGAGTTATTAACTAAAACCGAAGTTCCTAGAGCAGAACTCGGAGAAGTCCCTCATTTAAGAGTTCTGTTTTGATGATTTTGCAAGGAGTTGAATACACATATGAGTTTCACTTTATAGTCTTCGTTTTCATAGTGTTCATATGAGGATGGCATGTGAAAATGTAGATAAAACTTCATTTAAATCAAGTAAGTGTTTTCTGCTTATTCTCCTTATATTCTGCCATATTTCTGCTTATTCCATAGCACCTATCATGGCAGGGCAAAAAAATCGATTTGGCACAGCTTAGTCTTGAGGATCTTTTAACAGGAACAAAACTACTCCATGTCAGCATTATTCACCCCTTTGTATTCTTACAGGTGTACACAAATATTGTATCACTGTCCAGTATTTTCACAGAAAGGTTGAACTCCTCATCTACAAGTCCCGTTCCTTCTGTTTCTGCTTTACATTTTCCCATCTCCACTCCTCTGCAAGCTCAGTCATTCACCAGTCGCTCTCAAAGACATCAGAAAATGGTAAAGGTAATTTCAGGTAATTCTCTAATTACGCTGAGGCCAAATCAGTTTTACCATGTAAGTTAACCTAATAATTTTACCTCTTGGTTTTTTGTCCTGTCCTGACTCTTTCTACTTTCATTATTAATGCTAATAATCTTGTTAACCATCAAATTGCACTTCATTTTTAATTGCATTTTGAATTGAAAGAGACATTAAGCACAGCATCATCTGTTAATGCTTTCTCTCTGTTCAGATCCACTTTGTTCTCTTGATATTACAAACCTTAATAGAAGTTCCTTGTTTATGAGTTTTGATATTGATTTCTTGATTTGTCCCTTGCCTTTCTGATTCTGTCCTAACACGTCTATGCTATCCTTTCTTTCCCAACCTTTCTTTCCTGTGTTGTTTACAACTGCTCTTCCTCAGCTTTAGAACAGAGTATTAGAGTAATTTAGGCTGGAAAGGACCTGTGGAGGTCATCTAACCCAGGTCTAACTTCAAAGTTTGATCAGGTTACTCAGGGCCTTGGTATGTCAAGATGGCCATTTATCTTTTGGCTTCACTAAGAGGCAGTTACAGTCTCATCAAGAATGACAATTAAGTCCTGAACTGCCACATAAAATGCCCTCTGATAAGTTGTGTTTGAGGCTCAATCTAGAAAGTGCGCTCTGACTCCATCTGTTCTAGGTCCTGTCAATATGTCAGCACATGAAAAATAATGCCCCAGCTGCTCTGCCAAGCCAACAGTGAGGGATGTCTGCATACATCCAGATCATGTTTAGATACCTCTGGAAATTTACTGGTGAAAAATGCAGCACATATACCTTTCCAGACATCTCTAAGGTCTTGCAGCAGCAAGGCCTGAAAGTACACATTAATTTAGGCACTCAAACTGGGGCACAGGCACATAAATCCCATGTGGAACCAGGCTCTTTATGGCATTAGTGCTAATTAGCATGTGCTAACATATGCACTCCCTCAGGTCTCTTGGCAGCTCTGAGACCCTTCTCATGGTTAGTCCAAGAAGGATTATCTATCTAGATTTCCCTTTGCTGGCTTGTCCTTTGGGACTTGATCCTGCAAGCCCTCTCAGATGTAAGTAATTGCAAAAAATACTTTGGGATGTTCAGAAAGGGATTAGATAAATTGATGAGCAACACGTCTGTAAACAGATACTAACAGAGGTAGACAGAGATGTGCTCTGTAACACAGAAAATTGGAAGAGTCACACTTATCCATTAATTACTTCTGTAGGCTCACTGTGTCAAGAGCAAGTATGTGGATGATGGACACAGACTACACATGACTTGTGTGATGTCTGTGTCATACTTGTTTAAGGAAGCCATTTGGTTCAGGTCAATAGTTGCTATCATGGATTAATTCTTATGGCAAAAAGGAATATAAGGATGGCTGAGATTAATCTAATCTGTTCTTCCTAGTACTGCATTTCCTCAGGTACAGGAGAGTTAAGATCATTAAGATCCGACCTAGGATTGCTACCGTGCTGAACCAGTGGTAGTAAACTGGTCAAGAAGTGTATCCAATGAGAACTTGACAAGTCTTATCATGCAATCTCTTCAGAAATATCTGTTATGCATTTCTTGTCTTAACCATAGTTCAGCATGACTGTTTGTTGGGATCAGCAGTGTGCCCTGACAGCTCAAGTAAAAAAGCTGTTGGTCTAACTTGGACTCTTCAAATGAAAATAAATTCTGTTATCAGTTACTCTAAAGTTGCAAATAAATCACAAAGATTTCACCTTTTTGCCCCAGGAATTTTTGATTAAAATAATCTCAAAATACTTAAAACCAAAAGCTATCACAATCAGAAAGCTAATTCCTTCCACGAACGTGGTACAGTTGATAAGACCATTCTAGATCATGGTTTACTTAGAATTTTTGGGGCATTAGAAAAGTCACATCAAGAAGTTTGACTAACTTTGTCTCATTTACAACTCTCTATATACATCAGTTTGAGTCACAGGCATGACTATTGTTCCGTGCATGCACGCAGTTCTTGAACGTGCTATAACTGACTCAGAGATTTTTTTCAGAAATAAAAATGCAGCTATAATTTCTTTTTTATTAGATAGCTCATGTTGGTCAGGAAAAAGAGAATTATTTGATCACATCAGGCAGTTTCTCTACAGATTGTAAAATTCTTGCCATTCTTGCCTACTTTCAATTCAGGGACATTGTGAGCACATATTTATCTTCTGTCAGAGAATACCATATGGCTCAAGAAAGTGACATTGTTTTTTCTAGTCTCGTATTTTCTCCTCTTACTTCAGATACACAACTTCACAAACAGCTTAGAAGTTCCAAAAAATGCTAAAAAAGTTCACTGTTAACTAAATCAAAACATAAATACAGTACTGAACAGCTGGAATTCTGGAAAATATTTTATGTGAAGTCTCACAAAATTCCTGGGACCATGGAAATGTCAAATTTGAGATGCTTGACTGAGAAAGCTTCACAATGAGAGGTGATAATCCAAGCCTCTGCAGATTCTTTATTGTTTATAAACAATAAACAATAAACAATTACTGCTGCCTGCATAAAATCAACTTCAGCAAAGACACATCCTCTGCCTGGAAAGAGCTAAATATCAGCACCCATGAGGCATTGATGCTGCTTGAGTGTGCTCACACACTACTTTTCAGTCAGTATAATGAATAATACACTTTGTAAAGATGGTGCCAATTGTGTGATCATTTAATAACTCCATGAAATACTCAGGCCTAGAATCAGCTGGATGAAGAATATATATATATATATATGTCTTTCTGTAAATTGACATGACTTTTGGATCCAAATGGAGCGATCCTAGAGATCCAGAACCTTCAGGGACCTCTCTTCTCCAAAAGAAATTTCAATTAATTAACTATGTATTAATTCATTGACAGTCTTTCTTGGTAATTCTTCATTAATGACATTGAATCCTTGGATGCTGATTTCTAATTCTCTTGTACTAATAAAAAGTGATTTCATTGGAAATAACTGTAGAAAAAGTGTCTCTAAGGCATATGTCTCATAATGTCTGTTTCTTTGCCAAAATATCCTTGAGGGTTGTATATTTTGCAGGATGGATTTCACTGCTTAAAAGAGATTAAAGATAAAATCTTATCTCATTTATACAGTGGGCTTTTTAGATGTCCAAAGCACTCAGCAGCTCCCATTGAACAGAGGCCACTATGTATGGACCTATCTAAATAGAATTAATTTATTATTGGTCATGTGGAATTTATTTAGGAACTGCTAGTGCACAATAATTTAAGTACATTCTATTTCTTAGTTATTAGAGTAGTCAATAATATTCCAGAGTAATACCTGTAAAGCCTACACTTCCAGGCAAACACTTCTATTAGGCTGCTCTAATACATGAATGTTGTTCACAAATAATGACACTACAGGTTGACAGATTCTGTTAAAATCCAGCTGGTTTACGCTTCACAGATTTTTTTTCTCACTATTTTCTCTGAGTTTAAGCACAGATATAAGTTGTCAGTTACCAGTTTCAAAATACAGATCTAAGATAACTTTTTCAGGGATTATCTAATCAGAACAGATTATGTTTCTTGTTCTAAACTTTTCCTCTGTTTAATTTTCAAATAATTTCCCAAAAACCACAATCAGTACACTTTCTCTAAAGATCCACGTGCTTACATCAATTCAGGTGAAACCTTATTTTGGATGATTTTTTGCAGGCCAAGAGGGCATCTGGCAATCTTTTAGTCTATGTGGTTTCTCTGAAATGTTGTGCAGAGTAGTCTGGTGAAAAATCAGGTGGTTTTGTCATGCTTTTTGGACATCTGACTAGAATGAGACTCTATATTTTGTCATATAGAGTCTCTGAATACTATCCTGCTTTCATTCCTGTCTTTGTATGTGTCACTGCATGGGAAAGGAAGAGTATCATCTTAGCCAAGGTTCTTTCCATACCTTGAGAAATGTCATGTTCTCTTTTAGAAGAGACCATTTGACTGCTTTGGATTTTGGAACATCATCAGGGTGTTTTAACATGGTACAGAAGTAGTCATCAGAGCCATTTACTTATTTCAAAAATCTCAAAAAATGAATTTGCTAATTTTCCATTGTGCTACATACCCATGGCACATCCAAGAAACTATGTTAAAACATCTAGATTCCAGTGTACTTTAAATAATATGTTTTTGAGCCTTCAGGAATACCAAAGCAAATGAAGTCTTAGTAAACAGACATGCAGAAGCTTATAAGTGAAATTATGAGACATAAACAGAATACAGAGGCAAAAAGTACAGTACAGACTTCTGTATTTCTTGGAGTGGCAGACCACAGGTAACCAACCTTGTATATAAGCATGTACCTTTAAATGTCACACAGATGAACAACTGAGTGACCTTCACAGCCTAAAACAGTTTTGCAGCTGTGCAACAAGTTTCCGTAACAACAGGATGCAATATTCAAGGTCATTACCGTTATTTAATACAGTGCAAATTTCTTTCCAGATAACTTCAGCCCAATAGCTTTTATTTTCCAAAAAACAGGAGCTATTTTCTTTTTGAAAGTGAATCATTTGGCATAATCATTTCATGGTTTTGTGATTTGCTGGTTTAAACAATCCCTGTTATTGCTACGGAGAAAGTTTTCTGCATTCATTACCCTCAGTGCATTTCCACAGCTTCTGCTTCCAAGCCACTGTCACACCAGTTTTACATGAAGGTCCGTGGCTCTGCAAGAATCCTTTGTGAGAGGCCCAGAACAGCAAGCTCTCATTTTTCCACAGTCTGAGCACTAAGCTCTTTTTCTGTACATAGACAGCAGGGATGTGGTCAGCCTGTGCTGGATGCAGAAACTTGCTCCTCACATACCATTTTCTTCCTTTCACTTTGCAGAATTATGGTTTGACTATTGCCCTTTGGGCTGAGATTAGGTTTAGATGTCACAGTCATCATGTTCAGAAACAACATGGTGTGAAAATGCATTTTACGCTTCCAACAGTCTGTAGTGTAAACAGACCAATCAGAATATACTGTAAAAATAGCCTTTCACACAACCACAAAAAACGTGGTAACAACAAGTGATTGCACAACATGTGATGTGTCTTTTACTTATGCCACATTTCATGTTCCCCATGTTTTGCCTAATCACAAGTAGAAGACATCTGTCATTATTACTCCCTTTCTTCCTGCAAGAAATCCCAGCTTGTGGATAGAACCATGGAAAATGCTTGTCCCAGCCAGCAACAGCGCTATGGGCCTCCAGTGTCTGATAGGGACTCCCTCCTCCCCAGGAAAATGTCTTGTAGTAAAATAAATGTGTTTGTGCAGTGGTGACTGTTTGTCACTGTAGACCCTGACACAGGCATTAAAGCATCTGCCATTTAGAACTGTGTCTCATAACTGGCCAACATGAGAGCTGCAATGAAACCCTATCTTACCATATTGAACTGAAGAGGTCTGTTTAGTTAGCAAGGTTGCACCTCTCAGATACTAACAGGACTGTAACTGATATGAACACTAAAGTCCATATCCAATCAAAAGCAAACGGCAATAATTTGGAACAGCTATATAGTCAAGACCTCTGTGAATAAAAATTTTTAAATCTTCCCCTATAAAGACCTATAAATTCATACAAAGTTGTCTTTTCCAGGTCTCTGCCTTTCTGGCTCTCCAGCTCCAGTACACATATTACATTGTTCACTACCCTATTTGTAAAACTTAGATTTGAGGGATGGTTGCTACCACGTGCTTTTAAATTCTATAAAGGGTCACATACTTATATACAAGCACTGGAATGTACAGTACACACACTTCCTCTAGTCAGTTCCTAAATCTCCAGTGAGAATGTATGTGACACTGTGGATATGCAAATAATATCAAATCCTTGGACAAGCAGAATTTGAACAGGGTAGAGTGAACAAAAAACTCTAGGTAAACAAAAGTCAGATAAGTCTAACATCATATATAAATTGAAATCAAGAATTAAAACTGGTAAGTTATTCCTACAGACCCCTGTGAAATTCATTTTAAGGCAACAAGAGGTAATGAAATTCAGCTAAGAAGTGCTGCCACATACCACAAGCCATGAAGCTCCATATGCTTTGTTCCAGTAACAGGAATTATTGCTATTACTGTTATTTCCATGAATGTCAGAAAGGTTCTTTTTGCTTAAATTTCCCATAGGTCATTGTCAGCATAAAAAATGCTGGTCCCTCGTAAAGCCTCCACTGTCCAGACATTGAAGAAAACTCGTGGAAAATCTCTAATCTCTATTTACCAAACATTTCCGTAATATTTTGTAGATTCAGGAATTGCCAGATGATTTTTAACAGACTACCAATCTTTGGTGTGCCAACTCTCCCCTTACACATCTGTCAGCCATTTCAAACACCCTACAAAGTAGATGCTTAAAATATCCTTCTGAGGGGAAAGGAAGGATGAAATTTCTAATCCTCTATTTGCAATCCTTGGCATAATATTCTATTTCAGCAGCAAATCACACTTCTCCAGTTGTTCCCTAAGAACTGTGACTACAAGTGTCAGCAGATCATATAGGTGAGCCAGGTACAGACCTGACAAATCTAGCAGTACTGAAGACCCAGCAACCCCTTAACATTTAAGGGTGCCTTCCAGCTTAGTTTCTCATGAACAGAACCCTTGAGAGCACCCTGTAAGGAGAATGGAAACTGCAGTAAGTCAGGGCTAGTCAGAGATTTCCCTGACAAAGGCATTCCTGACAAAGTGAAGTGAGAATGTAAACACATCCTGGGTGAGCATCTGAGTGTCCCTACCCAACACATCATGAGGAATGACAGACAATTAACCCTGTAACAGCTTAGCCTGGTGTCCTACATTACTACATAGGCTACAAGCGTTGACAAAACATGGGCAGTGACACATATTTCTAGACACACCACCTACCCTTACCTGAACACCATATCAGACTCATGTGAGTCACTCTGTGTGAACTGGAACTGGAACTGACAGAGAGCACAAGAGCAAGAGCCTAGAGGTTTTCACTAGCAAGGAGGTTTTCAGTACTCTAAGTGGTTGCCTTGAGACAGTAAAGAGGGGAGCATTTTTGTTCTTTCCCGATGAGAAATTAAATGAGAGATGTTACAATTTTAAAAGGTGTTGTTTTTCCTGTGGGGAAAAGCAAAAGGATGTTGGAAATAGCAATCAGTAGAAGATATGAAGTCAAATATTAGAGGGATTTCAGAAACATGTTTAGAAAAATATAAACTGAAAAGGCAAAGGCAGAAGAACAACATCTTGTATTAACGTCCATAACCCAAGACAATTAACAATAAAATACTGAAAGTTTCTGCTAAGAAAAGTGCCTTTGAACGTGAGTGTAAAAGAAAGAAGAGGCAAGTGAGAGTGTGAATAGAAAGATTTCCATTACTAAAATGCAGAAAAATTCTGAGAGCCCCAGTATGCCCACAGCTGTACCTACACTGGTAACCTGCACTTCATAAATCTGCAAGAAGCAATTTAGGAATCATAACCCTCATAGCCAAATTATCTGTCCATGTCTCAAATCAGGTATTGTATGAGTAGAATAGGGCTATAACTAGGCCTGAAAATTTCACCTTCACCCAGGTACCCTTTCACAGTGACACATAGGAATGGATACGATGGATCCTCACTGGTTATCAAGGCCACTGCAAAGAAGTGGCAAAGAGATCAAAGATTTAAAACACACCATGCCTGTGGCTGAAAGAATCTTGAGAATAGTGAAGGAGAAAAATGAGATATTGGGAATGGTTTAAAGTGTTAAGTGAGTCCTAGCTGACAAAGTACTTCTTAATAGTTATGTACTAAATTTCTGCTTAAACCTTAAGGTATCAAGAGTCACCCAAGCAGTTCCAGGTTTATTATTCAACCACAGTTATCCAGAAAAATTGTATGTGGCAAAGTGAATTTGGAGGGATCTAACTCCTGGAGGCCAGCTGTGACGTAAATTGCAGTGCATCTTTCTTGTATTTTGTCATCCCGACCACTCACTGAATTTACTCAGTGAATTTCTGAAATGCTTCTTTGGTAAGGATAATAGACCTTGTAGATCAAATACAACACACTGGAGTTTTACTTGTACAAATATGCTTAAAGTATATTTTCAGTACAGTACCACACATGCAAACATGAACAATTGAATAAAGAACTGGCTTCAGACTAAGTTTTTCTGTGAGGTTCTACCAAGCCAATTGAAATTACAAGCAGACTTCAGTAGTGATTCTCCTTTCAATTCTATGCCCAGTTGTTCTTATTCACAGGCTTTTATTTCCTCCTATGATCAGGAATACAGAGCATGAAGAGAAAAAAGGCTGATACCAACTTTTGAATCCTCCACTTGATTCAGTTTTGTAATGGAGAACATCTCTGAGGATATTTTATTCATACGTGCTAGGGCTGTTTGCTAGCTGTGTTACATAAACCAAGGAGCTGGAGTGGGAGATGCAGTAAAATTCAAGTTTCTTATATGATGGGGAAACTGATCATTTTCATTCAATTTAACTTTATTTACACTCATTAGGAGTTTTGCTCCTATCAGTCCTACAAAGGACTCATTATGCTGTGCCCACACCACTGTGAGGAACTGAATCTGTTTACTTTGTCACTAAGTGCTGGAAAGAAAGAAAGAACATATTTTGTTTCCTGTAAAAAAAAAAAAAAAATCTGTTGAAAGCAGCAGGAGCATCTGGCTCCTAAACTTACAGTTTCTCAACTTGCTGCATCCACTTAAAGCTCTTGAAAGGACAACAACAATTTGGTAATTATCTCTCTCCCTTAAACTAAATTTTCATTTGTGCACCTTACCAGTAGACTGATCCCATCTGTCTTGTTCCAAGCACTCCCAGGGTAGTATTGAAGAAACAAATAAAAGAAAAAAAAAAAATGAGCATAGTAAATGTGAAAAAAAAATTAAACAATCAGAGCACTTTTGGTTTGTGGAGTTTGGGGTTATTTTGTTTGTTGGGGAGGTGGTTTATTTTTGTTTGGTTGTTTTTTGTTGTTGCTGCTTTGTTTTTTTTTATTAATAGCATTACTAAGGCTATGGGACAAAGATCCCTTTAGTACCCAAAAGCATGTAAAGGGGTAGCTTTTCCATGGATCGTCAGCAAATTAAATCAGAGACACAATGGATGGGTAAAGATCAACATTATATCCCTCTTTAAAGGTGAAAATTAAATCACACGAAAAGTAAGTGACTGGTCAAAGGTCAAACAGAAAGCAAGTCGCAAAACATGGAAACTGAGCAACTGTTTCTTATGTTCAGTGTCTTAACTGCCAGACTGCACTTTCTTTAATCTGAAGAGGGAAAAAAAAATCAGTGGTGGAATAGTATCAAAATTAGTTTCGCTGAGAACAGCCTGAATTTCTCTGTCTCATCCAAAACTGGATATTGTTCTGCCTCATTAAAGCAGAAATGAGATCCACTCCAACAACACTGATATGGTGAAAACAAATCCACAACTACTTTTAGTGTTAAAGGTTTTTGTACTCCAAAAAATTGGTTTGCAGTTTTGGAGAAACAGTTGAGTCAATGATTAATTTCATTGTAGCTTTAGAGAAATGAACAGTACCACCACACTTGTCTTCAGAAACCTGAAGTTTGGAGCTATGTTTGAGAGCTATGAGACCATTGGAGGTGCTTCATCTTCAGGTATTCTACTTTCTACAAAAAGCTTACACATGTATATATATATACACAAACATGCAGGAATATACTTGCTTATCTACAGAAATATATATTTATATGCATGTGTGTGGGCATATAGATATGGACACATGGATATACACACATATATATATTTACATAAGCATAAAGACATTACATGGTATTTAAATAACACGAGGCAGTTCAGGAAAAGAGGCAAAGAGGCCATTTTCCCAATCCCCTTTCTTTATAAGGGACAGTTCCACACATGATGTGACACTGCAGCATAAGCTAACAGAGAGTGATCACAAGCTCCATTTCTGTCTCTGTGTCTAGGAAGCTCCCTATATCCTGCCAGGCCCAAGGGATTAAACTTCAGTTACACCATATGCCCGGGCTTTGCTTGCCCTAAACAGCATCAAGGACACGGGCTGTCGGGAGAGCCCCATCACACTGTAACCCAGTCACCTGGAATCACTCCTGTCACCTCATGGGCAACGTGGGAAAGTTCACACTGAAAGGCTAAGCCGAGGTGCACTATCTGTGGGTGCCTCATCATCACAGCGCAGCTCTGCCTTGGCAACCTTCCCCATGTGTGTGGAGGAACAGCGAGCTTGGCTCCCAACCTTGGGCTGGCGCGGGTGGCTTGGGTCACAGGAATGGCATGCTGCAAGGGGAAGGCGGCGGGGGGGGATAGCAGGGGCTTCTACTGAAAATATTAACCCGTCTATTTGAAAAGCGATGGCTGCCCTTGAAATCTCTTCTTATACATTTATACTTAGCCCCGGGCAGGGAGCGTACGCCGGGGGTGTGAGGGGTGGGCTGGGGGAGGGCTCCCTGGCAGCCCCGCGCCTTTGTCCTCCAGCCGTGCCCCGAGCGCTCGGCAGCGGGGCTGGAGCCGCCCCCCGCGCCGGAACGCTGCTCCCGAGCCCCCACCTCGCGTCCCTTCGCTGCGTCCCGAACTCACGGCATTTCGGGGGAGGGTGCAAAGTTGGGTTGTATTTTTTCCCCCCCTTTTTTTTTTAAAAAAAAAAAATCTAATTTGTCTCCCACCTCTCGTGTCCCCCCTCCCCTTCTAAATGGGAGATGTTCTCAGGACAGCGCCCAGGAGACAGGCTGGAATCAGTTCTGGAGGGTGATACACGGCGACAGCTAAAAGTTGGATAGGGTTTCAGCAGCTCCTATATAAAGCAGGGGGGACTTATGTCACTGCACTAATTAAATTCCATCTGGGTTGTTCCTCGGGGTGTTTTTGAGATTGCCACCCAACTCAAGCAGGCAGAGAGGCCCAGGGACAGCATGATGGACCTTTTCGAAACTGGCTCCTATTTCTTCTACTTGGACGGGGAGAATGGAGCCCTGCAGCAGCTGGAGATGGCTGAGGGTTCCCCGCTATACCCAGGCAGCGATGGCACCTTGTCTCCATGTCAGGACCAAATGCAGCCAGAGGCCGGCAGTGACAGCAGCGGAGAGGAGCATGTGCTGGCACCCCCGGGACTACAACCCCCTCACTTCCCCGGCCAGTGTTTGATCTGGGCTTGTAAAACTTGCAAGAGAAAGTCGGCCCCCACGGACAGACGGAAAGCAGCCACCCTGCGGGAGAGGAGAAGGCTGAAGAAGATCAACGAAGCCTTCGAGGCTCTGAAAAGGAGGACTGTGGCGAACCCCAACCAGAGGCTGCCCAAGGTGGAGATACTGAGGAGCGCCATCAGCTACATCGAGAGGCTGCAGGACCTCTTGCACAGGCTGGATCAGCAGGAGAAAATGCAGGAGATCGGGGGGGACCCCTTCAGCTTCAGCCCCAAGCAGGGAAATGTAAGCACTGCCGCTTGGCCCCTTCGCCGCCACGGCAGCGCCGCCGCGCCCGTCCCCTCCCTCTTCCTTCTCCTCCTCTTCGGCAGGGCCGCTGCGGGGTCGGGAGGGCTGGCGGGCGCGGAGGGCGCTCCTCGGGAACCTGGCAGCCCTCAGGCCTCCCGAGGTCCGCCGACCCGGCCCGGGGAGCCGCGGCCGCCCCACTAACACCCCTCCTCTCCCCGTGTCTCCCCGCTCCCGCCTGTGTGCCGCAGATCCCCAGTTCGGACTTCCTGAGCACCTGCAGCTCCGACTGGCAAAGCGTTTCTGACCATTCCCGAGCCCTAGGAGTCAGCCCCAAAGAAGGTAATTCCCCCCGCAGGTCCCGCTCGCCGGCCGACCCCTGCCCTCGCCCCGACGGCCGCGCTCCCAGCGCTCCGGCTCTCACGCTCCCTCCTTTGCCCGGCCTCTCCGGCAGCCGGGAGCCTCCAGCCACAGGCCCGGCGAGGAGGAGAGGTCTGCTCTTTAATGCCCTTTCTCTCGTTGAGCAGGAGTCTCCGTTGTCGAGTCGTCGGCCTCCAGCAGCCTTCGCTGCCTCTCTTCAATAGTGGACAGTATCTCTTCCGACGATCCCAAACTGCCCGGCGCGGAGGAAGCGGTGGAGAAATAAACCCGGTTTTGTGGTAGTATATTTAATGGAGATGGAGCCTCCACCCTCTCTCCTCTAAACTAAGTAACGAAGCAAATTCACGCAGTGGAAAGCCCAAACAGGGGCCTGTTTAAGATAGAATCAAGGTACACCTATCCCAAAGAAAATGGCTCCCAGTGACTCGAGCCAGACAGACTTCCCCCTTGCCTCCTTTTTT
>VYXD01010577.1:133776-204447 GCA_013397195.1 Hylia prasina | reverse complement strand
AAAACTTTTTTTTTTTTTTTTTTTTTTTTTTTTTTTTTTTTTTTTTTTATTTAAGATACTTACCTGTGTACCGGTGATGCACTTTGTCTGAGACTCACCGGGAAGTTCATTCCTGTCTGAGTGAAGCTCTTGGTTGCATTGCGTGTGAGTCATATTTAAAGAGTTCCCGCCTCATTTCGTTCCTGTAAATAATTTCAGTACTGTCTTTTTTTGTAAACATAACATATATATTTAAATGGTGGAATGTGATATTGTATATAAGAACAGATGGATTTCTTGGATTGTAAAATAAAGCTCTTTGTGTTACAGTGTTTTCCTCCCGTCCTCTTAATTTCATAAAATCACCCGATCCCGGAGTTCAAACCCGCCACTGACTTCAGCGAGATGAAGGCCAGAAGAGTCAGACCCGTGTAGCAGAAGCAGACCCGTGTGACTGGAGGCAGGACAAGGGACAGATATTTTCTTCGTTTACTCCTTTAAGGACGGTCTCTCCCCCTTTAGGGCCGCACCCGCTGTGTGAATCACCCGTCTCGCAGGGGGCTCCCGGGGAAGCCGGGCGGGCACGGGTGGGTGCACGGACAGGACCCGCCGGCGCTCCGGCCGCCCGCAGCGCTCCGCGGCCTGGTTCCTCGCCGTGCTTGCGGAACGCCCGTCCCTCTGGAAAGCGATATTGCTCCCCTAAAATGTCCAGCAGTGCTGCTCGAGTACCTTGCCAGGCAAAGATGCTTCTCTGGCCTTGCCCTGCACGTGGAAGGTGAGGTTAGGAACGGGGCATGAAAGAAGATACCCCCGCCCGTCTTCCTCCCCCCGACCTCCTGCCCCGGTCGTTGAGCTGGGAGAGGCTCAGTGCGTCTCACCTTCTCCTCTCGGCACCGAGGACTTGAACACAGGGCTGATCTGCGGCAAAAATGACGGGCCCGCTGCACTAATGGTGCTGCAAGTGGCTGTGACAGAAGCCCTCTCCCTTTGGGGCTGGAGGGATCTGTAGTTTCTTCCCAGGAAAGGTAACTCCCCTTGACTTCTTTGAGCCTGAGGGAGAAGGGAGGAAAGAGTTAAGCGATCGAAAGGGTTTAGGGGTGGGGGGGCAACAGCATATGATGCCTTTCACTCAGTGATGTAAAAAAACACAGCCTCTCTGAGGATGGTGGAATGGAGCTGCTCACAGTCAGAGCGTTACGGTTTGTAATAGATTGTACCCCCGGGAAGGGGCGACCACCAGGGAACAGCGTATTCTGCCCCTGGCACACACTCGGGGCTGGCCGGACAGCCTGCACAAGTAAACAGAGGACACTTCAACTCTACCCGCGTGCGGTCTCCTCGTCAACTTTAGCCCTTGATTTATTCTTTGTTTCTGGTTTTTGAAAGGTCACAGTCGCCTTTCGAGACGGTGTCCCTCTTCCTGGCCATGTGGGGCACGAGTACACCCGTCTGAAGTGGAAACTCTGGGTAGAGTCTGCCCTGAGCGCTAGCTCTCCAATCGGCCATGCCTTCCTACCACCCTTCCTGCGCCGCCGTGGCCAGCCGGGTTTTAAAACCAGTCATGTGCTAGCTCTAATTGCTCTCTAATGAGATACTCCCTTGCAAGGAGTAATTGCGGCGGGATAGTGTGGTGGGCACAGTGGTGCAACAGTTTCCCCCTTTTTTTTCTCCTTTCAAATTAAACCCTGCTGCTTCGGGAAACCCTCGGACTTTTCAGAGCGCGGGGCACCCCGTGCCGCCTCTGCGATCTGGCACAAGAGAGGACACGGTGCAACTCCCTTCTATATCGACGCCACTTGCCCAGCAAGAGAGTATTTCAGATCGGGCCAGGAGCTCGTCGCCTTCCCTGCTAATGTTTCAAACCCAGCAGCGTCCGCGGGAAGGGCTACACACAGATCGCACGGCGATGCCGAGCTCCGCGGGACCCGCTGCCCGCATCGGGGCAGGAGCCGTGCTGAGCCACTCTCAAAGCCACAGCGTCGCGCCCACCACGGGGCAGCCGACTGTCAGATTTACCCGCAGCCGGGCATTCACAGCAACAAGCCGCCCGTCCGCCCGGCAGGACTCCCACGACAGCGTCTCCTCCAGCAGCAGGGTAACTTGAGCGATTGTTTGGAATAAGTTTGCCTAAAGGAGAGTTTTTTCATTAAATAAAGAAAATACCTCCCGAAGAGACTCTCTGTGACCCCCGCGGCTGCAGCTGACATACCGGGCTTCCCAGTGAAGGTCGTCAGTGTGTTTGCAATTAAAATGTTTGTGTTAGATATTAATAACGATAATCTTTACTTAAGTCCCCAGCCAAAGCAAACAGGGCCCTGGAATCACAAAATCAAAGGGCAATAACTGGGTAAAGACAAGAGGTTTGTGATTTAATGAAGTCTTTTTCCGGAGGGACCACGCACAAAGTCATCGAAGTTTTTACGCAAATGCAAGTGCCCCTGCCGCTCCCTCGTCCCCTCTGCGGGCTGGAAATCCCGTGCACAACACAGCCTTCCTCGCCTCTACCTGCTCCGCTCCCCTGGGAACCAACCACCTGCTCGCTCCCTCGGGAGCGGAGGGATGCGCGGTTCCGCCGGCCCGCGGTGCGGGCTGCCCGGCCCGGCGTGGCAGAGCTCCGCCGCCCGTCCGAGGTGCCGGCGAGGCTGGGAACGATGCAGGGAAGGCGGGGGAAGGGGGTGTCTGTCTGCAGTGCTGCTGCGTTGACACCACTCTCCTCTGAAGTGACGCGACCGAGCGTTTAAAACCTTGTTTTTACTTTGACTTTTTTAGTGGGTTTTTTCTTTTTTTTTTCTTTTCTTTTTTTCTCTTCCCCTTTTATTTTTGTTGGGGTTTTTTTTTGGTTGGTTGGTTTTGGCTTTTATATCGTGTATCTTTATTTTCCTCGGTGAAATCCAGGGAGGGACGGGAACAGCCAGCAGCAAGCTTGGCTCATTCTCTGAGCTCTGAGTCAAGGCGGTCAAGAGGTGACACAGCAACTACTTCCACGGGAAAATTCCTGCGTGGACCACTGCTGCTGTGGGGACCCCGTACGATTTTTCCAGTTTCCGACTTTCTGTGCAGAATGAGCTAGGGATGGGTGTAGGGGGCAGGGAGGGAGGAGGTTGAATAATTGAACCATGTGCTCGCTGGGACGTCCCTCCGATAGCAGGAACTAGCAACTTTTCCCAGTCTCAAGGCTGCTAAAAACCTCCTCGTGTCCCTTTGATCTCTCCTGGGAGTCCTGGGGAGCCAGCAGAGGCCAATGCCTTCTTCAGCTGTCCTCTATACAATTCCCTCTGGCAGGTACTAATGTGTTTACTTAGGTGCGCACGGTTCCCAGCGCTGGGGGGAACCAAACGTTTCTCACACGGCTGGAAGCGCCCGGCCCCACCAGCCCGACTGGGAAACAATTTTGTCGGGGCATCACGGAGGAGCACTCGCTGCCGCTGCCGGCACCCACGGGCGGCGGAGCAAAGCCGACCGGCATGAAGTTACGCGCTCCCGCAGCCCTGCACGGGGGCCGGGTGTGCTCTCCGTGGAGCCCGGCCGGGCACAGCGCAAAGGTGCTCCGGAAGGCCGGGGCTGGGGGTGCGCTCGGGGGGACAGCAAACACCTCTCACCCCCTCAGTCCGGTGACTTATGCTCTCGGTAGGATTTTCTTCTCTTAAATAGAAAGGCGTGGGACTTGGGAAAAGATGGCACGCTCTTGCAAACGGTGCCCACATGGGATGGAATCCCTCCAGGAATAGGTACGATTCCTGAGGAGTGGGGAGGGCTGGGGTGAGGAACACAATTTAAAGGGATCCTGACACGTTCACCACTTTCTCTCTACCAGTCCACAGGAGCAGACAGTGATGCTAAGGCTGTTGCCGCTTTCCAAACTTGAGCCTCCTGAAACGCAGCACTATCCTCCCCCTTCCCCCCACCCTGCCCTTGGCCAGCAGCCTCATTAGCCAGCCTGTTAGTTCGTGTGTTCCCCCCCCTTTTCTAAGTCCCACTCGCCTACTGCATTTCTGCAAATTTGTTTTGAGATCGCTTTACCAGAGGAGCCGGGGGCTCCTTAAGGGATACTAATTACTGATTTTTTTTTTTTTCTTCCTGAGTGACGGGCCCTACCGTGGTTTCCCCTATTTCTCCAAAAATATTCAAGGAAAAAGGAAAGATTTTTTTTTTTCCAGCTCTTCAAAGACTTTTGAGAAAAAGCCCGTTTCTTAACAGCCCCAGCTCTGCTGAGTTAAGAGTCAAATCTGCGAGCTAAAGCTCTGCGTGCCAGAAGAGCAGAACGCCGGGGCTTGGCGTTGTGCACCGGGACATCTACAGTGCATGCTTGGAGAGAAACCAAGCATGCACCAGCCCAGAAAGGTGATCGGAACTGCAACCGGCACTTTAAAGATCAAGTTTATTTGTGCACGAAGCATAAATATGTAAACAGGTCTATTTTAGCCAGCGCGAACGTGGTAAATGAAGTTGTGTGTGTGTGTCTGTGTGTGCACGCCACAGCCCAGTGAAGAGTTCAAGTTACTGCCGAGCAGAACCCCTCCTGACTGATGCTGTCTTAGGAAAACAATAGGGAACTGTCCTATTTCAGATGTGGCCCAACAAACAGCAACCTGCACCTCAGAGCGGCAGAAGCCTGAAATTCTGAGCTTTCCCAGTCTGTAACTTTACTCCTTTATCAGCTCCCTGCTTTTCATACAGTATTCATTTCAAAGGGGGCTCCCCGTGTTTATGGCCCCAAATAAACCAAAGCAGTGCAGATGTAGCCTTTCCCAGCTTTTAGATAATTTTGCATCCTCACGTAGGAAGAAAGGTGTGTGCATGGTTGCTTTTTAGGAAAAATTTTAGCCTAAAAATGGAAATCTCCCTTTGAGAACTCGAGGGTGGCGGTAGTGGGGAAACAAGCATGGGCTCCCTCCAGCCCCATCACAGGCCGAGCTGCTTGCCTTTCTCCGCCTTGCCCGTGCGGATCGGAGGGCTTCCCGGGGCATCTCTCTCAGGACATACTTCCCGACCCGTCTTGCTCACTCGATCAGGCGGCCCGCCGTGCCACCACATTACCTCTTCCTGAAGGGAGGCTAACTGAAGGCGCCTTTTTCCTGACACACAAACCGGCTCCGCAGAGTTTGAACCGCTGCTGGGTCATTTGCTCTTCGTTTGAGTTAGCCGAGGTCACATAGTTTTATTCCCAGGTAGGGAAGGTTTCCTTTGCCTTCTCATAATATTTTCCTCAGCTACAAAAGCCACCTGGATGAAACCAAAGGATTCCTGCGCGTTAGCAAATGCCTGTTAAATGGCTTCATTACCACTCTAATGACCCTTGCACCGCTCCGCTCGGCTACTGCTGCGGCTGCGGCTCTGCAAGGCTTTTGTCCCCTTGTGTAAAGTTACTTAGGGATTGCGGGGTTAGAAATTTTACACTTCCAGGAGGGGTTTGTTGCACTGGCAGCTGGGACGCATCTGTAACGGTACAAGTTTGCCTGAAAGCAGAAAATTAGCAAGCCCAAGGCACTGCTTGACTGTTGTGTCCCTAGCAGCTCCGGGTCACAAGAGTAGGAGAAAGAATGGGAAGGGGATTTGTCTCGGAGCAAACACATACACTTTTCTTTTCTGAGTACCTTTCCTTGTGATCCGATCCGACAGCATTAAAATCGGGTTTCCCTCCTCCTTGTCTCTCCTGGCCACAAGTAGCTGTACGTTGTTGTACTCCTATTTGTAAACTTGAGGGGTTGGTGGAACAACTAATTACTGACAAAGCGCTTCTCGAGATAAACACATCTCAGGTCTAAGAAGAAGGTTATTATTTTTCAGGTTAGACCTGGATCACGGGCTGTGGGAAATAAAGATATGCAAGTAGACAGTGTAGGAGACCCTCCCGAGGATACGTGTGATGGGAAACGGGAGATGGCTCCTACAGCGGCTCCTACAGAGCCATCGGGACTAGGAATGGCTCTGTAGGAGCCACTTACAAGTGGTTCGTGCGCGTCCACTGCCCCTCTTTCTCTTTCCATACCAAACTGCAAATTCACAGACTTGGCTGGAAATTCGGAGATGGCGCAACTAGTTCTTGGGAGGTCGTTCGTTAGAAAAGTGTCCATCTCTCGGCGCTCCAAAGGAGCGGTGCGGAGCAAATTGTCTCCTGGGGACTGGAGGGGGCTTGCCCAGACAGCTCTCGGCAGGGGCTGTGGTGGGATATGCTAATAAAGACTGGCCGCTGCGGACCAGCCTCCCTTTCCATGTATATATAAGGGCTCCCCGCATCAGGCGAAGGACACTTGGTCTCCGGTCGCTAATTACGGAGGAAATTGCCCCAGCGCGCTACAGAGAGCCTCGCCAGAGCCGGTGGCCGCCGTCCCGCACTGACGCCTCCGCAGCAGGAATGGAGGTGATGGACAGCTGCAAGTTCTCCCCGTCCGAGCTCTTCTATGACAGCTCCTGCCTCTCCTCCCCGGAGGGCGAGTTCCCCGAGGATTTTGAGCCCAGGGATCTGCCTCCTTTCAGCGCCCACGAGCCCCCCGAGCCCGCCTGCTCCGAGGAAGAGGAGCATGTCCGAGCTCCCACTGGCCACCACCAAGCTGGTCACTGCCTCATGTGGGCTTGCAAAGCCTGCAAAAGAAAATCCACCACAATGGACCGGCGGAAGGCAGCCACCATGAGGGAGAGGAGGAGGCTGAAGAAAGTCAACCAGGCTTTTGAGACTCTGAAGAGATGCACCACTGCCAACCCCAACCAAAGACTCCCCAAAGTAGAGATCCTGAGAAACGCCATCAGATACATCGAGAGCCTCCAGGAGCTCTTGAGGGAACAGGTAGAAAACTACTATCACCTGCCGGGACAGAGTTGCTCCGAACCGACCAGCCCCACTTCCAGCTGCTCCGATGGGATGGTAAGACAGAGGCATGGCTGGGGGGACACCAGGACGGCCCGCGGGCAGATGCCCCTCGGCCTAGCGCCGTGGGGCCGGTCCCGTGGGTGTGGGAAGGGCCGAACGCATCCGGACACGGGGAAAAGGCGGGCGGTTTGCCCTAGAACAGGCCCGTTCCCAGATTTTCCGCTGGGCACGCACGTGGGCTTTCCGGGGATGCAGGGGGGTGGATGGGGGAGTAGCACTGCCCGAGGGCATCCTGCAGGCGCCCCAGCCCCGGGGGTCCCCTCTGCTGCCCCCTTAGCGCGGCCTTAGAGGGGTGAGGCGGGGAGCCGGGACGAGATGGGGAAGGCTCTGCCCAGCGCCAGCAGCCCGGCTGGGGGGCAGCTGCTTCGCTCCCTCCCCGCCGGCCTTTATGGCCCTTTCCCTTCTCGGGGAGCGTCCCGTTGGCCCCTGGGCGGTGCGGGCAGCAGGGCCGGCACTCGCCCCTCGCTGTCTTGCAGGCCGACTGTGGCAGCCCCGTTTGGTCGGCGAGAGGCAGCAGCTTCGACGCCGTCTACTGCGCCGAGATGGCTCACGGTAAGCCCGACTGGACCCGGCGCGGCCTGGGGGGCAGAGGCGGGGCCCGGGGCCCCCCCCGCTCCCCGAGGCGTTTGGGGAAGGCAGCGCGGCCCCCCGCGGTAACGCCGTGCCGTGTTCCCCTCCCTCCCCTCGGCGCAGGGTACGCCGCCGATCAGAGCAGCGCCCTGTCCAGCCTGGACTGCCTCTCCAGCATCGTGGACCGTCTCTCCCCGGCGGAGGAACCGGGGCTGACCCTCCACGACGCCGACTCCCTCTCGCCCAGCGCCAGCATCGACTCGGGGCCGGAGACGCCCAGGACGCCGCTGCCCCGACGGACCTACCAGGCGCTATGAGGGGCCGCAGGGCCTGCACTCCGCGCCTGCCGCCGGGGCCGCCTCCCGAGCCCGGCCGCCTCCTGCAAACGCTTCTCGGGCGGGAGGGGCAGCCCCGCAGCCCCGTGGGCCGCCGCTTCCCCCTGGGGCTGCCGGCAAAGCGCCCTGTCGGCCCCGGCCCGGAATCGCCGCACTCCGGCAAGGCCGGCAGACCCCGGGACACACGCGCTGCCCTGGAATCCCCGCTGCAAATAAAACGTGCTGTGAGAGAGCTGTCTGCCCGGCTGGTTCTTTAAGTGCATTCCCTGGCATGGGGGAGGGCAGCCAGGCTCGGCTGCGGGGCTCCCGCCAGCATCACTGTTGAGCCCCCAGCCAGCCTCGGTGGGCCCTGGGCTCCTGCCTGCGGGGCACCCCCTGCCCCCGAGCCAGGACATGGAGTGTCTTGCCGGGCTGGGGCCTGGAAGCTTGTTTCTCATTCCACCATTATGCATTCCAGTGCATATTACTCTGAGACAACTCACGGAGCGACAAAAATGTGGAAGTTTCAATTCTCACACTGTATGTCCTGTTATGGACAGAGTTCCGTCTATTTTCTGCAAAAGTTAAAGTAATATTTCACAGTCATATTTTTCTATCCTCTCCTCCCTGCCTTCCCTTCCCATCCACCCCTGCAAAGCTCATGTTTCTTTCACAGGGTACGAAGATGGACTCGGTATTCCAGAATTTGACCCTAAAATTGCATGGTGACTCTGCTCTTAAAACAACCATATGATCTAGCTCTGATGCTGTGCTGGGGAATTTTACTTGTTGCTCTGGCAGAGACAAGTTTAGTAAAGTTAGTAAGAATAAACCCCATGTATCTCTTTCAAAAGCCACAAGGTATATTTCACAATATTTGGAAAGCAATATAGATTTATTTGCTCCTAATGACTTTAGTCTTACCTACCAGAATGCAAATTCATTACTCTACACAGCTCTGGAAAAAAACAGGTCAAATCTTCATGTATTTTCAGATTTAACAAGTATTTCCTTCCAGGCACTCAGGTCTATCTACCATGAAAAATTTCCGACTTTTTGCACTCCTCTAGCTATAATTCAACTTTCTTAGCCAACTCTCCTCTGCCCCCCACCCCCCCCAAAAAAAAAAAAAAAAAGAAAGAAAAAGATGAGATGGAGTGATGGGCTCTTTCAGTTCATCCAGAAATATTTCATATTTCATAATTCAAATGTTTCATGAATACTCTGACTGGGAAGGGATGTATACCCCTCACTGCTGTGGGACAAGGATGTATTTGCCGTTTGTGTTTGCGTTGCTAGCACTCGGTGGCCAAGGGGCCTGCCAGTGGTATTTCACCTCTGATAAATCTTTCACTTGAACCCAGCCCAGCTGAGTCATGTCACCAAAAGTTATCACCTGACTGGCCTTTGGCAGCATCTCTGCACCAAAGATAAAAGATGTCTTTGCTTAGGGATGGCACTGTCCCTGTAGCACTGAGGGTCTCTGTCCCCCCACAATGGGTCACAGAGTAAGTGAGGTGGCACTTGCCTTCCTGAGCCTGCAGCAAGGCAGTGACAGGTGTGTGTCTGACACAGGGCAAGGCCAGCCCACCCTTGTGCAAAGCTTCCCTCAAAATTACTTTCTGCCCTTGCCCATAGCCTTGAGGGAAGTGTTCTATTCTTGCAGAATATTTCAGGAGGAACCTTGACCAGAATGGGCTTTCTGTGTATACAAATATGTCTGAACTTATCATGGAGTAGAAGTGGTTTTCAACCCCTGAGTTGCAGTCATGCAGAGGTACAAACAAGGTGTTCTCACACTCCTGTCATTGCAGATGCTTCAAGATGCTGTGTTAAGGCAAGTGCCTTAACACAGACATAATCTTGGTTCTGGGGGATCACTTCCCAAGCCTTCTGTTCACAGGAATCCTTATGCAAGACCCTGAACGTCACTGGTTTTATTTTCTGGGTTCTCACACACTGCTTCAGTGTTGCAGTGTTCAGTCCCCTCAACCAAAATACCATCCCAAGGATACTTTTTATGCCCAGGATTTAACAGAGTGCTGATGATTTTAAATGGTATTTTAAAGTGAGCTTTGCTAGAGAACTTTCAGCATTTCATTCTGCACTGTGCTGACCTTGGCAAGTGATCTCGGACGAAGTATGCAGAGTAACGCTAGCAAATCACATGTTGGTAATGTACACCTCTCTTTGGCTGGCAGACACTTTAAGAGTCACAAAAAGGTCAATACCTCTGAGAAGTGGCTTTTCAGAGGGCGAGGAGAAGCATTCCATCTGTGGGATGTTTGTCCATAGCCTCCTAAGTCATACTGTGGTAGTTTACAATCCGTGGATTTTGCTATACACATCTGGGAAACAACAACTCAATTAGAGGAGACCTATGAATAAAGGTCCCATGAGCCAAAAAGTGCAACAACCCTTGTAAGGAAGGGAAGTGAGCACCATGAAACTACCTTTAGTCTGTGGATTGGGAAGAACAAAAAGGCTGTTGGGAGATACACCGTTCTGCTCAGATTTTGCATATTTAAGAATAATATTAATAATGGGAACTGAAAAGAAAGATTTGTATTCTATATGAAACATTCATTTAAGGAAGGCTGTGGCCAGAAGTAAATAAGAAGGTGATGGTCTAGAAAATCTGAGCTCCACCTATCCCAACTCCTACTACTAACCTTGCTTAAGGCTCTGGGGGCAGCATGTAGTGGCCTCACAAGCAGGTGCAGTGATGCCTCATGGTGTCAGAATAATGAATATAACACAGAGGCTGTGTTACAGCAAATTTTCTGACTATCACTCACTGCAAGGAGGGGCATAATTCTGCAAATTTTTTAGAATACACTTACTGTTGTATTTTACTTCTGAAAACCTTGCTTATTTGACTTAAATTATGACTGAGGGAGGCAGCTGAGCTTTGTTTTTTTATGTGTGAAGTCTCTTGTATCTTTTGTTAATAAATCAGAGGTCTTGATCTTAGTGAAATACATATTTTAAATTCAGATCAAAAGGGGCATTTCTACATTGCAAAACTTAACATAGAAACCTGGAAAAGATCTCTTAAATATAACATCAAGACAAAAATCTTGTTTTCATAATGTTCAAGTTTCTTGAGTTGCTTGTGTGGAAAACCACTCATTTTGCCTGTAAGAAAAGATCAAGCTCTTTCTTTTCCTATGGCAAGGCTTAAAAGTGATCCATTTTTAGTAATTAATTAGTTCTTGGAGAACGAAGGGATCTTTATTCGTAGTGCTTGTCTAAATATGCCTAGGAACACCTCAAATTCATAGCTACATTTCAGTGGAAATTCAGCATCTCTTCCCAGTTCACCCTGCTAGTCAGGAGCGGTCAGACTTAACCACAATAGGCAGCTCACCTCTCCCCACCCTAAATCTCCTCCCTCACTCCCTTCTTCCCTCCTTCCCTTCTCCTTCTCCACCATCTCCTCTGCAGAGCCCTTGATTCGCTCATCACTTCTCCTTGCTCCTCTCTGCTGGACCTGGGTGTGCTGGAGGGCTCACAGCTGGCCAGCTGACTTCTGACCTTTGGCAGGTTCTGCACGGGGTATCAGCCTTACAGCTGGCCACAACTGCTTTCCTGGCAACTAAAGGCCTAATGAGCTTGGCCAGCTGCAGATTGGGCTGGAATCCTGCTGGCTGATTTGACCCTGCCTGAGGGGTTGAGGGGTTCACCCCCAAATGTGGAGGGAGTGAGCAGTGCATGTGCTGCTGCCCCAGGGCATTAGAGCTAGGCTTCTACTAAGCCATTTGGATTAGTGGGATGACTAAAAAAAGACACAGCAGAGCTGGTTTTACTCATGCTTTTTTGGAGTTTTCTGTTGAGTATTAGGCTTCATCATTGCCCTCACTGCATCTCATGGTGTTCACTCCAGAGTCCAAGAGATACACCAGACCAGGGCTGGCCTGAGGAGATATTCCCCTCACCAAACACAGTGGCATATATTTTCCTTTTATCCAGCAGGGGCCCCACTTTCCGGTCTCTGGGAGATTATGCATCTTGGACACTCATAGCTATCATGCAAAACCCTGTACTACTACTTTCTCAAAAGTCTCCTGCTTTCCTTTCCTGAAATGCAGTATTGATCCATGGAGTTTGTTTTCCTCTTGAGCATTAGTAACATTTATGAACTCCCTGGCAATCTGCTGAAAAATGTTGCTGGCTATGATGCCAAAGTCATGGCTCATCTGTGCTTAAAAAAGGTGATACTGTGATATACAAGGGTCATCAAGCCCAGAGAGAGATCAGAAAGGTGTTTCAGTAACTGCATTAAATCAGGTGAATTTGGGTCTGACACCCTCTGAGAGGCTTTCAGACCTGGAGTAGCAGCAGAGGAAAAAATGTGCATTTTTTCTCATTATTTCTCTGATCTTCTGTCAATATATGCTTTTGAACTGATAATATTTTCTGTTTTAAAATCCATATAACATGACTTGAAAAAGTAGCTTTAAAAGCATTAAAACCCTTTCCAGTTGGCTGGAGTGGAGTCAGTCAGTCATCTGGAGGTGGCCGTCTTTGCTCTGGTCCTCACTGTCATGGTTCTGTCTCCTTTGGATAGTATCAAGCTGATATTGGGAGCAGACACCACACTCACTTCTCCTCTGGGTCTATGCCTACCAAGAGCTGTCTTTCTGATCCTAGGACTCCTACATTTCATTTACATTGTGTCTTGGGCACCTGGGAGTCCTTCTGGACTTTTTTTTCTCAGGTTGTATATAATGCTGTGAACTCCCAAAAGGGAATAGTTTGGTTGTAAAACTTCTTCAAATGGATGTTTACAGTTTGGCGGTAAAACTTCTACAAATGGATGAGCACCATCCTCTTGGATGCCTGCAGTAGCGAAGACATAAGCAGCACTTAAATAGTAAGATTTGAACTCCTAATCCCTGCATGATTAAATGGGGATTTTATCCTGAGTTTAAGCATTCACTCTCCTCTTCCTTGCACACTCTGTGGGACTGTTTACCTTGTCACAGTGTAGTGAGTGACCTCCAGAGGGGTTTGTTCCTGTTGTGCAACTGGCCAAGGAAGACACATGCAGGAAGGTGCTTCATGCAGTAGGAAAGCAGATACCCCTCTCATCTGAAGCTGTTTGATTCCTGGAAATATGGGTGACTAAACACTCAGTCTGGGAGAAAGTGAGGGTCTCATACTGGGAATTTGCTTTGAAGACACACCTGGTGACAGAAAACAAGGGGTTCCTGCTGAAGCCAGGAAGGTAAGCACAGAAAGCAGGGACGGCAGTAGTCACACAGCTGTATATGCAGCTAGTCAATATGGAGTAAAGGGATGGTGACTCTGGGCAACTGGGAAAAAGTTTAATAACTCTAAAATCCCTTATGCTGAATATGAAGTAGAGGAGAAACCGAGTAAACAAGGGCTGAGGCAGCTGTATCCCACTGGTGCCTGAAACACACATTTCTCACAGGGTTTCACAAATTTCTCGCATGTTTATTTCCTGCGTGAAATACAGAAATGACTGAACTTTGAAATGTGAAACTTGTTATTTCTAAACTTCCTAATAAAAAGGACAGTGAAACTCTTTTTGGAAAAGTGCTCATGAAATTGGACTTCTCAAGCAGAAATGGTCTGCTCTGAGGGGTGTCCTGACCATGTCTGCCTCCCAGAACCCACAGCCCCGTTGCTCTCTTTTCTGTGGAAGATAAGGACTATGAGAAAAACAGAAGTATGTATTTTGATATGTAGTCTTGCTTTAATACATTCTTTCAACAATACCACAATTACTTACATTCCTTTTTATAAAGTGAATAGACCTATTTTTTACTGCTTTTTGTTGTCCATTTTTTTTCCATCTATATAGAGTTTTATTGTTGATAAGCAATGCACTTGTTTACATGAATAAGTTTGAGTCCCATTTGGGTGGAATATGTAAAAACCCCAACTCTTTATCTTCATGTAAATTCTCCTTTAATTGGAAATAATGTTTTACAAAGTACAGCTAGACAGCTAGGTTTATTCTTGCTGCAAGTCCACTGAAGCCCGTCGAGTTTCACCAGGAACAGATTTGGGCCAGAAGGCCTAGAATATAGTTACAATGTATTCATTTTCTCATGCTTCAAAAATGGACTGTTTATGCACCAAGCTGTAAAGTGATATTCATGATGACTGAAGCCTGAACAACATTAAAATATCCAGATCCTCTGCTCCAAATCCTCTGGTATCCGAAACTGCTCCTTTGCTTTCAAAAGGAGGGGTTTACTGCTGCTGAGGGTAAAGAAGGGTGGGGGCACAGCTTTGATGCTCAGGCTGAAATAAGAACTAGCCTAGCTGGTGTAGAAGCTTAACTGTAGTGAGCCTATGTCTCAGAAGCTGCCCCAACCCCAAAGTCTGCCCAGTGCCCTCTGCACCAGCCCAGCCTTCCTGCTCCTGTGGCAGAAGGTTTCTGTTGGTCCTTTCAGCTCAGAAACCCTTGTGAGACTTGCTGCCCCACTCCCAGAACCCCCCTTTCAGAGGAATTTTTCTTTAAATGAAAAGTACTGTGGAAAATTGCTTTTTATTGCGATTATAATGGATACAGTTGTTCACATAACTTGCAGTGTGCTTGAGAGCCAGAACCCACACTCTGTTCACCCACTAGCATATCAAGTACAATTATGTTTTCTGTTTAACTTGGCCATGATATCTAGAAGTATGAGCTTGGAACTGTGGTCACAGTAACCACAGTGTTGTTTTGGTGGTTTTGAATGCCAATCAGCTCTTACTGAATAGGTAAGATAAGGCAGGTACCTCCTTACCTAGCATGGTAGTTTTTGATATGTAGTAAGTGCAAGGAACTCTTGAAGAACTCTTCCTCTGAAGTCTAATTGTTTTTAAAAGAACTTTGCCCCTCTGTTCAGTTAGAAATAAAGTCAGAGAGAAAATGTTGCTGAACACATGATAAAACTCTCCACTTTTTAAAATGTCAGACGCGTTAGAAAGAAATATGTATAAAATATTAGAGTAAGATGCAACAAATTTATTTTCACATCCTTTTGAACCAGTACAAATTCCTGTGCACAGGCATACTTTATGTAAATTTTAGCAAATTCAAAACCTAAAAATGGAGTCCATTTGGGAGAAGGGAGAAAACCAATATAGCAGTATTACCAGATTCTTTATTTAAAATTACATAGGAGTATTTTTGGGGGGATTGGTCATGTGATGCTTGACTGAGTCTTCAGCCCCCATATAATTTTTATTATGTGTAATCCTGGTATGTTAGATATAGATGTTTGTAGTGTCCCAGGCAAAGCCTTTGCCCATAGCTTTATCATCATACTGCTACAGGTGATTTTTTCAGAAACCTCAGGGCCTTTAGAGATGTTAGAGGCTCCTGGCAAGCAACAGTTCTGCAAGGGGGAGATTCTGCATCTTTTAGACACCTGAATAGCTCTGTTTGATGCTAATATTGAAGATCACTTGGTTAAAAGCTGTGAGCAACACCTACAACTGTTCTTCCTCTAATTATGGGAAGAAATGTCCCTGGCAAATACTTTGTGGTTTATGAATGCTTTTATGTTCCTGTTTCCTGTTTCCTTTTGAAAAGGAGAAAAGCAGTGTGTAATCCAGTTGAAAATGTGGGTTATCTGAGAACCGTCTGTGCTGTAAGAATTAGAGCATTGCCCCAACATTAAACAGTCCTCAAAACTTCCTGATGATATGCAGGCTTTGGCAGGTCAGAGCTGATGTTGGTGCTGTTGGGCATGGCAGACGTGCAGACCTGGGCTCTAACATAGAGCTGGAAGTAGGGAGAAGTGCTTCTGGATTAATTTTGATGCTGTAATTATCCCACTGCAATTAAATGAAATGAAGCACTTGGTAAGATTAACCTGAATCCATACTGAAAGCATATGCTGTGCATCTGAGCCAAATGTTACTTAAATAGCCATAGCCTGAAAACTGGAATTTATAAGCATAACATGAATCCAGCAAAATATAACACACACTTATAAATTTTTTTTAAAAAAATAAAAATAAATAAATAAATAAATAAATAAATAAATCAGCAGCACCCAAAGATAAGAACACTATAATNTTCTCCAGAGAAGGCTGCTCCAGCTGAGGCCCTTATGGGTGCAGGAATTCAAAGCTGAAGAATCCTTTTTCCAGTGGGATTATTCTTTTTATAAAGCTCTGTGTGTGTGCTGGAAAAGCAATTTATTTTGCCACTAATGTAGGATAAAGCATCATTATGCTACTCAGTTGTCACTGGGGAGTATTTGAAAGTGGTAAATCTATTTTGGGCCCAGTAGTAGTTCTAACCATTCCAGTCTGAATAAAAAAAATAGGAAGTACAGGACAAGGCCTGAACTCTGCTTCTCCACCCCTACCCATGCTCCCCCCCCCCCCAAAAAAAAAAAAAAATCTGAAACTTAAGGGACAGATTTTCTACAAAATGTAGGAATTTTTTTAAATGCCATTTCTCTGAAATGCTGAAGCACAGAATTTTAAATGTATGACTAAAAAAATCAACTGTACTATTTAAAACATTGAAATATACAGGAGTTAAGCACTTTACAAAATGCTATGGCAGACGAATGCTCAAATTCTCCAAGGGGATTAGATGTTTAAATATAGATGAGAATCAGAGACTCCAGGTCTGCAAGCTTGGTTAGGGATCCCCAGTGCCAAGGGCCTTGTCCTTGTAAAGCTGTACAACACTGGGAATAGGGGAAATTCTCAACATATGGAGAGAGGCATCTGGGTCCCGGTGTAATCTCTGGGAATACATAGTGTGGAGCAGAGTTCTGCCTAAATAGCAAGAATTTGATGAAGAACATGTCTGACTTAAGTGTCTTAATCTGGATTGGAATATAGTGTCTTTCCCCAGTCAAGATGAATCTGTCCATCTTTCTGTCTGCCTTTTTACCCTGTGCTCAAACCCTGTGTTTCATGGTCTAAGCAGGGATAAATACTTCATTTACAAAGTAAAAGGGGATGTGCAATTGTTCCTCTTTTATTAACTGGGTTGTCACTTACCCATGATGTGGGAAGATGAGTTTGTGCCCTTTTCTGCCTATGTCAAAGGGAAGAGTAGGAGACTAGGAGAGAAGAGAGTGTGTCAGGGCATGCTGTCTCCAATGCATATTTGCGTTGCATTACTACATGGACTAAACTAGATGGTTCTTCCTTCAGCTTGCATGACAACTTTGGCTACTCAGACATTTAATTTGCCCCCAAATCAGATTTCTGCTTCTTTTCCCCCAGGTTTTGGGGTGGATAAGTTGTGTGGCATGTGATCCTCTCTTTCTGAAGGGCTCTGTCATCTTTTTGGTCACGTGAGGAAGCACAGTTACTACATGGCTAAACTGTTGGTGCTTTCCATCCTGCAAGGACAGTGCATTCAGTCCTGTGACAACACCGCTTGTGTGCACTCAGACGTGACGGAAACGGTCTGCTCATCCTCATTTTCATGTGTGTCCCTTGCAACGTGTATTTTGGTCACAAAGGAGGCATACTTCTTGTTGAGCACAAATAGGCAGAGTCAGAACCTTCAGCCCATGCCTCTTCTTCAGACTGAGTGGATATCCTGGAGCAAGAGCCTTGTAACCACTGGGCTGCTGCAGAAGGTGGATCTTTATAGTCTGTGAACTGGAGACCCTGTGACAAGAAATTCCATCAACTCTGCTGTGATCTGGGTGGAGTAAGAGCAGTAGTAACAGTGAGGTTCTAATCCAGCACAACTGTCTGCTGAGTGACTTGGGTATTTCTTTGGGTATTTCTAGATATTTTTGCCTTCTGGGGGAGGTCTCCTTGCCAAACCTGATCCTCTTAGGACAAGCAGGAGCTCTATGACAACTACAATGAGGTTTGTGATTAAACAAGTATACATACTGGAGCAGCAGTATATAATAACATTCTCTGCCTTCGTCAAATATTGGAGGAAGTTTCTTTCCAGTGGTCACTATGCACTTTCAGTAGTTATGTCCAAGAATGATGAACAGGTTTGCATATTACTTGTAGCAACTGAGAGCATTGAATGAAAAGCAAAGAGAAATCTGTGCTACCTGCAGGTATTTGTAACCTCTGTTGTTGAATTGAATTATGACTCTGTGAGGAAGAAGGTTAATGAATTGAGGATGAAATGGCAGGGCAAAATTACCTCTGGCACATATCTGGAGCATGTTGTTGTATTATGTCTCTTATATTTCTGAGAAAATTTAGCTTCAAAATGCAGTGTTGCACTATCTTAAGGACTGGTGAGAGTCCTGGGATCTTGCAGCTGATCATAGAGCGTGGGCCTCTTTCCTCCAATGCTCAAATCGTTCCTGGCTTGAATAACCTCAAAATGAATGTGTGTGTGGACAGTGACTCATGAATAATGCTGAAGGATACAGCAATGTCCAGGCAGAAAATTTTTGTCCTTTTGTTGCACTGCAGGTGGTATAATTTGGCATGATTCTTTACATGCTTATACTGTTCTGTGACCAGCACTTGTCACTTGGTTGCTTTTTCTTTTTAATTTTCCTAAAATCCTGTGACTCAGAGTGACTTAAAGTGGCGGCAGTCACCCATATCAGATTCCTGTGATTTTGCACATTAAAGGATGCTAAAGCAGCAAGGTCCATCTCACACTACATAGGAGGCATCTAACTGCTTACCCTGCTTGAACAGGTTTATCTCTCCCCTGAAAGGAAAAACTGATCAAAAAGTGTACTCTGCCTGAATAAACCCATCTGCTATTACTAGTGCATGGCAAAGAGCCAGGTTGCTGTTTATACCTCTCAGAAGTAGTTGTGATCTAGAGTGGCATCAAAATGCACAAAACCATATCCCATCTGGATATCTGAGGAAATGTGGATGCTGTCCTTATGCATTTAAACTGAGCCTTTTTTCTGCTGCCTCCCAAGCTGCTCAGTGATAAATAATGCTGATCCCGCCCCTCTACTCAGCCCTAGTGAGGACACATCTGGAGTGTTGCATCCAGTTCTGGGCTCCTCAGCACAAGAGGGTCATGGAGCTCCTGGAGTGGGTCAAGCAGAGGGCAACAAAGATGATTAAGGGACTGGTGCACCTCTCTTATGAGATGAGATGAGGGAGCTGGGCCTGTTCAGTTGAAGTTGTTGCTTCCACATTGTCTGTGTGCTGTGGACACACACAGACATTGTTCCTTGTCTCAGTTACTGCCTACCACTTCATACAGTCAGAGTTTGCTTGGCTTCTGTGTGCTGATCTCTGGCAGTCACTGTCTCGTGGTAAAACGTTTTGTGCTCGTCAGCTAAAATGTTGTGATTGGCAGCATCTAAAATTTAGGCTTCTTATCTAGTATATTCTTATAAATTGCCTCTGTAGTGAATGAAGGAATAGAAGCATTTTCCATTATTAATATGTGATGGAAGAGATATAACTACCCAATATATTTTCTTCAGTGACAAGTTGGGAATAGGATGCTCCTACAGACAAACCAAGAAACCACAGTGCTTTCAATGGGGAAGGTAAGACAGTGGTTTTATGCTGCTACACTGGCTGAAGGAGAAACACGTTAAAGCTGAGGTGGGAATAAGGACTGGCAAGGGAAACGGATGGGGGAGAATGATTAGAAAATTCTTATTCTGTCTTCACTGGAAAAAAAAAAAAGGTATTATATTGTGTCAGTAACCATTACACAGATGAGGCGAATCACGTCTTGGAGATAATTGTTCCCTCCATTAGCTGCAGAGAGATAGTAGCTGCAATTAATTGCACCTTCACTGACACTGGTCTCTGAAAATAATGTCAGGTGTTTTGTCTGACTTCTGAGTCATTTCAGCTACTTCAACAGTGAGTTTTACAGTCAAAGAAACATGCCAAATCTTCATCTGATTTGACACTTGGAACTATTCTTTTTTTTCCTATTTTTTTCCAGCTTTGAAGATTGTCATTCTTTGACTCTTGGCTTACAGAGCAAATTTGCTTTAAGATTGTATTGATCTCTTCAGTAAGCCAGATCACCTGCGTAGCTAAGCTGAATAATTTAATAAAGGAAAGATGACTGCTTCTAAAACATGTTTTGGAGGTGTACTAATTGTAATGCAGACAGCTGCTGAGGGTTCATTAGTTCAGCAAAGACTCTGGTTAGAAACTCTTTTGTATCACGTGAAAATCACTTGCACGTCATTGGAGTCAATGACATTTCTCGCATCCTTGCTCCATGCAGATTTAAATAATCATCCTAGAATTAGCCAGGGATATGGGGAAGAAACCAGCCTTAGCCACACCAGCCTCAGTGGAAGTCTTGTTTACAGATGTCAGGAG
This sequence comes from Hylia prasina, assembly GCA_013397195.1. Lineage (NCBI taxonomy): Eukaryota > Metazoa > Chordata > Aves > Passeriformes > Sylviidae > Hylia > Hylia prasina. The sequence goes on along the minus strand of VYXD01010577.1, from coordinate 184,470 downwards.
ATTATTATTTGAAGCAATTGGCACGTATTTTGACAAAATCTATTTTTGGCCTGCCTTGCCTTAAAGTCTAAATTTGGCAAACAGCTAGGTAATCACACCAGACAACTCCAGGATGAGCACGGGTTTCCTGTTACCCTTCCTTGCCTAGGATTGTAACCCTTACCGGGGTCAGGGGGTTTCTAATGGAACTGGAGAATTTGGGCTGCTGTTAAGCAACATCCTCACAGCAGGAAAACTGAACAGGACATCTGGTCCTTAACAAACAGTGAAGGCTGTCAGAGCCTGGGCTTTACTCTGGAGCTTGCTGAAGGTAAGACTATTTTATAATTTTGACTTCTTTCCTCTGTCCTTTCTTCTAAACACTGGTGCCAATTTCCTGTGGGCTCCTGTATTTGTCAAGTTGGTGCTTCTTGGGGGTATTGCCTTCTCCCAGACCTTTCAGAGAGGAACCTGCCTGAGAATATAAGATGTGGTATACAACACATAGCTCCTTAGTTTATTTTCACTGCTGAAAAAAAGGAGAACTTCTAGATGCCTGCATACTTCGGCTAAATATTAAAGCCTTGATTAAAGTTGGTGGAGGAAGAGGAAGAAATTATAGGAGTGTCTAGAAGGGGAGAAATAAAAATTCCTCTAGAGCTAATCCATAGATACACCTGGATCCAATGATCAAGGATTCTGTTTGGGTGTCCCTCTGAGGAGGGTAGTGCCAGGCACTGGTACAGATTGTTATCAGCCTTGAGAAAATCACAGCTACAATGGAAACCAAATTTGATGGGTACCTTTGGCAAGTCCCCCACTAAAAGCAGAGCAGCTGCTGCAGTGGGAGATTCACAGCTTGGATCGATTTGTTAGTGCACCTGGTTTACATGGCTCCCTTCAGCAAGGCATGGAGACATGCTTCATCTATCACTTACTTCAATATAGATGATACACTTGCCTAGCATTCAGGACATTTTTTTTCATCAGCACATGTATAATCTTCAGCAGCAGCAAGAGCAGGTGAAGTGTGATCAGACCCTGTGTGCAGTCTAATAACCTTGTTAAGCAATATTTACAGTAACCCTAGAATTATTACCCAGGTAAGAGTATAGTCCTTATTGCCATAATCCTATTCCTGTTTGCCATTCTTAGCACAGAGAGTATTCACTCTTGTGGTATTATTCTACATGTAAATCGAGTTCAGCTCTGAACTGTCCACTAACTTAAAATGTGTGGCAGTATGCTGCGTCCATCTGTGTGTGCAGGTCTTTGACGCTAGGAGGAAAGCAGCCCAGAGCAGCGGAATGAGCAGCTCTCGGTGCCATGAGCATCGTTTTACACTAGGCGTCTCCCTTGGCATATTTATTCAGCTGCGAGCTCCACCTGCCATGCCCACTGAACGGAGTCCGGCGGAGGTAGGGACACAGAGATTCGTACAACGGGGCTGTAAACCTGCTACAGTGCCATGCATACAGTGGAGACAAATATTGCTCAAAGGACCCAGTCTTTCACTTTAGTATGAGTTAATTGATGCTTAAATTCCCTTCACGTGACCAAGTTTATATTTAGGGGTACTAAGACCCAGCGGTGAATAGTCAACCCTACAGACAAGATAAGGACAACATGCACAAAACTGGAGCTTGAAAGGTGGTGCTGGTGTTAAGTTCTGCACTTGAAGCATGGTGTTAGAAGAGTAATTAATAGTTTGTTATGTGTTTGATCCCTGGGAGTTTAAGAAAGGCTCTTGCTTTCTCATTGCTTACCGTTGGAAACTTACTTTGAAACAGAATTTCAAAAGAAATGAAACATGGATTCCTGGATGTCTTTTTATAATACACTTTCAGACTGCATGGCTGAAGGCACTGAGTCAGTGTTAGGATGCTGCCAGGAGCTGGTTCCACATTTTCACCTGTAAAATTCCAGACAGGCATAGGTCTACATGCCAGATATGATGGATTTTATTCACCTGTAAACCTCATTTGTTCAGTGTGTACACAGTGATTCTGACCTACTGCATGTGTATGAATTCAGGGTGTAATGCCTCAGCAGGTCTAAATGTCCACTGGTTCCAGACAAAGAGCATAGTTGTTCCACAGTCACCATCACAGCATAGAGTGCTTTGTCAGCAGGGAAGTAAATCAAAGTGAAAATTGTCACCTGATTAAAAAGGGGCGACTCAGGAAAGAGGCAACATATCTGTATCTATCTCTTGGCATATCTATATCTTTATATCTTTTTTCCAAGTTTTATCTATCATTTTTCTACCCTCTCAATGTATTTTTCCCCATGTATCCTTGAGGGCTAGTGCAATTATTTTGTGTAAGGCAAGTAAGACAGCTGACTATGGTGGCCATGAGAGGGCAGCTAATGGATATGGAGTGCAAGTGAAGAGCAGAGCACTCCAGAAGGTAGAAATGGTGAAGCCTAAATGCCATACTTGGCTGAAGAGACTATAGGTGATCAAAAGTGTCATGGCTCAGCCAACAGAAACTCACATGGAAAGAAGGGTAGGGGAATACTGCAGTAGCTTTGTGGTGACCTTTGGGCTCTTTTCAAAGGGAATTTGTGGAGCCAGAAGGTGGAGTGATAGGAGAGAGATCAGTGAAGAAGTACTCCTGAATTAACCTCATCTGAGTTGGGGCCACTCTTGCCCCCCAAACTGTTCATGGCTACCTTAACATAGCCAGAATTCTTCCCATGCTGTTTTAGCTAGACATTTTGTCTTGTTCTTTCAAAAAACTGCTGTAAGAGACATGTTTATCCTCCCAACATAAAAAGTAACTCGTTCAGATAAAAAAAAAAAAATTCTATACTTCTGGATAAGTTTTCATGGATATGGGAATAATTTTAAGTATCTTTCCTCTTCTGTAGTGCTGCACTGGCTACTCTGTACTTCAGAGGTTGTACTTTGTCTTTTATGTTTCTTCAATCTCAACAGAAATGTTATGGAAGTGTCTCCTGAGATCCACCTTTTAACTGAACCAGTTCACAAGCTAATCTCAAGCTTCTAACTGGTCTTATGTTGGTCTGTTTTGTGATGTCAAAATTAAAAGGTTGGGCAGGATTTACAACTTCAGGCTTAACATAATTTTCCTTGAAATAAACATGATTTTGTGTCTGTGTGTCTAACATACTTTGAGAAAACACTTAAAAGAGTTCCCTCAGCTTGAGAGTTGCTGGTGGGGAGAAACTGTAATAGGACTAATGAATAATGTCTCTGTAAGACTGGGATATGTTTGGGTATCATCATTCTTCAGCACAGTCCAGCTTCACACGTCCCAGAGAGAGGAAGAGAGGAGGTACTCCTCCACTATCAGATCTTTATGATTTTGACAACAGGAACTGCAATTGCTGAATCATATGCTTCTCTTGTGGTCGATGAGTTGACAAGAATACATGAAAATAACTGTAACAAAGTAAACTGAAAGCTAATCAGAGATTACACTCCTATGTGACTTTTTTTCCTCTTGGATCTTGGCTGTTCCTTTTAGACATCTGCTTTTGTAATCTTTTTACTTAATCCTAGATAGCTGCAGGTTTTAGATTTCAGAACTGGGCAAGTTTTGCTGTGACTTTTGTTATCCCAGATCACTATGGCAGAAGTTTAATGGCTGTCATTTTTGTGCATCTCTGTTTGTAACCAGCAATCAAAAGCAACAGTTAATCTTTTTGGTTGTAGGTAAAATGCACACACACTAGCCCAGTGTTGGGGGGGGGGCAGTACAGGCTTCTGCTGTTAGCATTCACAGGCTGAAGTTTGTTGCAATCTGCTCCTGTATGCACCACAACCAAAGCATTTTGCTAACAATACATGTGCTGAGCTCTTAAATTTCTTAGAATGGTTCAGAACAGACATTTGTAGTGACAGGGACCTCCTTACAAACCAGAATACGTGCAGAATATGTGCAAGGCCTCGTCATTGTCTGAGCTATGAATGTAGAGGTTTAAGATTAGGGAATTCAAACACTGGGGACTTTTTATTTATTATTTCGATGCTGTGTAGGAGTGTAGCAGCAACACCCCCTCAAACCCTACTATTTATTCCAAGTTAGTAGTTTAAGTTGTTTAGTAGTGGCTCTGCCTGTGATCTTTTTAACAGAATGTCTTACTCTATTTTAAGATGTATGTCAGAGACAGGTGCAATGAATCACATTTAATGGATACCTCTAACTCCTGAATTTGGAAACAGTCAGTGTAAGCTCCACTGCTTGATTTCAGACAGCTGAAAGTAAAGACAATGAATTTACCAAACGTATCTAAATCTTTCTGCTCAATCAGACTGCATTCCTTTCAGGGACAAGCAGGGTTAACATGGGTCTGCTTGCAAGACTGTTTGAGCACATCACTAATTCATCCTGACCTTCTCATGCCTAAGCACAATGAGCTATATGTCTCATCAGATGTGTATTGCAGCAGGTAGAACATTCTTGCAAACTGGCCCAGAATACTCTCAGGTTTAGAAATCTGTTCTGTTTTATTGAATGTTGGATATGAAAATGGTCTCAATACTTAAGGAGGGACAGTACTGCTTCTGCTAATAATCCACTGCTTACACATGGAATGGTCCTTAGTGCTTCCAGACACTTTTCTGCATAATTCTGAAATTCAAGCTGGTGAGCTTTTTGCTTCATCAAAGACTATGGAATTCTTCAACACCTTATAAAATGCCAGTCCGATCACACGTCACAAACAGAAAAACTATGGCTAGTACAGCAGAACCATCAACTTCACCAAGTAAATACCACCATCCCTGAATTGCTATTATTATTAGATCCTGCATCTGGATCTTTGGTGCAAGTGAACATGATGCAAGAGTGTGTAAACACTCCTTTGGTTACTGTAATAAAGACACATCTTGGATCTCCTACCTCAGTTTGGTGCCAGTGCAGAGAAACATGAGGGAGTCCCAAAGGTAAATATAGGCAATACAACTCACTAAGTTGACTGAAAGAGTATCAATTGAGTGTAGTGTAACAGCCAAGGCCAGGAGACCAAACAGTTAAAATACAATGCACAAATACCTGCAGACCTGCATGTGGAAAGGGTTGTCTTCCCTGCGCTTCTTCTGGATACTAATTCAGCTATGCACATGTGGAAGTACCATGTTGAACCAGGATCAAATACATTTAAATCACAAATGAAAATCCCAGCTACAAGCAAACCCATGATTAAGTATCTGTATTGATCAGTAAAGGGCATGAAAAGCAACAGAAAGTTATTTCTTCCTGTTTCCACTTCAAAGTCATTGACAGTTCTTACTGTTAAATGTTGGCAAAGATTAGAATGTTAATTTTAATGTGTATAAATAATTTATTGAATAATAATATACGAAAATGAATTTTATATTCTTCTCTATATGAATGACAGTCTATCATTGAAATTTATTAATCAGCACATTCCACTCAAATGTTTTGAGGAAGAGGAGGGAAGGAGGTGGAGAGGCAGTTTGGAAAAATGCAGTACAGTGGGCTGACTAAATCTGAAAACTTGGTCTCTGAAAATGCAGCTATCAGTGTAATTCAAATCATACTGATGAGATACAGAACAGTTATATGCAGTCATAATAACAACTTACACACTGTCAATATTAATAGCAATGCCTTTTTGAGAACAGTTTTAAAATATGTACGGTACAATTTTATTAAGTATAAAAAGACACCGTGCAGAGCACAACACAATATACTTCATCTTCAGTTCTGGTAGTTCTCAAACTCCACTGTCTTTATTGATATTGTCATCAATGACCGCTGAATATAATTGCCTCTCTGTACAAAACGACGCTTCTCTAGATGAATTTATGCTGTTTGGTTTTAAAAATACAGTAATTTCCTTTCAATGGCTACTTACACTGATCAAACACTGTCAAGACTGTTGGCTAGCCTGCATTTGGTTTCCAACATATTCTAATATATGCTATGATACTGCCAATTTCCCCTGTTTTGCTTTGTCTCTGTTTGAGAATAGATCCTCCAATATGTTAATTGTTTCTGACTTTGTTCACAACCAGAACACTATTTCTGACCATTTCTACATTCCATTCCTTACATTACTGAACTTTCACTGACATCAGCAGGAGTTTTCAACATGCATTGACTGTATGGTTTTCCCCTACTCTCCTTTTCTCCCCAGGTCTTTTCTAATGAAGCACAGAAGGCATGTAAAAATGATCATTTGTTTTAGGGAGTCCATTTTCTTATTTTCTTGAAAGCAGATGACATTTATAGCCTTCCAGCTTTGACTATCTTCTTTGGAAAAGCAGACGTGTAAACTTAAGAACTTACAGATTTTGCTTCCACATTGCAATTTGGTTTAATAATAATAATAAAAAAAGTCAGAACTCTCATTTCAAATTGATTTAAATGATAATATGTGAGTCTCAAAGGAAACAACTTACACGTCCTCCTCTCTAAAATATATTAACATTAGACTGGAAAATAAATTAAACAATACAGAAATGCAGAGATTATGCTGCATCACAGTAATATCTGCCAAACAAAGCTCGGTCTTTTGCTAACATTAGCTTACTACATTTGCAATACATGCTAAGCAAAGACCCTACTTCTCTAATAGGTACATTCAGACAATATATATTTTATGGAATAAATATATAATATATCCAGTTATAGATTTCTGAATAGTAACTATAATAAATACAAGCAATACCTACGTTAAAAAATACAGTTCTAGGCTTCCCTAACTTTACTACTAATAAAATTAAAGTTGACCTAAAACTTTCTCACTCTGTTGATGCATAATAAAATATATGGAAACACCAAGAGTAAAAAGCCAATTGCTTCTACAAATGGAATACTTTATAAATATAGTAAATTGCTATTTCCAGAGGGAAATCTGAAAATTATAAACAGGAAGTTAGGTTAAAACAGCTCTACAATATATAGTACAAAGTGATTATGAAGCGTGATGTACAAGTTTGATGTCTGTGACAAAATTTTGAACTGTTGTTTTTCATTGTTGGAGATAACTGTGGAGAAAGATCCTGCTCAGAAAAGCAGCCAGTCTTAACCTCCTTAAACAAAACTTTCAGTGACTAGAGAAAGCCAACTAGAAATTTGTCAGAGTAAGGAGTGCAAGATGAGATCAAACAGAATTATGTGGAAGCCCTGGACTTCGCTGTTTTATAGGGTTTACCAATCATGCTGTTCTCATTAGGAACAAAGTCACTGAAGTAAAAGGTATCTGTGACTGCTGTGTGCTGAAAAGCCTTATCATGATGGTACCCTCCCTATGGCTCATTTTAGTCTGGTACTGTACATTCTCCAGATGAATTCTGTTTCATGTTCCTGTAGTTGTTTGCTTTTGGTGGAATACTAGAGTACAGCTCTGGTTGCTTGATTACTGAACTCTTGATTGAGGTTTCTTCTTTCTTGAGAACAACCTAGAATTAAAGAAACACATTCCTCAGAGCAAGCATAAAGAATTGAGGAATTAAGCTGCTGGCTGTCTCTGCCTGCCTTTCTCCCCTTTCATTTTAAAATCAGCAAAAATTCCTTACTTGCTAATGGAATTATTTAGGTAACTGAAAAAATTAATAACTTCATGTGTATATCTGTCTCCTGCAATGGCCTTGTTTGACACAGAAACCCCAACCTTACCTCATGAAATACTGTTTATACTTCTTGTCTGAGTTGAGGCCCTGAGGTGGGCTTCAAAACCTTCTCAGGGCCCTTATTTGCATCAACAAATCTGGAATTCTGGTGGTCACAGGACAGTGTGTCTACAAGGTGAGTGTTTTCCCCTGAATTCCAACAGAGGTCAGTGTCAACACTAAGAAGGATAAAACCATCGCTGGGAGGTTCAGATTTTGACCATTTGAGGATTTTCTGAGTCACTTGTTGACTCTTTAGTACACGCATACTGTTTTGGGAACAAACAGCTATGAGATGAGGGTATGGATGTAAATCATGGGAATATGCTTCCTACTTGATTTTATTTAGGCAAATGGAGCATATCTATAAATGTATTCATAGCACAAACTCTCACTGATTTCAGAAAAACTGCATATACAGAGTATCTCTGAACATGCCACAGGGAGACTTGCAAGCCTCTTGGAAGCTATTGTGATACTGAATGTTAGTCGAGTGAATGAAATACTTCCTACCAAACTGTAAACAAAAGCAAGCACTTACAGGTGCCCTGCAGAGTAACCAGAATGAAGTTTGGATTCCCTGTTGCCCGGAAGAAGCTTGAAGACTTTTCTTCACCTATCACCAGCAAATCTTGATCTTTTATTGCAAAGTGGTAACAGACTAGTTGAAAACGCTTTAAACTATCTACACCGGGTGGCATGTTCTTATTTGTCATAAATGCTCTGGTTTTTAATATAAAAAAATACTCCCAGGACTTCTTTCACTTGTAGATAAGCCAGAAGTGCACAGTGGCTTTTGATCTCAGGGTTATTAGTTGGAAACTGGCTCCAGAATTTCCTAGTGCCTTTAACCTCTTTTCAAAATGCATTTTTACTGGGAAAAAACATGTGGAAATGTACTAAAGAATGAGCTCTGCTCATCTGCAGTAAGTGCTGGCTGGGTCCCCAAGGGTACCTCTAGGTCCCTGACTGTCCCCCTTGGGGCTCCCTCAATCCTGTCCACAGCCCAGGACCTCATGTTGGCCCTAAGGGCCATCACCTCCTGCCCCAGCAATGCTCCAGTAGGGCCAGTCTCCAGCTCCCCACAGCCCTGAGCCAAGGGGTCCCACTAAACTGGTCCCACCTGTGGGCTCATGTCCCAGACTGTCTCTATCCCCAGGCAGGTGCCCAGGCCTGGGGCTGCCCTGCTCCCGTCTGTGACTGAGATGAGCTCTGGCGCCAGATGCTGCCCTGACAGACCCCTGGAAGTGGCTGGCCTAGGCTGGGTGCTGCCAGCGGACTTTAGGGAAGAACAATGAATCCTCTCACCTACGACATATGGTTTTGCTGTGTAGTTTGCTGCTGTTGCTGCTGCTGAATGAGCAGTTGCTGCTGTTGCCGGCGCCGGGCTGTTCTCAGTTTTTCGAAGCGAGCCTCCATCTCCTCCAGCACCTTGGGAGTGTAGCGCACCACCAGCTTCACGCTGTCCTTGGCTGCCTTCAGCAGCTCCACCGCCTTCTCGTGGTGCTCTCCTTCCACACTCTGGGAGCAGGGAGAACAGACTGAATAGTGCTTGCAATTACATTGAAAATGGTGCTTTGATCTAGAGCTGTGTCTTTTTCATATGGAAAGCCTGTCCGAGTTTTATGTAGCTTCCACACCTTACATTTTTTAAAGGACCACTAAAAAGAAAGTGTTAAGTAAGACTTATGCACGGCATGTATTAATTTTCAAGCCCTGATTTCTATGCTAGTGTTGCTTGGAATAGTACATTTCCAAAACAGAGAGGTGACTTGGCTGTTAAACAGAGTATTCAATTTATGTGGACTGACTGGAGTCATATGCTTTTTAGGCACACGCACTGTTACACACCTTGAGAAAAAGGGAAAAAAATTCTAATGGTGCAGGATTGTCCACCTGTTGTGGGATGTATTCAAAAAAATAAAAGTATCTTTTTTCTGGGAAAAAAAAAATCAACAGCTTGAACATCGGCGCCCTTCACATGGATTTTAGATCATCTAAAAATTAGTAATTTTCTTCCCAGTTAAAATAAATCAAAGTTTTACTACCTGCTGTGTTTTAAAACTCTTATGTGCACCATGCTTTTGGAAATATAAGTCTCACCTTAAGAGAAAATGTACAAAATTTGGCATTGTTTTATATTTCCTTTTTTGCTCATAAATCATGGTCAGTATGGCATGGCATGAACATTCTGAAGAAATGAGAGGATATTTAGTGGTGTCATTTTGGTTTCCTGTGCAACAGCATGAACTTAGAATAGGCTTTGAATAAACACGTAACCTCTCAAGCTACATGAAGTAGAAACATTTGTTTGCTTTCAAAATGCTGGATGGTTCTTATTGATACCAATAAGAAATTGCGATTGTTTTGTGGGGGAATAACAAAATGGTGTGTTTTAATACTTCAATCAACAACCTAGCAAACTGCATTTAATTCATGATTGTTTTCTCTCCTGTTTGCCCCAGCCTTGTTCTTCCAGTTTAGACAGTATTTTCTAATCAGAAATGAAGGGTTTGACTTTGCTGCTATCCAGGTCAATGGAAAACTCCCATTGATCTGAATAGTAATGATACAGCATTAAGCCTAATGCTCTGAGCTATAGGCAAAGAGGGGGAGAAAAACAAAGGCAAACATAGCGCTGCTAAATACAAACCCTGCTCTCTGAACACACCTCACTCAGATGTTGACAACCACAGTTTTCAGCTGTTATTAATACGATTGTTATACTTGCTCTTAATGTCTTTACTGCTGCCTGCACTCCAATTTTCAAGGTATTACAAAAACTTCACCTGCTTAACAACTGCTTCACAAGTGAAACAGCAGAGGCCCTTGGAGTGGGGAAAAGGAAAGGGCAAAGGAGTTGTTTTGCTGTTGGAATTCTTCTGCCTCTGCAAACTTCTACAGCTGTGCTGGCAAAGGACTCCTGCTGGTATTGGTCATTCCTATACAGGGTACTTTGCTGACAGTATTATGCTGGTGGGAGACATTGCAAGGATCTGACACACTCATGTTCCTTCAGAACTGCCCACCAAATGGGTAAAATTGTTTTGGAAAGTATATATTTACTTAACATATAATTTTTTATTATATACACTTATATACACTTATTCCTTTTTTTCCATTATTGCATTGGCAGATTGCGTCAAAGAGGAGGATGCAAAACACTACAGAGACGAGAAAAGCAGAAAGAACTGCAAATATTGTGTGGGCATATACCAACCATCATTCTATCCTGGTTTACAGTCTTGCATTAGATCTAAAAGAAAAAAAATTCACTTTCCTGAGGACAAAAAAAAAAAAAAAAAAAAAATCTGTTAGCCCACAATTTGGGAGACTGAGAAGAATATTTCTATTAGGTATCTCTAAACAAACACTTAGTTGACAAATTAGTCGTTTAGATCTATTTTGCATCCTTTCTGTATCTGACTCACACAAGGTATCTGACAAATGCAGAATCTTTGCCAGATATCAACAGACACCAGCAAGTGCTTTTGTCGAGCCATCTGCAGGGCTTACTGCTTTCAATTTCCTTTATTTTTAGGGAATGTGGGACAAAAGTATGTAACAAAATAACCAGCATAATGAGAAAACACTTTTTTTTAAACATTCAGTGAAACAGCTCAAGGAACACTCTTCCCTGTCATGCTGGGATAACAAATCTGGATTCTGAACACACAGCTCTAATTTTATGTCGCTAATTATGAAGTTGGATAACCATCAGTGATTGAGCACAAACAAGTTACAGATATTTCATTTCATGTCCCACCACTGAGCTGTCTGTTCTATTGCACATACTGTATGTATTTTGCTTTTCTCCAGCTAAATTAGGAGAATCACAGAGGGAATTAGTCCCAGTGAACAATGCTAAATTTAGATTTTTTTTTGTCCCGTCTCAAGCTGTCTGCAAACAAATAATCACTACTATAATTTTTGCCTTTGTACAAATTATATTGTGTGGGATTATTCAGCCCAAGACTGGTTTATGAACAGTTGCTCATTGCTGTGAGGGTGGTGAGGCCCTGGAACAGATTGCCAGAGAACTTGTAGACGTCCCATCCCTGGAAGTCCAAAGTCAGGTTGGATGGGGTCCTGAGCAACCTGTTCTAGCGGAAAGTGCTCTTACCCATGGTAGGGGGTTGGAACAAGATCATCTTTAAGGTCCCCTTCAACCCAAACTGTGCTATGATTCTGTGATTATTTCAAGTATGCAACTTGAATTCAAACTTCAAATTCTGCTGTTTAGGCTCTAAATATAAAAATGTTTCTCTTGTGTCTCTAAATCAACTTTCTCATGTGTCCACATGCAATTGGGAATTTTGCACTGTGTTTTCTGCTCCATTACCTAAATATATATTCTAGAGCACATGCATCAAATTTTTGACTGGAGAATCGTAAAATAGAGGTGACAAGAGGGTCAAATTCAATATACCTTGACATCTGAATGACACCATTTTCCTCTCTGGTCTTTGCCTAGTAAAGGATTTTTCAAGAACCACCCATCAATTAGTGAATTGAAACTAATTTTGTCTGCCTTTTTAATCACTTGTTGAAAGAACAACAAAATTCTTGGATCAACTTTAAATCAGTGAAGTTCAGGCAACTAACTTCCTTAAATATTCCATTTATTTCTTTTCCTTTGAGACTAAATAATCTTTTCAGTGGGTCTTTCTTTTCTTTCTCATTGCTATTTGGTACAAGCAAGTATTTCTCTTTTGAGACCATGATAGCTGACAGAAGAAGTAAAAAAATCTGTCTGAAGTGCTACACAAATATTTTGTTACAAGGGAAAGGGAATAGCTAGTGTTGAGAGAAATAGATGAAAACACAGAAACATTTTTACTGTTTATGGGCATGCAACAAAGAAGAAATTTAAGTTTTAAAGTCAGATTTCTGACTAGACTCAGAAACTGCTACTCTGTACCTTTGATGCATTTAAATACAAGGTCAGAGGAAGGTTTGCATGGAAAAAGATGTTTATAAAGGGAAGGGTAAGGTTATATGAATGATTATCCTTATCTTTTCAGTACATTACATTCCTTTGTGAAAGAGAACACAAAGCAAAATGAAAGGTGGAATTTGACCTGTATCATGGACTCAGAGCCTTATATATACTCTATTCCAACAGCCCTTTTTTTTTTTTTACCTCCATATTGACATTCACAGTGAAATTACTACAAAATACTCCACTTTGATTTACATGAAAAATGACCATGTAAAAAATGTACCTTTTTACCAAGCTTACATGCTCCCTGTATGGGAACATTTGTACAGCTGATTTCTCTGACAAAGATATCACAGCCGGATGAATATCACTAAAAGATGTAGAATGTACCCTCCACTGCAAATCAGTACCAAATGTGCTTACCAAATTTCTTTCAATTTTATGTGTTCAAAGGCTTTGAAGGTCACAAGACTACACAAGTGCCACTGTGTCATCACTGTGCTTGGAAAGGGCTATGTGCCTCAAAGGCTATGAAATGAAAGAACGACAGTCTGTTATTAATCTTTTACTGCAAGAGGAATTTACAGAATTATCAATTAAGGATATAGGTTCCTTGTAAATTAGGCAGGTGGTGTGGAATTGAAAGGAAGCTTTTCAAGCACTCTCCATTACAACAGGAATTGTAATGGCACAAAATTGTTGGTGAAGCTCTGTGAACCACAAATGCACACTGAAGGGTCTCTCACAGAACTAATTCTTTTTGATTCGTGTGGCTGCATTTTAAGTCATGACGTTAGAACAGCTGTGAAAAATGAAAATCCAGGTGAAAATGAAAGCTCTATCAAATTTCCACATACCACTCCATTAACTGAAAGCAGCTGGTCCCCACGTTTGAGCCCACCATGCCTTTCTGCCACTCCACCAGGAATGATGCGAGAAATATAAATAGGTGAATTTTGTTCCTTTCCTCCCATGACATTAAAGCCCAGGCCTTCCTCAGTCTTTGGCAGCTCCACCACTCGTGGGTGTGAATGGCCTTCACTTGCAGCAAATGCAGCAACTGTTGCCTGGAAGAAAAATTGATTGATTTGGCTGTTTAGGGGGAACAGTGATAGACACTTCATTGTTCATTTGCATGAAGAACTGTTTCCTGTGAAAACATTTCAGTATCTTACTCTGACATTTTCTGATTATCTGAAAATATTTTTAAATCATCAAGTTCTATGCCAGTGTTTTTGAAATAAAGAAATAAACAGAGGAACAAAGAGTTTAGGTGACTTGTCAAAGATAATACAGAAAGTTACCAGCAGAGCCAGAAGCAGGCAGAAGAAGCCTTACTCTGTGGTGGTGCACCCTTATGATCATCAGTGCATTTCCTCTGCCTTTTCACAGGGCGAAAATTTATTCCTGTGGGATAAGATAATGCGATCTCTAATGTGTTCCTGGTTGAAATAAAGTGGACGAACTGAATTGTTAACTCTCTGCTTTGCTTTCAGAGTTATGGAGTTATTTATTTTATATCCTCAAATTATGTTCTTCAATTAAAAGTTTAATTTATAATCTTTTTGAAATCTTGCAAACCAAGTAACTTATGGAACAGGAATAGAAGGTTCTATTATATAATTCTGTCAAAAATTTTACTGAAATATTAAATCTTATTAAATCTAAAGACAACAACAGATACATAAACCAATTAGAAAAATCTAGATTGTTNAAAAAAAAAAAAAAGTAGTAACATACTGTAAAGCTTGCATCCAGGAAAATAACATTTATATTTGATTTTTCACGACAAGCATTTTCTTACTTATCAATCTTAATCATTAAATAAACATTAAGAACATATTTTATAGCTTTTAAAATGTGTTTTTAGTTCAAAATGCTTGAACAATTTTGCATTACACTAATATTTTGGAGCATCCTATAATGCTTATGCTTAATAGAAGCTAGTGGATGGTGTGACATAATGGATCATTCTCAATTACATGTTTTTGCACATGCAGAACTTGTCATCATGCATACATATTACGTCAGACATGAATGCACTAGGAGAATGAAATGCAGACAGCCCAGAAATAACCAGGAAATACTGCGATATTGAAACATTGCTCTGTAACCTGCTGTTCTATATGAGTAAGAAATGAGAATGGGAAACACTAACTGGACTTCTCCCCATTTACTAAATAGCATAGCAATAATTTCTATGTTTGTCTACAGTGTAAACAAATCAGGATTTCATATCCACATTTCTCTATATAGAACCAAAGATCTTACAAATTTACATTGATCATTAGCTTTCAATTACAAGGTTAAAATCAGAAAAATGGCCTAAAGAAAAGAAAGTCCTATTTAATATGGAAAATATGCTGCAATTTAGACTATATTAGGTTATTTGCTGCTATTATAGAGCTTGCTTCCCTAAAATACTCCTAAATCATTTTGTAACACACTCCCAACCTTTCTCTTCTGATACAGCTTTAAATTAAAATCTCCAAACATAAATATTTAATGCTAAGAGATCTTAGTTCCACTAGGACTTCAGGGAGTTTATGTTCACAGGAATGGGACCATAAAGAGCTCTCTCTAAAAAAGATTTATGGGTTTTCAAGTTATTTTGCATAATATCTGCTATACCACATAAAAGACAGTGTTTTGTGCAAAATGATAATGGGAAAAAGGAAGTCATGGTGGATCCCCTTATTTGGAAGCATCTATTTCTGTGCATGTTATGAAAATACAGAGCATATTTCATACTGGCACACAGAATGGGTTCTTTCATGGTTGTGCGAATTCCCTTATCATTTCAGTAGCAGCAGTAACGTAGCTGTCATTGTCTTAGGATATAAGAAAGGCAGGTCCACATGGACAAAGAGACAATGTATTTTATTAAAACAGGCGTATCAGAAAAAAACCCAGGCTTACATTTAGCCGTGGGGTCAATAAAATATTGATCAGGCCGTTTCTGCCACTGTTCATCCTTACCACTTGCTCAGTACCTACAATTCCCATTAGTTAAAAGGGGAATTTTGATTGTTTAGTTTCTACCTCCTAAATAACTGTGTCCTCTCTGGATGGTATGTATGGGAAAACAGTCCATTAAAATATTGTTTGTTGCAGGCAGACTGCTATAGAAGAACCAGTAGATTTGCTTTTGCAAAGTAACTTTTCAAAAAGCATCATATTCCATAAAATCATTCTCTTTTCTTAAGCTACAGAAGCAGCATAAAGGTTGAAATTTTCCATTATGATTGTTACCTGGGAAGTAGCACTGGTTCTAGACTCTGGGCTGCCACTGATGTCTAAATTTTCTTACAGTGTACACACGAATACCTGAAACACACACGCGCACAGTCAATTACTAGATCACTTTGGTAACACGTATTTCAACAGCTGCACGTATCCTACCTTTGCAGTGGCCCTGGCTCGGAATTCGGGGCAGCCATTAACAGTTATGGTTTCATGCATGTATTGATACACCTAAAATGTTCATGAAGATAAAATGAAATTAATTATAGGAGCAAAACAAGGACTTCATATTAACCCAGACAGGAGAGTCTCTTTCCCTCATAGAACTAACTTTCGTTAATGCTGTATTCACGCAATCACATAGCCAAGTGTCTGCTAAACTTGAGTATGCTTAGGTTAACAGAGCATCAATCTGTGTTCCTCACAATACTTTCCAAACCTAACTTTACATCTTCCAACACAACTCCCTTCCATTCACTAGCAAGTAGTTTGCTAAAACCAGAACAGTTAAGTTCAATGTTATCAAAAATTCAGGTTTCCAGGCAACTGACTCGAATGCAAACAATCTGAACTGACCTGAGTGGTGTCTCAGACTCCAACAATGGCTTCTTTGGTCTCTGAACTTTCTTATGAACTAAAAGACTTAGCAAAGTGATGTAAAAAAAATATGTAAGCTGCTCAGCATACAGAAGAAGAAGAATGCTGCTCAGCTGAAGAATGGAAGCGAAAATAGTTCTGGATAAAGGTCACAGTACTACGTTTCATCAACCGTAACTAGGAATAGTGAGAAGGGGTTGACAGTCTGGTAGGTCAGGATATGGTCAATGAGTAAGATTATCCTTTAAAAAGAAATTTTACATATGCATAAATTACATAAAATCAACACTGCCAGTATATATAACTTTCATTTTTTTCTGGTATACACTTTTGGCCCACTTTCCCTGGTCCTTAAATCTACCTTTTAAACCTCTCCAGTAAAGAGAAAGGAAAAGGCTTTCATTGCCTTTGTTCTCTAGATTTGTCACACTCTCAGAGGAAAAATAACAACCAAAGTCTTGATACTATCCAGTTATTTTGAAAGCAAACTTAAAAAATAAAAACATTTATATATAACATACAGAAAGTTTTTTGGAAGACAAATGTGAATGCAAACAAACCAAACCTTTTCTTTAAGTTCTAAAACCACCAAACTTAAAGTTCCTACACGTCACTGATTTACTGTGGGCATTTTCGTGTCCTAATTCATCAGAAATTTTATCATTTCATGTGCCTTATATCTCAGGCTGCACTCCTCATCAGACAGAATCTCTGCTGTTAATATATTTCAATTTTTACAGCAATCTCCTTAGGTTCTTTGAGGAGTGCATATTCAAATGTACTTTCAAAAATATATTTACCTTTCACTCATTTGCTGATGCTTAACGGAAGTGCCCAAACTTTCCTCTTTGATAATGTAAATGTTACTTTGGTGGAGAAGTACTTTACTGACCTACAAACAATGGCTTGTCCTATTGATAGGTAAAAGTTCCCCATCCTCCTCTCCCAGTGATTTGCTATGCAGTACCATAACGATGCATCTCTCCTCACTGAGCCTGTTAAACACACTGACAAGCACATGCTACAAACATCTAAACTGAATTAAGCTTTGTGGCTCATTTCTGCCTTCACTGGACAGACACACTGTTAATCAAGCACTTTTAAGTAGTAAAATGTTTGGGGATGACTGATCCCCAAACCCTTTTTCTTGGGGTATCATACCTAAGGAAAAGGCAAAAAAGGAAAGGAGATAACAAATGCAATACATTTCAGAGATATAAAATGTGACAAACACTTCCACAGTACAGCAAAAGATTGTCTTGACTATTGTCTAGAATGACATATGTCATTCTAGAAGTGAATTCAAAAAAAACCTGGGCCAATGAAGAAACTGAGAAAAGGGGAGCATGCTGAAAATCTTCCTGCTTTCTCTGTTCGAAATGAAATCTTGCTTCCATTGGACACTGACCACAGCAGAAACCAGGATTTGGGAAAAGAAAGCTCTTTTATAATCTCTAAAGGATTTCTGGTTTCTTATGTTTTAGTATTGGATGATATCATTATAAAAATGGGTTGAGCCTACATACTCAGTATTATACTGCACAGACCAGTTCAGTGTTTATTGTATTATGCTGTAGGACATATTATTATGTAAGAAATATTACTACATTATATAAGAATACTGTGTAATTGCAATAATGAATCATTACATACTTGTTTCTTCAAAATCCATAGTGTACTGAACCACTAATAATACTGTATTTTCTTCAGGTCCCTCTTCATCTTAAAACATGACAGCAGATTCTACATATTGTTTTTGCTTGCACAGCTTTAAATGCTGTGGCTTGCTAAAATGTCTAAGACATATATTTGAATATTGAACGATTATGACATTTACTGACTCTGAAAACAGGTCACTGTATTTCATATAGAGGAATAGTTACTATAAAGTTCTATAAATATTCATGACTAAGTTCGATTATCACAAAGGTGTGCTGATAATGATACATTCATGTTATTGTTTGTTAGGTTTGAAGTCATATAACTTCCTGTTGACTGCATCCTACCAGTATCTAGCTGGTAGATTTTTTAATATCCAGTATCCTCGTAACTAACTTGTATACTGGTGATAAAACAGACTCACAAGTGTGTGATTAAATTAGTAAGATAAAAAATAATCCAGCAGCTCAAAAACTTCTGGAAAAATTCATCAATAGTGTTATATAATCCTAGTGTCATATAAATGCTAACAGATTTAAAATGTTCTGCAGAGAGTTATTAGTGATCATGGTATCTAGAACACAGTTCTTATAAAAAAAGAGTCCTGCATGTCAGCTCTCACTGTCTACAAGCAACAGAAGCAACCAATCATCTGCTTGAGGCGACTGTAAATCTAATTATCCTATTTGACTGTTAAATAATACTTAATGTAATTTGAGTTTAAGAATGATGAAACATATACACCCACATAACTTTCTTATCACTAAGTCAGTTTGACAACCCAACACAGATTAATGGTACCTGTTCCACCAAGCCCCTTAAACTCTTCGTAGGGTTCATATCTAATTAGGGGTCGTTTTTGCAATGCACTGAAGTCCATAAACAAACGTTGTTTGTTTTCCTGTAGCTACACTAAGCCCTTTATCTATGCTGTTCTCAGCACCATCTTAGCCATGATTTTAGCACAACAAATCCATTCTGCTCCTTCTTCTATTTATACAGAACACATAAACTGAAAATCTCTTTGTTCTCAAACTGAGTAAGGTAGAATTTAAATCCCCCTGGTATGGAATATAGCTTCTTGTTCAATCCACTGTATGTGACAAGTAATTGAAATGGATTTAAAAAATCTTTTCTTTCAATTCCTACTCTTATATGTACATGTGATTATATTTTTAATATATAACATTTTCCTGAATCTAATGATGTCATCCTTAAGAAGCCTGTATAAGATCTACTGTAGATGTCTTTCCTTAAACAAAATATCAGTCAGTATAGAAAAAGACAAAGGCACAGATTTTAATTTAAAGCATCTGAAATTCTCCCCTCTAGGATATTTACTAAAGAAATATTTTAAAACAGTGACCTTTGTCGACTCTGATACATGAATTATTTTGAAAGACATTGATATAGTATGATTGAGCTGAAGAAAGAAAATTAACATATCACAGACTGGTTGAGGATGGAAGTGACTCTGGAGGTTATCTCGTCCAACCGCCTTGCTCAAGCAGGGCCACCTAGAGCCAATTGCCAGTACAGTAACTAGATGGTTACTATATGTTACTAACTTGTAAAAGAACATATATATTTTGTATGTACAGCTATATATTTTTTGAGTGTCTGTAAGACTACATGGGTGTTGAATATTATTATTTACTGACCGACTCTGTACTCAGTCTGATGGTCTAGTGCCTAGGGAAAAGAGCTTCCACAATTCATTAGTAATAGATATTAAATTACAGGTGAAATGTCAATGTTTCAAAACACAAGCCTGCAGCTGGAAGGTAAATGGTAATGTTTCAGATCATTTCTCAACCCCCCAGCGATTTCTACCAAAACTGTGAATATCTTTGTGCTGAATGTTCGTTGGGTAAAGGCGTGCTGCAGAGAGGGGTTTGTTCACACAGATCTCATTTGTGCTGTGGAGCAAGACGTACTCGGCTTTGTTTTCTCTTTCCTGTGGAGCACAGAATACAACACTCCCACCAAGCAATACTCCTGAAAGCACGAATACAGACCTCAAACTTTTTTCAGCTTCTGCAGGTAGTCTCCTCAGACATAACCTAAAGTTATTCTCCCACATTACTCAAAGATTACAAAGAGTGAGGGAGGTAAATTACAGCTAGAAAATTTGAACTTGGAAGTGAATCCTCCTTGTACTGTGTCAGCTCTTGCAGGCACAGAAATATGCACATTTTATTACCTCTCCCAGCAGGAGCTGTAGTGAGTCAGATGCAGCAGGTATTATTGTTATGATGATGGGCCTCATCCTCATGTGTTCAGCTGAGAGGCAAAGCAGCTGGTTTAAGATTACTGGAGCGCAGGAAGGGGAACAGCCTTATAGGTACTTTAGGAGCTAGCTGCTTACCAAAAAATACTCCACATAGACTCATAACAAAGCAGCAAGGTTATTTAGGGCTCAGCTATTTAAGTCAACACAAAGCTGTAGAAGGTCCACGAAAAACAGCGCACTTAGCAGCCTGTTTTGTAAAGGTGTCTAAAAGCAGTATTCTGTTTACAACCTGAATGATGCAGCATCTTTTCTGATGAATTCTCTAAGACAGAATTTAATTGCACAATTTTATTTCATTAACTTCTGTTATAGGTATTTCGTGATTCATTCCCTGATGAAATAAGTAATTCTAAGTACAACTGTACCTACAATAATGATGCTCAACTTGAGGACAAGCTGATCTGAACACCAGAAGGGCAGAGGTATGAGGCAGAAGTCATATTACAGCAATGAATAGGTGCTCAGAAACCCTCATAAACATAATCCAAGACAGAGTACATTGCAATTCAGACCTGTGACATAGCAAGCCCAGAAACAATTTTCTGAAATTTCTAAGTGGGGAAATAACCAAAATGTTAGGGGTTTCTTAGCATGAGATGATACATGTGAGTAGTAATAATCAACTGTGTTTCCACAATGCCTGCAGTATGATAATAATAAAAAGACATAAAATGCTTCCTTCAAGAAGTCACAACCTAAGTAAGTGACTTAGGTAAATCACAGGTAAGCAGGTAAAAGGGTGAAATCAAGAAAAAACCCTGCCAAAAGACTGATAAAAGATGTTTAAAATATATATATTGGCATCATCTGGGTTTAACTCCTTTGCCATATTTTTTTGTTGCTTCAAGAGCAGAAAAATGTATTTATTTTTGGAAGAAGACTTTCAAGGAAGGGAAGACAACAGCCTGACTGATAATACAGAGGGGAGAGTTAGCATGACAATAACCAGAGTGAAGAGGACAGAGTGAAGAGGTTTCACTGTGCTTCTGTAGTCATGTCAATGGAAGAGTGTACATGTGTGCATCCTTGCAGAACTGATGCTAAGCTACAAAACAGAGATTGTTATTTATTTACACCTCAGTACTATGCCTCTGCTGTCAACAAGCTGAATCCCTGTCTTCTTAATTGCCTTCGTGTGTTGGAAAGGATGATAAATATTTTTGCCTTCTAAGATGTCAAGCAAAAAGAACTATCTTAATCAGTATTTTACCATGGTGAGAAGAGCAGAAGATGCTTTATTCAGCTTAGTTGCTGGCCTCTCTTCTCCTCTCCTCTCCAAATCGGGAGTTGACTCCCAGGACTTCAGCTCTGATACCACATTTCATTTCACTTGGTGTGCATGAACCAGTCCTTTGGGGCAGGCCAGGAGAATGTCCAATCTTGTGACTGGGAGAAGTTACAGAGCAAAGGTGCACTGGAGAGCTGCAGATCTCTCCACTGTGGTGCCTGGGAATCCCTTGTTTCTGAGAGCAAATGCCACCTGCAGCACAAATTGTGTCTCCCCCACTCTACTTCGTTTTTGTAATTTTTGGCTCTTTCACATTCTATTTGGCCTTTTTCCTTACCCATAACCTGTTGCCTGTATCTTCCATTCTTAATCCAACATATTTATGTCTGCAGAAAGGAATGCATTAATTTGTATGCCTGGACAGACTCCCCTTGGGCTGTGCTTCAGCACTCAATTCAGATCATGCTTGACCACATCAGTGAGCAAGGACATCTTAAATGCTACAAAGACCAGGAGGGACTCTAGTAACCTCTTGTACAACATAAACCATGGAATCTTACCTGGTAATTTTTACACCAATTGCCATTTTTGCTTGAACCACAGACTTTTCAGAATTCAATCAAAATCTCTGCCCTTTATGGTAGGTTTTCTGAAATTTCAAACAGTATTTGCTTTTCTACAAAATTACTTACAAACAGATCTAATTATCCATCTAAGATGACACCTGAACAGGCGATGACATAAAAAAAGAAAACATGTCAAACACAACCAAAAGTGTACATATTAGTAACATGGAGGTATGCAGCTGACCCAACCACATTTCCTCTTTCTTAATTCCTCTTTCATAGTGACTTTTTACATCTGAAATTTTACTCAAGCTGAAAACCAAAGCAGTGGAGCATTTCCACTCAGCCATAAACCTGTGGTACCTCAATGAAAGTGGAAAATATCTAGAAACAGAGCGTTAGATTTTGTACCTCTTGAATATCAGATGGAATTTCTGGTTTTGTGCCTGTGTTATGCTTTTTAAAAATCATCTCATGTGATAAGCATGCTTGGGAAGGCACATCTACATCCTTAAGAGCATGTTTTCTCCACAACTATATATATACAGAGCTATAACCTCTTGCTAAGATACTGTACTAAACACTGTCACACACCATAGTCCAGAAGACAGTAGTTCCATAGGGTAATTGAAAGCAGGCTGATTTTCTTTTCTCTCAATCTAGTTGACTTAAAAAATATTAACACTGTGTGTATAAGTACTTTTATCTTTAGAAGTTAATCTGAAAAACTGGGGAAGAAACTATTCTGAATGACTGAAAAGCAAGAGAATTTGAGAACTGTCTAAACAGCAGTGCTTGTGAGGGACAGACCCCCACAAAACCACTGATTGTGGAAGAATACATGGATGCAATGTATACACACCACAACTTCAAGTTTACAATAAACTTAGATTCTTCTTAAACAAGATTGTTTTAGCAAACTAATCACAAAAGCCCATTTTGTTATAGGACTATGATAGGTGTTTGAGTAATCCCAACAGAAGCAGAATTAGGCACTCTTACACCCAAGATCACAGTGTATATACTGTACAGAATCTTCAGTCTGCCCCTGAGTGCAAGCTGACGAAAGTTCTTCTTTTGTCAACTTCAGCAGGACAAGTCGATAGATACCTGTGAGTACTGGGAGGCTGAAATGGCTGAAGAGTACCTTTGAGAGGAAGGCACGTGATACATTATTGTTCTCACTGGAAGCACCGACATGTCTGAATTATGTAAGCTGTTGCCTGCAGCTACTGAATTTTGATAACGGAATTTGAAAAAGCTGCTTTGTGACAACTAGTCTCTATTAATGAGCTATTTGTATCAGACAATGTGGTCATTCAAGGTTACTGGCATTCTGAATATTTTTATGTGATAAGCTCTCATTAGCATTTGAGCAGTTACATGTTTGAATTGGGAAAACCTCTGATGTCTATTTTCAAAACCAAACTTTGCTTCATTTTCGCAATTGTTGCAGCAATCCCCTTCCATGAAGTAACACAGCATGGATGTTGCCACATGATGCTATAGGTATGCTAACCCATTAAAAAGCACAAACCTGTAAACGAAATTCAGTCTTGTTTAACAACTTGAGGAGATGAGACAGTTTTAATTTCAGACCATGTGGAAGATGTATTACGAATGTTGGTTTTAGCATTTTCACTGAGGATATTTTATTTAAATTTTTCCTTCTTTAGGGTGTGGGGGTTATGGAGGAAACTAGGTCAGTTCTACCAAAGTCAAAAAACTGATCCAAATAATGATGCATTACTAAGCTGTTCTTAGGCAGCAGGAAAAGAACAGCAAACAGCACGGGCCTGAGACCTGTATTATTGTTAAAATAAACTAAGTATAATCTGCACGGGTGTAATATTTTAATTTAGGGTGAAATACTCTATGAAGGCTCAAGTTAAAGTGGAATTTTTTTTTTTCTTTTTTTTTGTGTGGAGAAGGGTGGTGTGCACTCTGCTCTGACAGTATCTGTGGTGGTGTCAAGAAAGCTGAGCCAAGTTTTGGTCCCTAAGCTCTTGCCATATGATGCTGCATCTGTCCAAGAAGCAACCCAACAGGGGTTACAGGTTGGGGCCAGAATCTCTTTCCTCCCTTATGTGTGAGCAGAAGTATGTAGCAGATGTACCCGAAAACGCACGCTGTTACATCCTCTGCACATATTGGGTGAGTCAACTGAAACACGCCTGGTGTTGCTGTTAGGACACACAAGACCTCTGTGTGCCCCCTCTTCCTTCCATTGTCAATTCTGTTTGGAGTCATCACTGACATGCTGAAATAAACAGGAAGTTGCTTAACACCCTTTAAAGAACAAGGAAAAATAGACTTTTATTTGCAAGTAAAAAGTACTTATATGAGGAACAAGAAAAATATAATTGAATTATTTTGTATTGTATTTATTTCCTATATCTTACACACTGTTCTATATTCTGCTCTAAGTCAATGAGAACTATGATCTGGCATCTTTAGAACAGTGCTACAGGTGTTGCAGAAAATGTATTCCTTGCAATCACTTAACCTTAGCAAAATACAGTCCTGAAAGTCTCTCTTGCTGCTTCTACTGAAATATACCAGGATGAAAAGAAATATCAACATGTGTGATTAGTTGATTCCTGTAAGACCACTTGGAACTCACAGCTTATAACTTAAAACTCTTAGACCTCACCGACAGTTACTTTTGAGTTCAAAAATACACCAAACATTAAAAAACACTAATTCCCTCCGCTTTATAATGTAAGTCATTATCAGCAGTGTATAATGTAAGTCATTATACACTGCTGAGGCTGACATATGCAACAGCCATATTCCAAACTTTAACAGATGTGTCAAAACCTTGCCAAAATGAGCACCTGGATGAAACATGACATCATCAATGCAAGCTCATCTCAAATGTTCCCGTTAAGCTGAGAAGGCAGGGAGAAGGAAGGAAACTACCAATGCTTCTTGTTTTAAACGACAACAAAAATATAGCTAAAACAGTGTTTTAAGAGTTCCACAATTTCTTTTCTTTTCTGAAGGCACAATTTAAAAAATGGAAATTGAGCAGCATTTCTCAAGAGTCTCATCAGTGAGTGACATCAGTTAAGTGGGAGCAGAGGGATACTGAGGCAAAAAAAAAAAGGTGCAGTGACTTCCAACAACCTGTCACTTATTAACATTACTTGGTAGTTAACCTTCTGCTGATTTCTCTCAAGAGGAACAAGCAGGCTTGAGATGAACTACAGCAGAGTATAGAGACAGAGACAGAGAGAGGTGAATAGCAGAGGCTATACTGTTTATTTTGAAGAGTTTTATGTAATCAAATAGGATACTGCAACAATAAACTAAAATTATAATGTGAACAAACAAAAAAGATGCTGAGGTCCACCACATATGTTCCACTGGAGTCACCCTCCATAGCACTCACAACTGCAGCTGTGTGCCAAAATGAGAACATCACCTGAGCACCACTCAAGACAGTTTTAGTAAATATGATGCAGCCAGCCAGATAAACTGTAAGATGAACAAGATAATGTGACTATTTTGATTCTGTACATCACAGGACTCTTGAAGCACTGAAGTATTTATTTATCTGTTGCTAAAGGCACAGTTACACAAGCAGAGAGTAAGTATCATTAGATACACAGTGATCAGCCAACTATAAAATTTGATCTTTAATCAAAACCAGTGGGAGAAAGCACACATTAAAGACCAATGATACAGCCTGGTCCCAGATTCTAGGGTATTCTATCTATGAAATATATATGTACTTAGCTCTAGCCAGCTAACAAAAAAAGTGACAACAGCAGCTGTTAAATCTCCTGCAGTGAAGTCATGAAAGTGGTAGGGACTTAGTAATTGCACAGAGACTAAATAATGCCCTCTTTCAGATAATGCTTGGGCTGCTTGGTAAATTCATATAATTGCCATTAATGAAGGCCATCTGCTAAGCTACAAGGTAATAATATCCAAAAGTTCTTATTCATGCCATCCAGGGCTTGCGAGCAACAGAGTAATGCTTCAATCAGTTACGGTAAAGTGGCAAACGAAAGTTCATTGTTTTTCAAAACTGGAGTAATTTCTGATTACATTCACCCTAAAAAATAGCCAATATTTTAACACAGTAGGTTAATTAAAAAAAGAAAAAAAAGTTCTGTGTTTACTGGTAACTTAAGCTTTTCTGCTGAACTTCTTCAATGCCTAATTTAGCATGGTGGCAAGACAAAGATGAGCAGCCAGCTCATCTTTAGAAATTTGATTTTTTATTATCTAATTAATATATATTACAAATCCTTCTCTCAACTCATCATTATGAGTACAGTACCTGCAACCAGGAGGCAGAAGGCAAAATTCTGTAAAACATGAATACACTACTACTATGCCATACCACCATATTTGAGTCAAGCTAAGTAATGTTCTTTCCTATCCGTAATGGGAGTACTCATTTAGTGGAAACTTATATCATTGTTTTATGTGGCTTTTCATCGCTGGGACAGTGGAAATGCAAAAGGGATGGAAAGGTACAGTAGAAGATTCTTGCAAATGCTACACAGCCCCAGAATGCAGATAAACTGAACTGGTTTGGCTGACATTACAATCCACTCCAATATCTAAAAAAACCCCCAAAACCAAAAAACAAAACCAAACCAAACCAAACCAAACCAAAAAACCCCCACAAAACTTTACAATTAGCATCCAGAAACACACAATTTATTGAAAAGTTACAAATAAATCAATGCATAAACATGTAAAAATCTGAATGAAATTGGTCAATTTGCACAATTCCGTATTTCCTACTGCATGAGTCCTACTACTAAACTAATTGTGCAGTGATTCTGAATAAGCTATCAGGAACACTAGAACAAGTTATAACAAGGTATCAGATTAGCCTAAGGAGAATTCTGCTTCCCAGCCAGTCTAATGAGGCATCATGCTAATACTACCATATTGCTTTTTGTGACCTGAGGTACAAATCTGAGCTGATAAATCTCTGTCATTTTGCTCCTATCTGTTGTCCTATTGCCCTTTTGTTTACTAATTGCCTTATTAGTAAGTCTGACGTATCACTTCTGTTCAGTCTGACCAACAGTTCAGTTTGCACGGATAAATGCGACAGCGGGGGATCTTTAGATGTCAGGCTGCCTACTGAGCTTTAATCACAGTTCTGTGCTGTGAATTATAGCAGTAAGTCTTCTCAATACATTTTTTTCTCCAAGCTTGCATCTGATAATTTAAAAACTTCAAAAGCTGGGCTTGCCCTGTGGAGATGACAGACTGACCAGAATTGTATTTCTCCTCCTGTAACAAATACGCAGCTTCCAGCACAAAAAGAGCATTAACACAGGGCAGAATTTGGACTCTGGGGCTTACCTTAGTGCCAACTGAGAGAATTTGGCCTGGTGCACCTCAATTTTTATAAGGACTCATGAGGCAGAAAACAATGAAATTCTGCTTTCAGAGACTAGGTCTGGGATATGGAAGATGAGCATTATATTGCAAACTGAACAAACAAATTTTAAGATTCTTGAAACACAATGAAAACAGGTATTTAAATGACTCCTACATTAAAATCTTACGTTAATAATTGAATAAAAGAATTAATGAGGATTTTTGTCAGAATCCAGCTAACACCCAGATTATTATATTCAGTACAACCCTGTAAAAATGGAGTACACCAACACACTGGGATATCTGAAGTGAACAAACATCTAAGGTTTCCAGCCAGCCTTCTGCTGTCTTCTACTGTGCTTATCACTATATTGAGATACACATGGTATCACAGTACAGTGATAAGCACAGTACCACCAGATTCAGTTTTCACCACCCAGCAGCCTTCTTCTGGTCCCTTAATATTTGCAAAGACATTTATCAGTGTTAATAATGGAAAGTGTGGGAGGGCAGTTTCAGGAAATGACCAGATAAAAACACACTGCACGTCAGCAGCACTGGGATTCTGGCTGTTCAGATTGCTAAAGCATGGAAATGAAAATTACTATTTAAAGGAAATCACTCCAATATACTGACTAGGCTTATTAAACTATCCTATCTGATATATAATGAAACTGTGATTTTAATACTATACAACATAAGCAAATGTATCTCTAAGTGAATAGGGAGCGTCAGGACCTCATAAAAAAATGAGTCAGTGTTCTGCCATTGCCATTTTTATGCCTGTAAGTCAGCAGGGGTCCTTAAATGTCCACAATGCTCTGTTTATATTTTATAGCAAGCTTTAAAAAGTTTTAAACTACTGAGGTGGGAATTGAACTATTTTCAAAGACAAATTGCTTTCCCAATGACTAATTTCATACAAGATGGACAAGATTAGAGTACTTTGTGTTGATTGCTCCTCCTTTGTCAGTGACTGAATCCTACAGAATTGCTTTTCTGTGATGATGTGGTATTTTGGTGGCAGTCAAAACAATATAAAATAATAGTTACTTTTGTACGTCTGGTTGCCACACCACATTTTTATCTGATTAATTTTGGCATTGATTCATAGGTATTTCCTAGTCAGATCTTATTTCAAGTAATGTCCACATAGAAAAACTTTAGATTTAACCTTGAAATGGAAAATTGAGTAGCAAAGGCAAGCTGGGAGAAAAATGAAATACACCTGAATATTACATATTTAACACACAGAAATGGGTATCAGGGAATCAACCTGAAAGAAAATTTTGCTCACCAGGAGATGCAAGTGTTTATCAAACTGTATTCTCCTGGTGCTTGACCACCAACTACCAAAGTTAGCAGTAAATGAAATTTGCATAAACTGTTAAGGCATGTCACATTTTCTTGTTAATCCATTGTGTTTAGCCCAGCTTTTTATTCTATCATCTGTGCCCACAGGTCTTAAGGGTTTCTTGCCAGAAATTCACCTTTTCTTACAGTCTTTACAACTTCCTTTTGCTGACCTATAACAATTAAAGTAACTTTATCAATTAGGTTGTCTAGTTTTATGTTGCATATGAATATAACTTCTCAGTAGCTCCATCATGCATTCACTTTCACAGCCCTTCATTTATTCCAGTAACCCCCTGGAAATCATATGACTATAAGATAGCAACAGCTTTAAATAAACAGCAAGAGCATTTCGAAGAGTAAAGGACTTAATGGTATAATGGACAAGATTTGTGCAGGTTTTATCAGATGACAAAGCTATAGAAGGCTAATTAATCTTCATGTAGCTAGGGAGCTTATAAAATAAGTAATTTTAAAACACAATTAATTTTTTTTTTCCAAACTGACTTTTAGTGTGATCAGACTTTGGTTAACTTGTTTTCTGGTCTAGGGGTATTCAGGTGAAAAGGAAATATTGAGGCCATTATAAACTTCAATTATTTCCATTATTTTCAGAGCTAATCCATATTCCTGCCTAGTGCCAGACAGAAAATTTCAGTTGGTGGCACTTATATTTAGCTAAGTG
The DNA here is from genome assembly GCA_013397195.1 of Hylia prasina. Classification (NCBI taxonomy): domain Eukaryota; kingdom Metazoa; phylum Chordata; class Aves; order Passeriformes; family Sylviidae; genus Hylia; species Hylia prasina. The sequence continues at coordinate 154,961 of VYXD01010577.1, read as the reverse complement.
AGAACCATTAATCACCATTTCCTAACATAGCATCCTTGAAAAATGCTAAAGTACTTCTATTTAAATTTCATTCACTCAGTCACTTAAAAAAAATTATTTCTATGGAATATTAGTGTAGGGATTTGAAATCTGATTTACTAAATAGATTCCCATAAATACAATTAATTACAGCCATTACGTAGATTCCTACACATTAGATCGGAGTGTATGTCATCTAATAACATATACTTTTAAAGGCTAATGGGTAATAAAAGTAACCTCCTGCTTCTGTCGTTAAAGAATTCCTACTTGTAGAAGGCGCAAGTCACATTTAGTTAGTACAGTGCATATTGCGTTTCATCTTTGATCCTTTTCACCTACACTTAGCCCAATCCTCACTTTCTCTGGGACTTTTTTTAACAACCAAACTCACTGGGCAGTTAAGTTTCCCTAATTTCGTGGACTGGAAAATGAAAATTCTTATTTTCCAAAGTTCCTCCATTATAGTGTTTATAGGACTACAAAAGTCAGCCTTAATCTCTTTTACTAGATTTTCTGATGAAAGAAAATAAGTCTCAGATCTTGCACTATAGAATGAACACAGCACACTGCAGATCTGAATATCTGCATATATATAAAAAGCAGTCTCTTTCAGAATTTGCATACTAACACAAAGCCTACCTCCTCATCCCATTTTTATTACTCCTACCTACAGCTCACATCCGGTCTGCTTCACTCCACTTTTCTCATTATTTCCAGCTGACTGCATTCTCTTGTAATGTCAACAACTTTTCTCCTCTAGTCTGTGTAGGTGCTAATAAAGAAAATTAAAATCTAGTCACCACACTCTCACACCTTGCACTAAGATAAACAATTGAAGAGAGCATTTTTAGAGAAATTTCTGTCTAGCCTTAGCTATCTCAAACTCAAAGACACTCAGAAAAATCTGTGCCGTTCAATAGACTCCAGCGTACATGAAGGACATACAGGAAGGGCATCCCTGATTAATGACATAGCACAGCTCAGATACCCTCCCAGTCCCTGTTGCAGTGCTTGGAGATGGCTAACCATGTAATGTGACCAAAATATTCCACACTTTTATATTTTTTTCTTAATATAGAAGCAATTATTTTCTGAGTTTTCCAACAGCTCTTCAACTGGTAGAAAAAAAAGAGAGTTACAGTCAAAATATTTGCCAAGGACTTAATGTAACTGAAAAGAGAAGTTACACATTGAACAACTTTAAGTACTCGCAATGTACATATGTCAACCCTCTCACTCTTCCTAAGTAAAAAGATTTATTGGGCCTTTTATATTTGAAGATTTTTTTCTTAAAAAAGATTTACATGCATAGCAGTGAATGGTACAAATTTCTGGGGTGTAGAAATTTTGTTCCCTGCTAGCAATATATTAGAAGGATATGTTATATATATACACTTAATAAGAAATACATATTTTTGTTTATGAAGTTGGTAGAACTGTTTATTCATCATCACTCAATTCTTGTGTAACAACTAGTTCCAGCCACATGCAGGTTGTCTGTACACAATAAAGTCTTTTTGTGCCACTGATCATGATTTTGTCAACATCTACTTTCAGTTCACTGAACTGAGAATGCATTTTTCTAAGCCAACTTCCTAGTTCTTAAATTTTGTGTTTGCTTCTGCTAAAACTGTTGTCCAGAGACTAATACAAATTTGTTAAGATCACTGATGATGCTGCAAAGATTTCAAAGCTGCCTTTAACAAATGGAGTACCAGGCTCTGCTGTCTAAAGAAAACCTCAAACAATCCCCCAACTTTTCTATGCTCTGTGGTTACTTAAAGAAACATTTAGTTTGGTTAAATGAAAGGACTAGTCAGAATATCAGCTTTTAAGGGCACACAGTGACATTATTTATTGTCAAGGAACGCTATTTATTACTGTCAGGGAACACTATTCCCTTTAAAAAGTCTTGAAAACTGCAATTTAATTAGGTGGAAGCCCGTCTCTGATTCTCACATTGAAGAATATATCCCATAAAACAAAGAGTGTGGTCCATTTCGCCTATTAAACTAATGTCTGTTCATCTTTTATTTCCTTTCAGCCGTTCAGCAGTCCACTCAATCAATCTGCTGCTGTTGCCTAGTTATCAGGAGCTCAATTTTGCTACCATTGAGGGAATATTAGATTCCTCATTGATTTTAGCAATGGAGGATTGGTTCCAGGCAGTAGACAGATAAATAGAAGTTCTTACAGTTTTTCTACTAAAAAGATCTTGCCTTCATTAGGGCATTTAGAATTGCTTTTGTTCGGCAGGCTAAGATTCTCCTTGGTTTAGTAAGTAAAATATCTGACACAATGTTGTATTAAACCATGTTTTCTTTCTAATAAACTCCCAAGAGAAGTATTTGTTGTTTAACTGCTTTAAAGATACTGCTTGTGTCCATGCAGAAGTGTGGTGCATCTTCCCTAGCTTGACTCAAATAAAACAACTACTATTTATCTACTGTTGGGCAGAGTTTAGCAAGGCCCTGACCACAGCTGGTAGTGGAATGATCACAGTTCTCATCAGTATGACAAGATTTCTGACATGAGGAGCAAAGCCCACTGGGACCCAACCACTGACTTCCAAGGTAAGATTCCTGTCAGCTCAGTTAACTTCAGCTGTGCCCCTTTTGGTCATCACGGCATCTGATTTTATCAGCACCTCCCTATCACACACCTAAGCTCAAAGGAGAGGTATTCAAGCTTGCACTGACCAAAGTGGCATGAGCCCGTATCCCAGCACACTGCTGTACAGGTTACCACAGACCCTCAAACAATGTGAGCAGCATACTAAAGCACTAATTAATCACCCCTTCTCCTCAGCAAGGCTAACTGCCTCGATGTCTTGCTGACCCAAGTGTTCTCCATCTGCTTTTCAGTAACTTCAACATTCCGCACAGTAGCAGGCAGCTACAGACACATCTCACATCTTTTATACAGTGTAGCACTTAAAGGCAAATACGCTTTTATTTACAGGTAAGGAATGTTAGTCTGAGAAATAACTATAAATGTCAAATTCATACCTCTCTGATAGCTGTACAAAACTCACTCTGCAGCACCTTCTTTAGAGACTGTAGCTTGTGTACTGGTACTTCTCCAGATTCCTGCAGTTTCTCCAGTAACTCAATTGCTCTTGCAACATCTGAGTGGGGAAAACAAAAGGGATACAGATCAGTATAAACAGTGACTAATAAAGGACTAAAAAGGGGACACTGACTGTAATTTTAAATTTAAAATCAGCTTTACCAACACATACTGTATTAGTCTTGTGTCATACCAGACTCTGCTATGCAACAACACTGCTGTTGAGAGATCCAAATCCCAAAGTATGGACAAACCATGCATTTACACGTACAACAGACAGAGGGAAGTTCAGTCTTAGTAGAAAACATTCTTTGGAACAAAGGTACAAGTTCAAAATGGCTAATCTGTATTAGAACTAAAATATTTCTTTCTGCACATGGGAAAATGGCACAGGAAAACCACAGTGTTTACTTTCCGAAAATCTGAAAAAATGAAGCTCTCTTTATGTAAGCACCCTCAGGATGACAATGCCCAAGAAAAAATATTTGATCTTTTCTTTTTATAAATCTAACAATCAACTTAAAAAGTTTTCTAGAGGCAGGTAAACTCTGCTTTGGAAGAAAGGGAAGTCTACTAGAGATGAGTAAATGTAAGGTTCTTGTCTAGGTCTCCAAAGACCTGGTCTACTACCCAGAACCCTTATGATCCATAGAAATACACAGAGAAACACACAAAACAATATTTTTGGTGGCGTGACTTCTCCTTAAGCACCTGTGTGTTGTCAAGGGAAATATCCAAATGTCTCTGAAGAGCAGCCCAGAGGGCTCAAGCCATATTGAATGGTGAGTGGGATTCTGGTCCGGCTGAACAGTACCAGTACCTTCACTTCAAATGTTTTCTCTTTAACACTAGTTCCTAATTTACACAGCTATTACTAAAATACATCAAAAAAAGCCCAAACCAACCCATAATATGTCCAACAATCCTTTATGCCTGGGGACACAGAGGTATAAGAAACAGTGGCTGGTCTTATGGAGAGTAGCCTAGGCAAGCAAGGAACACGCTGTTTTACATTAGGAGTGAACTGAGCAAAACATATCCTGGTCAGTCTTCGGATGACAACTTGAACGGAGGGGATTTTCTCCTCTGCCACTTAATGGCTGCTTTCCAGCTTTTCCTTTAAGTTTCCTGGTAGAGTCGAACCTGGCAATGCTGCCATCTTGACTCTGTGGCCATTTTCACATCTTGCATCTTTTGCATAGCCACCAGAGCCACTACTGGCCAGTTACACCACTCTCCTAAACATAGGTCTGTATTCCAGTGAAGAAATTAACGGATTGTATTAAATGATGAAACAGTATTTGAGGCATTTTAATTCTGNCAGAACTACTACAATGTCTAGAAGCAACCTTATATAATTCTCCTTTCTGATGACAAAGATCCTACTGTTCATGACTGGCAGATTATGCTAATTGAAACAGTTCTTACAATCCTTGGCTTGTAACTGAGCTATACTGACCAGATGTCTGATGCAACAGACATGAGAAATCTTCTGGAAATAGAAAAAGACATGACAGTGGATGAGCTGCAATAGGAAAAAAAAAATCATAATAATAAATCTGTGTTTGTAAGAAAAACATTATTATCCACTGCATCAATGTTAGGAAAAAGAGAAGATGACAGCTCAAAAAATTTACAGTTTAATTAAAAGAGGCAGGCAACTAGTCAGCATGGTAGTTTCTGCCTTAGATTAACAAATACCTAAACAATTCTCAAGCTTTTTTAGAGGCATCTGCCAAAAGACAGTTCAAATCATGAGAGGAAGCACGGCAGAAAGCAAAGTGTTTCTTTCAGGAGGATGGTTCCACTTAGTGGGTTGTAGCTTGCAAAACAGAGCAGTCTTGGAGCTCATAAACTTTCAGATGAAACTAACCTGACCTTGAAATCAACAATTGCTCATGATCTTTTGCTCCAAGCAGTGCTTCAGCTGGTACTGGGCACCTGCTCCATGTTACCAGATCACAGCTGTATCAAGCAAGATCCCTTTAAAACACTTACTGAAGTGATGATCAGAAAGCTACAAGGAGATCTGGGATAGTAGGGCCATGGAAATCAAGAAAAAAAATAGATTCTAGAGAGAAGAACATGAATGATAAGAACTATATACATCAAAGAAGATGGTTTTAAGATTTAAGGAGCAGTAAATACACTTTTAGCAAGAACCATTTCAATAGAGCACAAAAGAATGACAAAACATTAAGTATCATGGAATCACAGAATCATTAAGGTTGGAAACATAATATGAAAACATAATTTTTGATGTTCTCAGTAATAATAATGTTGTTGCAATGATTTTTTAACAAAGCTATTGAATGATTTGCCTTAGAATTTTTCTTCATCTGCCACACGACTTGTTGCTAGTTAAGTACCGAATCCACACTCCCCAGTTATTACTACTAGTTGGTGCAAACTGATATATCAGACAGTACAAAGCAATTGTATGACTTATTCTGAAGAAGCTTCAACAGCCTACCATAATACATCAGATGAAGTCTCTATAATTCATGTTATACACAATAGCTATTGACATAATCTAAATCAGACTGGGGTCTTATCCAGTCCAGTTCAGGTAAGTTTTGAACTGTCTTCCCTTCTCACCAGCTATAGCTGTAAAAATTAATGCCACGGGTGGCAAATTAGTTGCTGTTCTGCTATTGCAGCTATTGTTTTGAAGTGTCATCACCACACCTGGAAGTTCTTGGAAAACAGCACATTTCTATAGTCCTGAAAAACTCTATTAAATAAGAAATTTGTATTGATTGGAAAGAAACATAAAAAGCTTTAGGTACATTAATCAATCTATAAGAGTTAAGTGCAGGTCTAAACATTTCCCTAGGGCATAGGTCAGATTCTAGATGATAATTAATCACTCTTAAACTGATGAGTGTTACAATACAAATGATAAATTCATCTTCTGATTGAAAAGTCTAGCATGGGTGTTTGCTATGTAGCTTCATAGGCAAAACTGGGCACTAAGTTGTCATTTGCCAATACTAGATTACTTACCTTTCTGACTCAGAAGTGATTGGAGGTAAACAAAAGCAGAATATTCCCAAAGCATTCTGATTTTTTTCACCTCTAAATTCATCCAGCATGCTAAAATGCATGAATGCCAATGCCCAAGTTCTTGCTATGATTTATTATTCACCTATCCATTAACAATAAGCAGTCTTCTTTCTCTTGTCACCACTAGGCCCATAGCTCACTCCATTTGGCACGACTTGTGGGATATTGCTCACAGAAGAGAGAAGAGTATATAAATTATAGAAAGAAAAAGAGGTGTATGTTCAGGGCCAAAGCTGTTGGTTATCAGCTGAGGCTTTGTCAGGAGCAAAATACAACACTTTGCGCTAAACAGATGACTTTGAGCAGGCTAAAAATGTAAAAACATGAGTGTATAAAATATGACCTCATGAAATGGGCTGTATTTCCTTCCATTAATAACTTTGAAGGGGAAACTTTAGGACAGGTTAAAAAGTGAAATTTAGCACAAGAGCTTAAGTGATGCACAGGATTCTTCCTGATGGTTCTCTCAAGGTGAGCTCCAGCTAAAACTTGAGTAAGAGCTTGCTCAAAGAAGTGATATGACTAGCAATGAGTAACACTTTAAAGTTACATTAAATAAAGCATATAGCATGGAATCTGCCCCTGCTGAAGTCAATTAGAGAGCACTGTCATATGTTTGACAAATACTGCTAGGACAATTTTCTTGTCTCCAATCCACCTTTAATTATAAATCTAACTACTTTTGCTTGCAAATGCTATCACCAAGGATTTGTTCTTAAATACCATTTTCTTACATACTTGTGAAAAGGGAAAATGGATGAAAAGAGTGTGTGTGCATTTACATAGATATATGTTTAAAAAATTGCTGGAACTATGTTAAAATTAGTTAAGTTCTATTTAAATGAAATATCCTTACTTTTTATCTCTGTGTATTTTCTTTGTCCCCTCTTGAAGCAAAGATACTTGAAAAGGATTGTTTTGCCTAGTCTCAAACATTTTCCAAATATGAACTCCATTATACTAACATGAAACTTGTGCTGATGTGGTTATCATCATTTTCCCCATTCATATCCCACAAATTGGGAGGAATTGACTGATGATGTAGGTAGAAATTATTCCTTTGTATTTTACGATACATACATCTTAAAAGAAATATGCACTTACTTCCCCTCCCCTTATTAAATCCAACTCCCAGCACACTTTTAAATTATTTTTTTTCTCATACATATGCAGAATTCCTCTCTCTCCATTCTGTTTAACATTCATTCCTCTTTCTTCTTCTCATCATCATGCTTGCCTACAGCCTTTCAGGAAATAATACTCTTTCAGTGTGGTAGGTCACGTTATCAGTGGAACATAGAGAAATCAGGGGGCTGTGGGTGGGTGGAATGTATTTTATCAAGTGCACTCATCAGAAGAAAAGCATGACTCTCAGAAAAAAAAAAATCTTCATTTCAAGTGTTCTTTCTGTATTTTCATTTGAATGATGTTCCACTTGCACTGCTAGCAGGACACAAGCAGATTACTATACAAACCCTTGGAGAAACCACTAGAACATAGAAGTAGCATGATACCATACTGCAATACAAGTGGAACACTGTATACATCATGTATATATATGTGTATATATATATGTATATATATGTGTGTATATATATATATACACACAGCTGAGTGCAGTAGAAAAAAAAGATCATCTGGCTTAGTTATCTCTGTGTTCTGTTATATATGGTTTTCACTTGGCTTTTGTTCAAGGGAGCACTGTAGACTGATCTGTTTTATTTGCTAGATGTTTAAAAAGCAAATGCTTTTTCTAACACAGCTTTTACAGCTTGAAAGCAAGTTATGAATCCACAGAATGAATCCTGGTCTAAACTTGGTGCTCTTTCACATTACCACTAAAATTGAGTAAACCGGGCTTCAGCATTCTCTGGAAGTTGTTGAGGCTGAAGTTTTGCTCTGGTAGATTTTGTGCAGAGTTTATGTTTGTTCCAGTTTAGTCAGGTTGAAAATTACTGGGAAAAATGTAGCAAAATATTTTAGCATGCTAAATGTGTCCCATCTAATACCTGAGTGACTCGTGAAAAAAGGTGCATACGTTTTATACTGCAAAATGATCTACCAAAGTAAGTGTCCATCTAACCTTCCTTTTTTGTGCTAGTCAATGAGAGAATTGGTTTGCAATCTATAAAAGAAATATATTATCCTCTGACTTAAGAGAATATTAGGCAGTTAATAGTAGCTGCAATGCTATGTAGTATCAGTTTTGGTGAAAACAGTAATCACACAGAAACACAGTGTTTCTTTATTCTGGGAAGTATTCTCGAATTAAGTTGTTGGGTTGTTCCCAAAGCCAAAATATGGTGACCTCCTGTGTTATCAAGGTGTTAGAGAACAGGTTTCTCATCTTCTTGAGGTCTTTCTATGCCTCATTCCTGTTAATTCTGGAGGCTGCCACTGCCTTAGCATGCTGGTTGCTAGGAAAAGTAAATGTGCTGCATAAACACTAGCCTTTGATACTCACCTCTAGGAGGTAAAACATCACTACAAATTGGCAGCAAGGATACTCAGTAAGTCTCTAAAATATTCACTAGCTTCACCATGGCATTACAAAATAATAATCCTGAAAATTTGCAAGTTCTGTTGTGCCTGAAGACCTTTAATCAGGCTGAAGGTGAAGAATTTGCATGACATAACAGGTCCTTATAATTGCCAGTAGTTTTTCATTCCTATAATACTTGTGTTCAGGTTTAGTTAGTCCTTTAAGCTCATGAGAATACATTCCAGAATTTTTAATGTTATTCTGTCAAGTTTTTATCATAATTCCACAGGCCTACACAGGATGCTTTATTATATTTAGTAATCTTCTCCAAACACTATCAAATGACAGCAAGTAATCAATGGTTAGGAAATCAAAATTCAGTGGTGATTAGCAAAATTCATTCATAATTCATAGCCAACCGCCCTAGTACATTGTATCAAAGTATTTATGTGACTTCATGGTTAAAGCACCAGCTTTGGAAAAAATACAGTGTCTTTCTCTGGAAAATGCTCTGTATTACTAGAGTTCTGCTGTCAGCCACTGGTTTATATAACATGGCAAGTCCTACTCTTACAGTACCAGACTGTCCAATATGCTTCCATTCACCTCTCTGGTACCTCACTATCAGCACAGTGCTCTCCTGAATTCAGAGGTCCTTCCCTTAATATAATTATTTAGTCTAATCTGGAGAGTTCAGAAATGCTGAGAGAAAGAGCAGCCTTTTTTCTCATTTAAATTGATGTTTGTCTTGCTCCAAATTTCATGCTAATCAGTAACCGTAAAAATGTACTTCACCATGGTAAATCACGCTTGATGTACAGGGAGCAATGAGCTCCCTGTTAGAAAACAGCAATATAATTTAACACTTCATAGTATGCATCTGTAAGGTCTATTCAAATTAATAAGAATAAGCAAGATTAAGCAAGAATAATACTACCACTGGTTTCACACTGGCTTAGATGATATGCGTAGCAGTTGCAGGTTTAATGCACTGTCACTTTACAGTCCTGTGGTTAAACATTACTATGAATACATAAATAAGAGTAACAAAGAACAACCATACAGAACTCTCATGACTCATCTTGTGGTGAGGGTTCCAGCTGCCACACTTTTGATGCAGACATGGACAGCTCAGCGACTCACCCTCAACTGTTGTTACAGTCAATGAGGAAGGACAGACACTTTGAGGCTACAATTCATCTGACCTACTTTACATGAAATGAATCATACTCTGGAGTGTCTTGTCCCTTTGCTGACTATAAAGGAAGACTAGATGATTACCTAAGATGTAAATGCCTGCATCCTACATATCAGACATCTACATCAGTATGATGAAACCCACTCTTACTATCCAGCTATATAAAGACTCAGGCAAATTTATCTCCCTGTGGTCCAAGAGACATCATATCTCAGAAGAGTTACACTTGACAAGAGAAGTGTCATTACAAGGCAGGCTAATACGGTTTTGATTTAAAGCTTTTTAAAATACTGTAACTAATTATTTTATGGATTTCTTTTTTCTTCTCAATGTATGACAAAAATCAGGAAATCATGAGCTATAATTGAGTGTATGTCTGTCTCATTTTGCCTGATGTGAGATGACTGCCCTCAGCAACATTAATGGTGTATTCCCATGAACTTCTACTTACATCCCCCCAGTGCCTTGGGTGGGCTCATTTTCTCTAGCTACTCATCAGACCTTGTTTTAGTCTGTATGTTTGAGCTGTGCCCAGATTCTGTTTGGCTCTAGCTTCTCTGGTGCACCAGAGGCATCCAAATTCTCTGCTTCAGTCCATTTCTCAGACACAGAGCTTGTGACGCAACTGTTGCACAGCCCAAGGCAGTGCTATATACCACCAGTTTTTCCAGCAGCTTTGGCAGCAACACCTGAACAAGACAGGCTGGTCTGAGATGTCTGAGATGTTTTGCAAAAGATGTTTTACAGAAAGGACACAGTTCATTTGCAGAGAAAGCGGTGCCATCTGTGATCACAGACAGCAAACTGTCTTGAGAACTCTCAACACAGCATCCTCAACACCACAAAAGCCATTCAGTACTCTCTTCACATACTTCAGTCACTTTGGGTAGTTTGGGCAAAAACTGAAATGATGGCATTTCAGGCAAACTACTCTTGAATACTCTGCTTAGCTCATTCAAATACAACATTCAAAAGGTTCCCTTAAATGAAAAAATATGCTATGTTCTCTGAACCTTAAAATTTCTAAAATGTCTTAAGTAATCCTGCCCTGCTTCTTAGTCTCCTAAGTTTTGACTAGTGATTTCTGTTCTTGTCCTCAGCTAGGGATTTTTGTAGCCTTAACCTAGCATGAAGGCCCACTGTGAGAACTGTATTTGCTTCACTTTGGACAATCTTCTTAGCATATTCATTACTGTACATAGAACTAGTCCAAATTTTTTCCTTGAAGCCTTCACCGGACTAATGTAAGTCACAGGAGCATCTTTGTCAGAAATTTCACATTTCATTTGCTTGTGCATGTGTGAGATTGATCTGTAGAGTACCAGAACTATTAAGACTTCAGGAGTTACTTAGAGGAAGTGTCATGGAACTGTCACATTTCCAGCACTGATTTTGAAAGAAATAATAATGAATCACAGAACAGTAAAGCAAAAATTAATGGATAATTCAGGATCATTTCAATAAGATGAGTTTAACTGGCTTAATTCAAGGCCCGAAGAGCAATAATGCAATTAGAATTTTCAAAGATGAGCATTTAAAATTAACCTTAAAGCCTAATAATTTTTAAACACTGATATAATTTTTCTTCTTCCAAATTATTAGCTTCATTGCAATTCCTAAGCAATCAGGATGAGGAGGTACATAAATACAAGTTTGAAAATTTTCACCAGAAGATTTTGCCATCTGCGAGAAAGATGGCTACAGCTACAACAACCCTTTACAATTGACAGCACCCACTACTTTGTACAGAAAACATTGAACATAGCATCAGTGTAAAAACAAGATATGAAATTATCCTTTAGGAGAAAAGATCAAAACATAAAGCTGAAAATGCAAAAGAACAGAAGATCATTGAAAACTATGGTATTTTCTAATGCAGTACTTACAACAAAATCTCATGATTTTTTCCCTAAATTGGCTGTAAAGAAGAGGGAAAGAAAGGTAAAATTCCTTTTATAAAAGGTAAAATTTCTTCCCTTTGTATGTAGTTTTGACTTTATAATATTTCATCATATCTGCTCTTTGTGATCATAACTATGATTTTTACAGTTAGCCATTCCCTGATGAATAGAACAGATGAGACACAATTTTGATCCTTTCTTTTTGACTAAGTACAGTTGGCTACAAATATGTTACAAAAAGACAAGAGGCATTTTTAAAGTTTATTTTGAATTCAAATAAGTATATATTATTTATATGAGGCATTTATTATTTAACACTTACTTCTTGCAGGAAGTTTCTGACTTCGTGTTATTTAAATTCTCAATCTTTCTGAAAGCATTTATTTAAAAAATAGAGATCACAGGTGTTAAAAGCAGTTATTTACCTACACAGGACACATGAAATGACGTTCTGTCTGACTTCTTGAAACCGTGAAATAACAAAAAAAAATCCTCAGAAGAAAAGGTATAACTTGCTGAGAAATTCAGTATGGTGAATACACCAGCCTCAATTCATTAAGTCCCTACAAGCTGGACTATGTGAAAGCAAGGAAGCTGCCTGCTGCCTTCTGTAGTGATAAACATGAGGTAAAGTGATGCCTTGAAAACTTCACCAGCCTCTCTGTCACTTGATCACATCACTTGATTTTTTTGGATCAGTTCTGCGTCGGCAGACACCACTCACCATATTGGCATGAAGCTCCTTTAAACAAAAGCACTCTGGACACTTGGCTGGAATGGCAAATGGAAACATTTCAGAGGTTCTGATCCCAGATTAAAAGTAAAATAAAGGGTTGGTACATTAACATAACCTGACGACTTGGACATAATATTTACTTTTGTGTTTTAAATCTCAAGTATATAGAAGAAAAAAATGCCAATCAGTGAAAAAAATTGAAAATTTGACTAAGCTGGAAGCAGAAAGCTGAAATCATTACAAGGAATAAACTAGCCTTAACAAAGAAAAACAGAAGGAAAAACAACACACTTTTCTCTTAGCTAAAATCCATTCTCTTGCTACCTTGCCTAAGCAAAATCAAGTATTTATACACACTATGTGAGCACCACGAAACAAAACTATTGGCCATATGGACAACCTCATGCCTTTCCCACACTGCTACTTCCAGCGTGTGCTTTTAGTCTGCATCACAGAGATTTTTGTTGGCAGGGAAGAAGATAGGAAAAGGGGAAAAAAGGACCCAACAGGTGTCTCACAAAGGGAGGTAGGGTTAACTTAGGGATGCTAATTCTCCTTCACAACAGGCACTGTGTTTGAGCCAAAGCAGTAACTCTCACTTTTTTCCTGCTCATATGTCATTACTAGAGTCTCCTGCTGCCTCCCCTCAGTTCTTATCTCTCCGGCTAATCTTAGCCTTAAATCTCTTCATGTGATTACCAGAAAGATGAAAAAGGTGGCTGTAGGCTACTGGCAAGTGTACATAGCGACAATACAAATTGTCACTTGAAGTCTAGAATCAGAATTTTATCTTCTATTTTTCTACATGGTATGAGAGTCTAATGAGACAACAGTGAAAATACATAATTTGTGCAAAACGGTTGCAACACAATAATTACATACACATGTTTAGCACTTTATTTGTAGGTTTAAATAATGAGAGCTAATATTCTGTCTTCAATTTTAGTAGATTTAATGATACTGCTTTTTGCAAACTGAATCTCTCTGGTACTTGGTTACATCCTAGTCATTTCTCAGGAAAGGGAAAAAAACAACCCCTGTTCTTTCAAAGTGTGTAGGTGAAAACCAACAACAGCAAGAAAAAAATGATATAAATAAAATCCTATGTTAATAAATGCCTGCAAAAGGAGGCAGTACAGATTCGCTGCTGGCAGACTTCAACAACCGATCACTGTTAGCTTTCAACTTTGAAACAAATACGATCTTCGAAGAAAGCTGTGACTGTTGAATTGCTGCAGCAAGTTATGAACAAAACCTGAAACAGAAAACCTGTGTGTCACCTTTGCAGTTTTGTTGCTTGGTGTCCTACATGTTGAATGATCCCAAGAATTGAAACAGGATTTTCCAAGGTATCTACCTAAAACGTGAGAGGCACACAGTTTCACATAGTTGTACCTGTAGGATGCAAAAGCTGATGTATAGGAACTCCATAGCTACAGCTATCATGTTACAAGACTGTCAGGCTAGAGAGGAGAGCAGACATACAACCACCAATTTTTCCAGTGACTGCTTCATAGATTTGAAAGCCACCACGCCCTCTCAAGTTTCTCTGGTCTGTCTCTGTATAACAAAAAAAAGCTATATTATCTTTTTGCTACAGTGCTGATTCAGTAAGTACTGTTTCACAAAAACACAACTGCCGAGTCTATTGAAAAGTGAAGAGATGATGATATATCCATTTCTGAGGGCTAGGACTGCTGCTGATGGCCACAGTTATCCACCTTATCTGTTTCAAGTACATTCTTCCCCAATGCTTAACTGATTGTAGAGGAATTGATTCCTTAAGGTCTAGGATATTTACTTTTTCAGAAGACATACTTGAAATAGAAAATTAAAGAGTTAGTGGATGTAAAGGATTAGTGATTAAACATGGGCTTTTATCAAAACGAACCAGTAAAATGTAACTTTGGTTTAGGAGAAATAAATTAAGAGCCCATTTTCAACAAAACTCTTTCTTCTACAATTATTCCTGTTCGAATAAAAACAAAATCAATGCTTTGATGTTCTGTGTATTCATGGATACTTCATTGTTCCACCTTTTAAAAAATCTCTTCTTGAGATATGGCATTCTAATCAAGGTTTTTTGATCTCTTTTTTCTAAAGATTTTTAATATCTTTTTTCTTATAATTATTAGTAAAGTAACAGTAGGGTAACAAGACATTATGAGAAGCTGTGTGCATTTCCTGGTAGCTTAGCTAAGTTGCATTTGAGAAATTTAAGGTTTATTTAATCACTCCCTTTTGGACCCAGGTAAAACAAATTCTCAAATATATATATATATGTATCTCCCTCTTTATTTAACATCTCTAAGATACAAACTTGTGGTTTATACAATTAGGGAAAGTGCTTTGTGCATTTCCATATGATGGAAGGCAGACTCATGGATTTAGAGTTATGTGTTTCAAAACACTATCTGACTTAGTTTGGTCTCATCTTAAGTCCTTCCTTTTCACTATTTGTGCTTCTAACAAGTAACTGGAATTAATCATTTTACTTAATTCATATTTCAAATTCTATTGCCTTGCCTTCAAGGACAGTATTTTGTATTCAAATAACACAGGTCAGACAAAAACTTGTACTTACATTTTTTGCACTTGCATGAGGGTCATCTGTGTTAAGGAGAAATGGGCATGTACATGTCCTGAAACAGCAAACTCAAAGGACAAATAATCCTTTGCAAAAAACTGATGACTTCACTTGTTACATTTTTTTTTCAAAAAACCTTCTTTCTGGAAACATCATCAGAGAAGTCCAGCTCAAGCAACAGGGTGGAATTAAGAAAATTGCTTATTTACAATTACATCAAAAGATTAATATGTTTTTCTGAATTTATAAAAATGTCTCTCAGACATCTGTGTGAAACTGAAATGTGTGACCTAGCATAGGGATGTTATTTAGAAAATAAATTCTTCATTTTCAACATTATCTCCAAATAGCGAGTATACACTTATAACATAGAAAATAGTATCCCTCACATCTTCTAATCGCTAATACTCTTGCAACCTGTTGCAAATGGTGAATCCTGCAACTGTGCAGGCTCTTAGCAGGTGCTCTTAGAGGGGTCAAAAGCAGGATATGTGAGTTCACTGTACCATTTTCCTCTATGGAAGATAAATCCAGCTAGACTAAAATAATTCATTCACTGCTACCACGTCTAAAGAACATTTTCTTTCGGGGAGAGCAGGAAGAGTTCAAGGTCCCTGCACTGCCATTGGTTTTGAAGGTGCCTCACAAACCTGTCCTGACAGAACATCCATCTTCTGCAGATTCTGCCTTCTTATGAGTTACGTATTTCTGAAGGAAAAGTGACTGAGAATTTAGGGTTTTCTCCCTCTACACTTGACAAAGGTGACTGAATGTTAAAAGCTGCCATGAATTTTGTAGAAGATGTTTCCATCTGTCTGCATAAAAGCGCAGCTCCCAATTTCCATGTCACCATGCATCACTCTGGGCTGAAAGAGGAGGCCCTACCTACAATGGGAAGTCCAACCTAAAAGATGTGCTCCTATGGGTGCTCAGCTGCCTCAGGCATACCCCACCTTGCACAGAGCTCCCATGTGCCCCAGCACCTCTTTGGGTGAGGACTCTACAGAGACATTTAAGCTAGGCATGTGTATTAAATTTTAAAACCATGTATTTTTACACTGCTCATGAACATCAGAGGTGACATGTATTTGCTTCCATGACATGACAAAGGGTATTTGCTTCCACTCTAGCTCTAGAGTTAAAGGTGGCACAGCTGAACTACACATCTAATTAACCAATGCTTCAACTGCACAATCTAACCAATGCTTCAACTGCACAGATCCTCATAAAGCATCCCAGTCAACACCCACAAATCACTGTCTCAATCCACTTGCCTTACTCCATCCTTTCAGAAAAATGCATTTTAAAAAAATCAAATAAATGGTAACATATTGATGTAAAAAACCCAAACATTTTAGCCTGAAACTAGAATTGTCACTTTCCCCCTCGTCCCTACAAACAATAGACCTTTTTTTTTTTTTTTTCTTGGAAGAATGAATTTGCTTATTTATATGTCCTCAGCTGACACATCAAGAGGAGAAATGTTAAGACTTGAAGTGTGTGGCACTTGCAGAAGAATTTTTCAATTTTAGCATGCTAGGCTGAAGAGCAAGAGAAGACCATCCCCATGACAGACAGGCAGCAAGGCAGGGAACAGCACATCACTTAGCACTGCTCCACAGGGCTTCACCCTGTGCAAAAGAGATCTGGCTTTATGCTGCTCGCCTGTCAAGGACTGTATTTCACACTTTATGAATCTGACTTTTTCTTCCTGATTAGTATTTTTTTTTTCAACAATAATATACGTTATAATAATATGGATATATTATTATGTTGGACATAATTTCTGTTTTATACGTATATATGGGCACAGATGTGGAAAAAATCCCCAATTACGTAGGCTATGAGGATGTAGTGAGAAGAAAAATGACAAGAAGAGATGAAGAGAAAGGAAGGAGGAGTACTCTAACAAGAACCCATGTATATTAATGGTCAGGTGCCATCTACTACCTCATCTGAAGTTTGTCTAACAGATGGCGGCAATTCTGAGCCCGTTGATATTCTTATTTATTGTCACTGAACATGGTGCTTTATAACTGATTTTCAGGAAGTTTTGGGACACCCACTCCACTAGAAAAGTATTTGCTTGAATTTGTAAAAAACAACAGAATTCAGTTATGTATTACAGCATATACAAACAGCAAGAAATCTTTCCATTTCCAGGGATATATTTGAAATCAAGAGAAACGTGTTTGTCAATAGTCAATAGCTATGACCTTGTTATGAAACTTCACAGGGATTAAAGTATTAGCACTGTATATTCAGTCTACTCAAATTTCTTCTTTTACTCTCAGTCACATTAGGAAGTGAAACCACCAGTGACATGAATAGTAACTATATGGAGAAAAACATAGTGGGACATGGATAACAAAAGGCAGTTGAAAGTCCCCCTTCACGTGAAAAGACATTCCCTTGTTCTTGATCAGGAGGTGGTCTTTGTATAGGCTAATTGTGTATCTTTGAAACCAAAAATGCACCCTTTTAAAGCTGCCATTTTCATGACTCTATTGAGAGGAACTGGGACTGAGATTTTGCAGCAGTTTGAGAAAATACAAGGTCAGTTTTCTTTTGAAGCAGATTTTCAACTTGTAAGGAAGAATACAAGCAAAATTTGAATTAAGGTTTATGAAAAACGTCAGACATTTAGTGAAATAAAAATGTTCAAATAGAGAGGAACATTTATAATGCACAGCTAGAAAGATACTTCCATCAATTTGCAGGCCTCCATATGACCACTCCTTAAATGTGTGCCAAGGGAAGCACAGAAATCTATTCCCTTCTAACATATTTCCAGAAGGGTAATGGCACTTGCAGAAAACGCTTCCATGAGACTGTGCTAAAGCAGTCTGAGTGATCCCACCCACAACAAGCTTTAATTTCTCATTGCTTAGAAGGTGTACCTGCAGTACACAGGAACTCACAGGAGGTCTTCACATAACGGTGAGGAGGCTAAACTGGCTGGGGGAGATGACACTGCCCTTGCAGAAAAGCAGAACATTGCTGCTGGATTTGTATGCAGCATTTGAGACAATGTCAGGCTGGTGAGGTGCCTAGAGCCACCGGACAGCAGAAAAACCAGGGATTAGTGGAGGAAATTGGGTTGCTGAACAGTGAAAATGAATAAAGATTAAGGGCAACGTATAGAGAAATGGAGTTAACTGCACCAGGGCTTTGAGAAGAGCAAGGCAACAGAAGGCAGTGTGTTAGGGAGACCTGGGGCTCTGGATAATACAGGGAAAGGCAGCTACTGTTGGTCATGGGGTAGGGTGAAGCAATGGCTCTCTGGAAGACAAAAGACATTGAGAGGAGAGGCAAAGGCAGTAAGATGTGATGAGAGGTATGCCAATACAAATAAATACTGTTGGCAAATGCCAACTAACTACAACCAGAGCTGTCTGTAAACAGCGTCAACCAAGTTTTTATTGAAGACATACCTGTGGAAGAAGTGAAAAGAAACTGTATAGGTATTTTTAAACATTTCTCTTTTGGACTGAAGTGACCATTTAAGGTTTTTTAATGGAGGCAAATTAAACCGGGAATATACTTAAAAATTCAGAACCTTGAACATAAAATAAAAAGAAAAAAAATACCAAGATTGGTTTTTTTTGCTTGTCATTTTATTGAAGATATTACTGTAACTGTCTCAATGCGAAACAAGGTATAGCTCCCTATAGCTGAAGGTTTAAGCTTTGAATATGCCTGGAAAATTCCACCAGTTAGCTCTGATGGACACTGGAGATTACTGACGGGGTGCTATCAACTCAGGGTGTAAGACATTTGCAATAAAGGTAGGAACAGAGCATTTTTTCAGAGAGAAGACTCACTTGGCTGTTGGAAGCTACCCAGCAGGCACTTTCTTCTCCCAAAGCTCCTAAATGCTGGAGCCACCCTCCCCTAAGTGGTACTACTCCTCCCTACAGTGCCTTAGGTTTCCTTCCTGAAACAGTTGCTGATTTCTTCCCCTCCTCCCAACAGACCACCACAAAAAGGTCAGGCAAAAGCCTTAGAGATTAAATTGTCAGTGATTAAAATTTCCATTATTTTGTGAACTTGTTCTACATATTAAAGAGCCCTAATGGAGCCTGCACACATTTGTGCAGGTAGAAAGGCACATGATGACAGGAATTAAGGAAATTAATTCCTGTGCTTTGGACTGAAGTAATCTTCCAGAATAGAATTGGCTTTCAATCATTCACACACCCCATGCCCTTCACCTTTAAATGGTAATTCATTTCACCATACAGGTCTCGAATGCCATTTACATCAGGCTTTAAGAAAGTTCCCATCTATGTACTAGAATACAGTCAATATATTTTGTCCAGGAGGAGACCACATCAGAGTGTAATTCAGATTTCTAATGTATATACCTTTATGATGTTTTACTATGTCAGTGACCCTGAATAAGGAGGAATGCAGAACACATCCTGGACAGAGATCAAGCAGCAACTCCCCCAGAAACACAAGGCTAACAATACCACCTCTCCTGAAACGCTCCCTACTTTCTTGCTGTGCTGAGCTCCCTGTGGGACATGGTGAAATGGATATGAGGGTATAAGACTTTTCCGTGCTATGCCTAGATCACAGCAGAGAAGTGCAAGGCATAGTGACAGTAAACATGGTTCATCTGCTTTAAACAAAGCAACAGGAATCTAGAAAATCTCACTAGGTAGAACTTTCCCTCTCCCAAGACTGTGAAATAACAACTACAGAGGAAATATTTGGAAGCACTGGCTTGGTCTAGTTGCTTCTGCAGTAGCTTCAGCCCATCCTCTACAGCTGATGCAGCAGCACGTTACAAGTGATGAAGTGTATCCCCCTGATGAAATGGCCTTCTGCAGGCCAGGTGCGCTATTTAAATCTATTTCCTCTTGCCTGTGTCTGTTTTGCACATCACATCCTATCATTCTGTGATGTTTTATCTCACTCACACTAATACCAGCCCATGGCTGACAACCAGGGAGACTGTAACATTGGCATGGCTGCCAAACGGTTAGGCACATCCTGGACACAGACAACAGATGCTTATATTTAAATTAGGACTAATTTGCATTTTTGTGTATTGTGGAATTTTTAAAGAACAGTTTTACAAAGGGGATGTATAATTCTGAAATAGTACTATTTCCTTTGAAAAGTCAGGTTTGCTAATGGATTGCCATCTGTTCAACCCTTTGCCAGAAAGTAGATTTGTCCTGCTTACTGAAAACAGTATTAGGGTGAAACTGTAGATTACACAGTGGATTTCTGAGCAGTTTAATTTAAAGTGCAGGCTAACACTTTGCTATTTCAGTAAAAATAACTTTAGCTTCTCCCTTTCTACTAATGCTGGAATCTGAGCCCAGTAAACTGTATCTGGAGTACTCTGTGGGCTGTTTTGCTCTCAACTGGGTTCTAAAAAAGGTGTCTACCTCTCCTTTATAATTTTGAAACTGAGTTTGTGTTTCGTTTGCATAGGATTCACAGAAAAAAAAATCTCCATCTTACTTCAACAACCTATAGTCATGCTTTGGAAAAAAAAAAAACCACCAAACATTTAAAACATCAAGGGACTGGCCTCAATTATGCTTTCAAGAGTATAAGATTTATAGGGACTGGGAGCCTCTTGGAGCGTCTGGATGCAAGTGAGGAAGAAGGACACCTTAGCTATTCAGAATGCCGTAATGGGAGCTGATGGACCTCTACCCGATGGAGCGGCAGGAGCAAAGTTGTTTTCCCTTGTAAGCCACAGAAATTTAATGAGGTTTCTGGTGAACCGTGTTACAGGAACAACTGCACTGCAAGGGACAGAGGTTCAATTTTTACAGCCTGGAGGCAAAAGTTGAACTGTAAACTTCAAGATTTCAGCACCCTCTTACGCTACCTGTATAAGGTTACTGACACAGCCTCAAGGGTGCCCAACGCTCTCCCTTACGCCGACCGAGCAGCTGTCTACGGGAATACGCAGAACCGTTCTTTTGCATGCGAACGGACAGTCACGGATCCCTTCCCCGCACATCCCTGCGCAAGTCCCCAAAAAGCCGCATTTTGCCGGCAAAAGACGCTCTTGTCGAGACGTTCGGGCTCCCGACTCGCTGCCGGAACGGCGCTGCCCTGCCACCGAGCATCCCCCGCCGAGCCACCTACGGGGG
>VYXD01010577.1:90739-124103 GCA_013397195.1 Hylia prasina | reverse complement strand
TGAAAGAGATAAGAAACAGTACCCCACCCGGTTTTAACAGCTGATCCATTATCAGAAAGCATCCGCCCCCCTCCCCCAGAGTAACAAGAGATAAAGACAAAACATTTCCCCAACTGCTTTCAGCAGATGAAAATAGAATACACATTTTTGGTCCCATAACCCAAGACCCCCTCCAGAGATACCTGTGAATTCTTGGTGAAACCACTACACCATGCAAAAGAAAACCTGGATCTGTTTTCCTAGGCTGTGAAGGATTTCAAAGTAGTAGTAGTAGTCGTTATGTAAAACTACTGAACTTGCCTGTGCTCTGGGATATTTCCAAGAGAACAGGACTACTATGAACGACTATTATTATTTAAGAAGTGCAGGGGATTTCAGGATCTTGATTCCTACTGTTCTTCTGATGGCAGGATTAGAAATATAAGGTGTGGAGCTGAAAACATCTCCTCTATATCCAGACCTACTGTTCTTCTGGTGGCAGGATTAGAAATATAAGGTGTGGAGCTGAAAACATCTCCTCTATATCCAGACCTTGCAACACCATCCCCCATCAATTATGTGTGCTTTACATTTTCAATCTCTCTAGATGTTGGAGAAGAAGCTTTTCCCCCAACAGACTGCTTATCTTCCAGGTCAACAATGTAGAAGCAGAGATGGCTTTAAGCTCAGTCAACTTCAGCAACAAAATAGAGAAAGGAGAACATAGCATATCTGTATGGCTGGCTGAGCTCATGAAGGTGAGTCTTCATGCTTGCAGGCAACACTGCCATGCAGTGAGAGCCAGCAGTCCTGACAGGGCTCTGACACTTTCTATCTGTGCTGTATGACAAAATGCTTCTGCTGGCAGGGTAGATCCTTCAGTATTTGCTTTGCTGGAAAGCTGACTGAAACTTTGTGGAGTACAGGGTTTGGGTTTCCAATCCCTATCTTGCACTTGATTGATCTGAGGCCTCATTGAACTTGTCCAGGCCACACTGGGAAGACTAGTGCCAATTCTTCCATTTACATGTAAGCAACCAAGTCAGGTGAAGACCAGGCAATTTTTCAGGAGAAGACAGCGCGTTCTTGTTTCCTGACAGAGCAATTTCATGTGTCCGTGCTGATTTGATAGATGGAGCAAGTTAAGTCAAGGGAGAATGAGAAAGCTAGTCACCCCAGGATCCAGATGGCTCAGCCAACAAAGTCCCATATAAACACTATCCACATTTATGGTCGGACTCAATAATCTTAAGGGTCTTTTTCAACCTGAATGATTCTTGACCTTCTATGATGGTCTCTCTAGAGACTGATATGAAATTTGATTCCCTCCCTCTAGTTTCTTTCATGGTCATGCTATTATTCCTTGCTTCCTGCACTTCAGTTAAAATACCATATTTGATACATGTAGAGGACCCAACACTACTGTTCTTAATGCCTGTGTTGGTATTTCTGATAACCTGATAAGGTTGTTAACCTCCATAAATCTACTACCACATATTCAATCAAGTATTTAAGTGTATTTTGTGCTGTGAGACTGGCCTGCTAAGGGACTTTCTTAATATTAAGTGCAGAAAATGCTTTTTAACTGTGTTTCTATGGAATTCAATCCCTGAGAAATTAAGTCTAAAACTACTTTCAGTGATACATGTGTGCTGGTTTGAAAGCAGAACCAGTGAGAGATTCCAAGTCAGAAGTACAATTTAATAAGAGGAAAAGAAAAGAGGTAAAATAAAGTAAAATAAAATAAATTCAATAGTACAAAATACCACTGACAGAGTCAGAATACAACCTGACACCCTGTTAGTTAGGGTGGTGGTAGCAGTCCAGATGAAATGGTCTTGTCGAAGCAGTGGTCTTGTAGAAAGGTCTGGTAGCTCTTGTCCTCCGTGAATCCAGTGGGGGAAAAGGCTGCTTCTGCTGTCCCAAACCCAGGATTATATGCAGGTGGGAATGCTTGGCTCCTCCCCCTGGGTGGAGCATCTCACAATTGGCTGATATCATTCTATGAGTCATGTAATGGGTTCTTGATGGCCCATTAAACAGAGACAGCTTCCGGAGGGAGTTATCTATGAGTCATGGGGCAAGGCATTGATGGGCCATTAGCAGAAGATAAGGGAAACACTGCCCCACCTGGTTCCAACACCTCATGAAGATGGTGATAGAATACATACTTTGGGCACATCTTACATTTTTAACCTAGGACAACGTGCCTGAACTGAATCTTAGTGTACAACAAATGAATTGCAGTGAGCCATGAAGGATATTTTAGGATCCAGTGCTGCCAGATACTGAGCTGTACTAGTTCTCTGGAAAGCTGAGTAGCGGAATGCCTCTGTGGAGAACTACTGGGCTTTTGAACTTGCATTATTCAAAGCTACTTCTCCTGTTCCCACATAGAAATATAAATTGCGTGGAGTGCAGCAAAGGAAAATATAAAAGCCATTGTTTTCCAGGCTTGCTAAACAAAACAGTATTGTGGACAAGGAACAGTTTGCCTTTATGCTGGGCATAGCAAGAATTATTTGAGACATAATTCATCAAGTGTATTAATTAGTTTTCAGGGTTAATGTTATTATTCATGGATTAGATTATCATCCACAAGGACAGAAGAACTGAAGAAATCCAAGAGAGTAGGCAAAGCAAAGATGTGTTTTGCCCATCAGTGGGTTGATAAATATTTCAATACAAAAATGGTCAATACTCTAGGGCAAAGCAAAACTGCAGGTGTTGATAAATCAAGCTTCCCTCACCAGCTGTTAGGCATTTTAAAGGCATTATTTCATTTTCCACTAACCACAAAACAAATTGTGGCTGGCACAGGAAGGCATTCTAGCTTTGCATCACTGAGAATTCAAAAAAGAGAAAAATGATTGTTTTCTTCAGACCAAAATGAATGTTGTGGAGTGTGTTTAAGACAAGCTTCAATTATCAAAAAAAAAAAAGGAAATTAAATATTTCTACCAGTGCAATATCAAGAAACTTCAGGCATTAAATGATATTCATTAGGGGTTTGGTTTCATTCATATCAAACAATATAAACAAAGATGGGCACATTTCAGATTTTAGATGTAGCGATTTAAAAGAGAAAGTGTTCTCACCCCCATTTTTATGAAGACAATTTTTCTAATATAGTCTAGTAATTTCAGGAGTGGGATTATAAATCAGATAGAAAACTAGCCTTGTTGCTTAGATTTGGGCAGAATATAATTATTGTAAAGCTTTAGAGAACAGATGGCCAGAGATTTCAGAACTGATAAATACCAGCCTTCTGGTTTGGACTGGTTGGTGTTAGGCCTAGAGGTCCCATTCAGGCTGCTCTGAGTTCTCCTGCAATGTCTGAATTACAGGACTCTTCAGCCTCTCAAGGCTTCCTATAAGGATTCATCCTTGGTCACTCAGCAATCCAATGTGGTACCAGGGCTGTCTGGTTACCCGAAAGCACTACTGCACAGGGGGGGCTCCAGCATCAGTAGCAAAGGAACGAGACAGCTGTACCAAGATGAATTTTGCTTCCTTTGGGCCTTTGTTTCTATTGGTTATCTTGACTGTCAGCATCACTGTGCCAGTGATTGATCATGCTTGATTACTCAAGCTTCTGATTACTCCTTTTTTTTCTCCTGAAAAATATTCAAGGATCAAGAAGCACTGAACGAATCCGAAAGTTTTTTTTTTTTAAATTTTGGGTGCAGACAGACTTTAAATATGGCAGAAGAGATCAATAGTGGAGGATGTTTCAATGGAAGCAAATTCTTCAGAACTATTTCCTTTCCCTGTAGTCCTCCCCAGGTACAGTGGAGCTTCAGCTTAGCCAACTGCTGCAGTAGTTCAGGCTGTCAGACTTTGGAATATATAAAAAAAACATGAATTATACTGCCGTCTTCACCTAGCTTATGGGAAACAAGGAATGTCTGTGTGAACTGCTATGTGTTTCATCCTGTCAGCACTCTGACAAGGTTCTGCAAATGTGGGATTGCTTGAGGAAAAGTTGAGCAAAAACTCAAGAATCTTTGAAGCAAAGGGATCACTCAGGGTTTATTCTGAAAGTGTATGAGTAATTTCTGATGCCTCCCAGAGAAAAAAAAAAGAAGTATCTTATGACCTGTTACAGCAAAAATTTGAAGGAAATGTTTGTGGGTCTTTCTCTATCTTGGGAGTGCCTGTTAGCAATACATGTATTCACAATCTTGGGCAATAGCAGACTGACATGCGCCTTTAAATCATATTTGGTGTTTGTAGCCTTTTAGCACTGGATGACATCTTCTGACATGCAGGTTGCGATAGCAGCTACCTGAATTGGTCTGTTTTCTGTCATGCTATGTTTTTTTTTTTAAGGCAAGAGAGATTAATCAAAATCAGAAATTTAAGTCAGTGCTCCCTTTAACCACTTACAGGATTAGAAAAGACAGCAACAAAGACATCAATTAATAAAACCATAATTTACCTTATTGCATCCAGAAGAATAGCTAACTTCAAAGAAAATGCCATTTATTTTTCCGTAGCACACAACATAATTTATACATTGCATTTGAAATATGTGAACTTCAGTGATAAGTTAACATAAATATTCAGCATTTGAGTCAGGAATCTCAGCAAAGGAACAAACTCTTTGTCCTTATCTTTCACTGCCTGTAATCACTTCTCCTCGCTAGGTGAGTGACTGTTGCTATTCCTGGTGATTGGCAGAGCAGTCTGTGAGGTTGACTGTCAGCAAAATGACATGAATTACATTTTCAACTCTCCCTTTATTACAGACTGCTTAATAATTTGTATCTTGGTTTTGAATGTTGTTTTTAGGCCTGATGTTCTGTTCTCCAGATCTTGAAGAAAAGGGTGTTTTTAACTTTGACACACTATATAACAATGTCTTCTCCCTTAATACAGAGTATAAAAAATTCTTTAAAATATATTTATATAAGTAATAAAAGTTATTTCTTGAAAAAGTTATTACTTTTCTTCTTTGTATTGCAGCAATGCACATGTGATTGTGCATTGCTGCAGTTTTTTTCTTCCAGTCATTCACCTCTTCGCAACCTCAAACTGTCTGAATTTGATCCCAATTCATTGCATCTGATTTACTGAATAGGTGCTCGAAGTCCCACCAAATTATTACACTCTTAATCTTTCTGTGGAAAATAAAGGAGGACCTGATAGGTGAAGTCAAGAACTTATTTGTTCATATAATTGAAGTCTTAACAGTTTTATCAGTGAGGTATCAGCATCCCAGGTCTTTTCATAGGATGACCATGATACTGATGTAAATGGATTTTTTTCTCACTTCAAAGCTCATTTTCATGTGTTGGCTACACATTGCTTTTTCTTCATTAATCTGCAATGTGGCATCACAGCTGCATTTGCAATATATGTTGTGGTCTACATATGCTGGATATACCTGGGTTTTGTGAAGGTTAATGCAGGTTTTGTACAGCTCCCAAGGTTACATTCAGTCAATAATCAGTAGCTGACTACTGGAGAGTTTTTATAGCCCTGGGGACACAAGCATCATCTTCTGCCCAAACTTTCGATGTCCCTGCTGTCACCTCATGCTTGTGCTCCTACTGCTACATTATTTTAATATAAAAAGTACTTCATCTGCTACCATAACTATTTGTTGCTATCATCTATTCGTTACAGAATTATATGAAAAATATATGACAACATTTTATATCACATTTAATTTATTAAAACTAATACTCTATTTCATTTTTACTGCTTGCTAACTTTTTCTTAGCTTTCCATATGACTCACTTTTAGGATCAAAGTTACTGCTTTTCCTTTTTTAATCAGTTCTGGAAGTTTCGTAGCTTTAACTTTTCTGTATTTGTTGCGCTTAGGTCCTTCTAAGTCCTGATGGCAATTCAGTCCTTGTTATGAAGGAGCAAAACATCATCTCCTCATTGGTCCTATTTCTATTATGTCCTTGTAACAAGTAGCTATATTAATTATTTTGGTGGTTTTAATATTTTCTATTTCTAATGAATGCTTCATTGAACTATTCCATTACTGAAGTATTTAATTTTTAAAAGTAAGGGAAGTAATAATATAAAACCTCTGTATGCTGCCTCTGTTTAACATTCAGATCCTGCCTGATCATGTCCTGTTAGAATTTATTATAATAGTAAAAGTAAGTGGCTTTTAAAAAGTTATTTTATTAATATAAGCAAAGCAAAGTAACAAACATCTGAATAGAAATGTTCTGATAACAGGGAATTTTTCTGATAAGAGGATGAGTGCTATGTATACTTGTAAGGCCCTGAATAATTTCAGGGCTAGTAAAATTGTCTTCTCTTGAATACATCCAAATTTTGTGTTCCATTAGAAATTTACTACTTATAAAACTAATGTAATAAAGAACATCAGTTCACCACTGAGAGGTTGAAACAGTATGTATTGAAAAAGAAAATACTAACAGCTGTATTCTGAAATATATAAAAGTCCAGTTTTACCCATTGCTATATTTACTGACACATTGCCAGTGAAATTTTATCTTATTGATCTAAATGTGATAAGCAGTAAAGAAAACATTTTTGACGGTTCCAAAGATACCTCTCAGCTTAGATGTTTGTAGGTGGCAGGAAGATCTTGAAGCCCTGACTCATCATTTGAGGATGGTTACATTCAAGTACATGTCACTGTTTTCCTGGGCACATTTATTTAATGACAAGGGCCCGAAAAAAAAAAAAAATTCTCCAATGTTGGTTTTTTTTCAGATCACTTTCTTCCTGAGAATTGCATAAAGCTCACAGGTTTGGTAGTTTGTGGGAAGTGTTAAGCTTTCCTTTTACACAAGATCTATATTATTTTACTCATTTTTTTACATGTTAATATCAAACTCAAGTTAGTACACGATTTTACAGATCAGAAGAAAAAAATCTTGCATGTCTCTTGAAGACCATTCCTTGAAGTTCAAGAAGCATGGTTAAATAGAAACAGGTGCTGCAGAATGGATGGATCTGCAGATGATTTAAGTAGCTACTGGCATGAATCTTCTCTGAAATGAGGAAATCCAAGAGGTACATGTCAGGAAAAATGTCTTTAGAGAAGGAGAGAGGAGACAAGGGAAATTATATGCATGGTTGGCATGACCACTGGGTAAGAAAATAAAATTACTTCTCCAGATAGGAAGAGATTTACAAGGACCATAGCTGTCTGTCAGATGAGAACCTAATAGCGTAAATGAAAGTTCAAACAGTGAAAAGTACACCGTTGAATTATTTAAAAGTCTATGGTAACACAGAACCAGCTGAGACTCTGAATGAAACAATACTAAAGGTAACATAACTGGGGCCTTCAGAGCATCTCTTTCCTATAGGAAATGTAGATGTGTATGTACACACAGTTGCATGGAATAGCTGAATGTATCATACAGTCTGTTTTATTAAATTAATTCCTGTTACTATATTTAGTACAGTATTTGAAAAAGAAGTTTGGAAATGCTGGTCCTGAGATGTGGAAGTAGCAAAACACCTTCAGAAAATGATGGTGTATGTTTGATATGGGCATGTTTCCCCTCTACTCAGCAATGGTGAGGACACAGGTTGGAGTGTTGTGTCCGGTTCTGGGCTTCCTAGTAGGAAAGAGATATGGATATATTGGAGAGAGTCTAGTGAAGGGTCACTGTGATTAAAGGACTGGAGCATCTCTCCTACAGGGGAGATGCTGAGGCTCTTCAGCCTGAAGAAAAGGCAGTTCAAGGGAAACTGTTCACAGTGGAAGGATGTAAAGAGGTGAAACCAGAGTTTTTTTCATTGATTTCTGGTGTCAAGATCAGAGGCAAACTGAAACACAGGATGCTCCCTCTGAACATCAGGAAACAGTACTGTGAGGATGACTGAGCACTTAGCACAGGCTGCCCAGAGGGTTGTGTAGTCTCCATCTTTGGAGATATTCAAAAGCCATCTGGAGATGGTCCTGGGCAACCAGCTCCAGGTGCCCCTGATTGAGCAGGGTTCTGTATCAGGTGCCCCCCCCATGTCCCTTCCAACTTCAACCAGACTGTGATTCTACCGGTTTAGCATAGGAATAGGTGCATATCTGTTTTGCATATATTCCCCTGTAGACTGTGTTATTAGAACTGCTAGCACCAATTTGACTAGTTTTGCACTGCTGAGGACACAAAGGGCACTCTAGGGAAAGCATCACAACTGGCAGTCATTAATTATAAAGAGGATGGAGTGTAATTTAATGCATACACTAAGAGTGTTTTGAAGGACATTGACATGTGCTTACAGGAGAGAGCAAGTAAGAGAAGAGATGTGTGATATTTTTAATTTTCTAAACAAGGCAAATAAAAAAATTATATTAGACAATAATAAAATCATTGCGTTAGAAGACATCTGTTTGAAAAAAATTATTCTTCATACAGCCAACTGTCTCACTGATTTGTC
This sequence comes from Hylia prasina, assembly GCA_013397195.1. Lineage (NCBI taxonomy): Eukaryota > Metazoa > Chordata > Aves > Passeriformes > Sylviidae > Hylia > Hylia prasina. Next base: position 115,740 of record VYXD01010577.1, on the reverse strand, counting down.
ATCTAACCTTTAAATAACTAGAAAATGGTATTTTCAGCAATAGGCTTCTGAAGTCCATAAGGTCCTCGGAAACCATGGTAATTTTCCTGAACTGTGAAAGAGACACACCTACCTGTCTGTCTTATTCACATGCATTTGCATGTCTAATTTGTCTTGCATTGTGCTGAGATTTCACTCTGCTGGAGTGGCAAAGGGTCAAAACCAGCTGTATTTTGGAAGAAAGATTTTAAAGTTGGTCTGGCAACTCAATTAAATTCTCTCAGCTTCTGAGGAATAGGTTTAGCCTGATCCCAAAAGCTCCATTTCAATCTTTTGATTAGCAGAGCTTGAGAGCACCTCTTGGCTGGCAAATTAAGCCACCATGGAGCAAACTTTGCATTCTGATTCATAAAGGCTTCTTGCATGTACCACTAGCAAGCTTTGGAATAAATCCTTCCTTCAGTTTTTTTGCAACTTTTTTTTTTTATCCCAACAAGGATTTATTTAAAGCAATACATTTTGTACGCAGAATCAGTTGTTTATGGGGATTGTTTCTTACGGGACACATCTATTTTGCTACATCTGGTCAGCACTAGAAAGGTTAGTTTTCAACATCTGTTTTTTTCCATTTGTGGTACAGGACAACTTCAATTCTGCTAACCTGATTAGTGCTGGGAGGCCTGAATACTGCACAGCAGACTTATGCCATGGGCAACACTATTTTTGGCACCCAGTGTTTAGAAACCTAACAGCATCAAACACAATAAAATAATGTAATGAATACAATTAAAGGTGAATGCTGTATGACTGATTGGCAGACATAATTAAATACAGGCAGATTCCTGCCTGCTTCATTATTTTCTATGCAACTTTTAAATCGTATGGAAAAATATGTTTCTGCTTAAAAACACTCTTCTTCATTGCGAATCCAAGGACAACTGCAAGTTCTGGGTAACAGAGGATGAAACAGTTCTATAGATAAACAGCATAATTAATATTTATTTAATGGAGGGAGAGTAAAGTAGTAAATGAAAAAGAAAATGAAATGGAAAGAAAATTAAAAAAGAAAGCTACCCTTGAAAATAAAGCACTAGTTTTATGTAGGGAGTTATGAATTGAATCAGTTTTCTGTCATGATTTTATTTTTGTAGCAGTCATTTTTACTCATCAGTGGGTGGCTCAAGATGAATAGCTGAAACAATTTAACTGAGAACCTTAGAGCGGTGGAAATTTCAGTTGTACACTGTAGAATTTGATAGCTAGCAAGAGTTCACTAAAAGTGCTGTTTTGACACAAAATACCTTTGAATTCAGGGTAGTCAATTTTTCTTATGTAGTGAGTGACTTGTTCTAAAGCAAAAACTAGAGAAAAATCACATGGAGCTGGTAGTCCAGTACAGGTTAGCTGCTTTTGATGGTGCAATTCCTTATGCAAATTGTCTTTGCTGACCTGTGTGGTCAGGAGGATGGAGTTGTGATCTATCATGAGTGGTGATGTGAACCATCATGTTATGCATTCGTGTTGGGTGACTGCAATAGGAAAATGACAGTCCTGGTTGGTAGCCAAGGGAGAAGAAAAAATGAAACACCCAGGCAAAAAACAATGAGATATACTCCCACTTAGAGCACCTTAATCTTCCCATTTGAGAGGCTGGAATGACTTTTTAGTAGTGGAGACGTGTCAGGTGGACAGGTGCTAATGATAAGACCCTAGACCACCCCAGTCATACAAGACATAATTGTGTGCTGGCAAACTAAATAAAAGTGAGCAGGAAAGCAGCCCTGTCTTCTAGTCCTCCAGGAGAGACAGAAGAATTTCCCACTGCTTGCTCAGAGGTTCTTCTGGTTTTCATTTCCCATATTGCTTGTATTTAGCCTTTCTTTTTATGGGTTCCTACTTCACAGTCACAATATTTTTAAAATATAGCTGACAATTTAAAAATCCTCATCATAGAAAAAGAAATCCAGACTAAATAATTTTATTTTTTTATTTTTTCTTCAAATTCAAAAGCCATAATTTATTTCTTGTATATTCTTTTTTTCAGAGTATCCCTTATGCTTTTGCTTTACATTTTCTCAAGCCTATTTATTGTTCACTGCTTTTGAGATTTAACTGTGTTTGTATTGGCATTGAACAGCTAAGCATGACAGAATTTATTATATTATCTGTTCATACTGGTTCCTTAAACCTTTTTCTCTGTCCTTTACGCTCTCAGTTAATGGGAGAGCAAAGGCTTCTGCTTCCCTACTAGAAGTGCAGCCTGGTGATGCTCAGACATAGCAGTAGTCTAAGTAGTAGTCAGACATAGCACTACTTTGCTGTTTGCTTTCCCAGATACTATGTTGACCTTTCTTGGTTCACAGAAACCGGTGAGAAAGACCCAGGGAGGACAGGTGGTGAGTATGATGATGAGAGCAGGCAAAGTTGGCCTTTTGCGAAAGGCAGGGTTCTCTTCATATGCCATGCCTGGAATAGAGCTCTACTCCTTAAAATTGTGAAAATGAAGGGAATATCTCATCTCAGTGAAGATCTGGTTCTGAGGTAAAGAAGGTGTTTTCATCACTTGCTATTCTGTAGTAGCCTGTTTTGGTGCTGGTGCTTCTTGAATATAAATGTAACAAGACTGGCTTACATGGGTTTCTTAATGAATAGAGATACTCCCCTTGTAATGTATGTTATCACTCATATAGTACTGACTACCTCATCTGAAACTGCTGTAGACATGTTGCACCCAATACCTTAGGTTATGAGACTCAAAAAAACCTCAGTTAAATGGAAAAGCACAAAACTAAAAGCAAAAGGGATTAGACATTACTAAGAGATGACTAACAATGGGTTTGATTTGTGACAATGCAAACTGAGGAAATCTGTGAAACAAAATTCTTTTTGAAGTTCAATCAAAGATCAGAACCAGAGAGGAAATTCTTTATCTGAGAAGTCTGTTTTCACTAAAGGAATGCAGCAATTTTGTGCTTACTAGACATCTCTGCAAGAGAATTCATGAAATAGATTGGAAGACTGATAGGTTGACATGCAGATAACTTTGCACCAAGACAGAATTTTTAAATGAGCTCCATATTTGCAGTCATAGAAATAAAGTGAAAGCCATTAAATTTGGTTGTCAGAAGAAGTAAAAAATAAGATGGAGAGTATTTTCTGATAGCACTTTGGGCCCTTCTGACCTCACAGCACTACTAGTAGAAACTGAATTAAAGTGGAAGTTGCTGTCCTTGAAAATTATCCGAAACAGTCAGATGTTTGAAGCACAAGAGAAAGATACATTGTCACTATCTGAGGCAAACTCTGGCATATGACACCCCTTTGTGCCCTTTAGTCTGTATGATTAAAGATTCTTATAATTTGAAATAAAGTCATGAAAATTATTGGAACAGTGGAACAAGAAATTTCATGCAAAAAGTTATATTTCCTCCATTTATATATTTTTACCGCCTCATATGGAATTTATGATCTGTGGTGTTCCTTTCTTAGGAACTGCTAGACCCAGAAGTAAGGAAATACTGTCTCTGAACAAAGAAACTTTTATTACTTCAGGAATCTGTGTAACTGTCATTCTTTTGGAGCTTTTCACTCTAAAACAAGCTTCAGAAGTCCTTGATATTAAATAACTTGATGGGTCCAGGTCATTAAAAGGACTTCTGGTTGGGATAGAAGCACCCAAATGTTTTGGAGCTGAAAAAATGTGCCTGTATCATTGTAGATTTGTCTCCAAAAATGGATGAATAAACATTTCTTGCAAGGTGGTGGGTTATCTAACACTTAGCAGCAGTGCAGCTTCTCCCTTTAGTACATTAACAAGGAATATTATGTTTTGTTCCTCATGGTTGTACTTCCTATCTAGGCCGATGTCATAATGTTAGCTTGGGTTGAAAATATTCCCTGAACAACTGAAGAAAGGGAGGTTAGCTGCCCTGAATGGGCACTGCTAAAAATGTTTCTCTTCCACATTCAGGCTGAGGAGCAGGCACAATTGAGCTTAATGAGAGTCTTTCCATGATTATACTCTACCAGCTGAAAAGAAATATGTAAGGGAAATTTTAGGAACTAGTAGGCACTTTGCTGATGGCCTTCTTGAGTTTCTTATCTCTGCATCACCCACAGAGTTCCATTTTCCTTTCTTGTTTCAATGAGAAAACAGAAGGGTCTTGATTGACATATAAAACTTTGCAGCTCTACATCTGGGTGGCAGGGCTTGAGGGCTTTAAAAGATAATGTTAGCTTGAGGTGCTTGAAGTGGAAATACCAATTGTTTCATTTTTTTTTAACTTTGAAATAAATTAATGTCATTTAGTCAGTTCCCTTTCAACAGTCCTTATTACTACATCATATAATCTTCTGTGAAAAGACTGAGATTCTTTTTGATTTGTATTGTCATGTTTGAAATTCTTTCAGCCAGAGAATTAAAATTCAGTACTTGTTTGTTTGTTTTGCAGAAACTTGCTTTCCTGATAGTCTTCTAGCATGATGCCAGAGATCACCTAGGGTTATCATAGCACTGCAAATATATTCTATTTTTTGAGTATTGGTAAAATAAACTAACAGAATATAGAAACAGCAGAATGAAATAACTCAACTTACTGTGTTTTTGAGAGAAAGATACTATTCTGGCCTTGAATTTTATTATTAAAAGTGCCTCATATACATGAGTCTGCCACTTCTGCATAAATCCCACAGAACAGTGATAACAATAAATGCATTAGACTTGCATTTCAGCCTCCACCCCACATTAGCTACCAAAATGCTTTTTTGAGTTTGTGCTACTGCTTCTGTCTAAACATTCCCTTCATTCACTCTGTACTTGATACCTTCATGCTGAAACAAACTAAAACTGTTCATGGAAAGCCTCCACAATGAAACATGAATAGATTTTGAAGGAGAAAATCTGTTACAGTTCCATTTTCTCTTTTTCCAGCTCAGCTCTACAAGCAATACTTGTTGCTGCTATTACAGATGTCTAGGTCCAAAACAGCCTATGTTGCTTTTCCTGCTTTTCTGCCTTATAATTTTGGTTTTTTACTAACTTGTATTCCTGCGTGGGCAACAGTGATACTGAGGATGCAAAATGTTTTCTGCTTTAAAGCCTGATTTTATGTAATGATTTCATGACTCATTAGCTCTTGAGTTGTAATTTTCTGTTTCTGGTTTCTAAGCAAAGAAGAATCTTGTCAGTCTGGGTTGAAGCAGCTCAATTATTTTTGAGTGAAGACCATGTATAATAAAATATTGTCCTAAAATATAAAAGTGCTTCTAGTTTTCAACAGATGCTGCTGGGGGGAGACTAATGTCCTATCACAGTGTGAGTATGGTAACTGTATAAGACTATTTAAAATACAGATAAGCTTTCTTTTGGGGTTCTTTAACAAAACTGGACATACCCACCTAAGGAGTATTATGGCTGAGAGGTATGTGAAGCAAGGTGAATAATGAAATACCTGGTTCCCCAACTAACTATAATTTCATCATGCTGCTCTATGGAGCTGGATGAAAGGGTTTCTTGTGTTGTTATTATTGCATGTAACAGAAAGAGCTTTCACCTCACAAGCAGTGGGCAGCCCTTTTATTGCTAAATTTTTCATTAGTCATGAAGCTAATGATGATGTGTAGGTGTGTGGATGGGCAGAACTGAAATGAAGTATCAAAAAACTGGCTATGAAAGAGCATGTGAAATATCATAGCACTTTTTCTGTCCTGGAAAAAATTGTTCTTATGAAGGGGAGAGGATAAAATGGATCCTTATTAGGATATGTGTTTTCTTGAATTTTCACATCTATATTTATGATCTGAAAGTGTATGTGGAAGCATCTAAGTAACTGACACTACCCATTCTCTTCTACAGTTCTAACAACTTTCTTTCTTTTCTTTCTCTTTGAATTATACAATCCACGTCTTTTTAGTAGCTCTTTATATGGCACTATTTATATGGCATTAATTTCAAATATCTTTTGATGCTGTTCATATTGCAGGTGAAGGTGTATAATTTAACTAATTTCTGTTTCATTCCTAGGGGGTTTTAAATTATTTTCTATATGTTTTTATACATGTCCATAAAATACATGCTGGCCTTGTTTCCTGATTGTACTAGTACTAAAGACATGCTGCAGGACCGTTATCACTAGACTCAAGCAACTAAACAAACAAACAAGCAGCTATTCAGTTCCTTATTTCACATTGCAATGGATTATAGAAATGCACGTGTTACTTTTCCATTTTATGTTTGTTTTTGACATCTTTTTCAGCAGCAGAAGTTCAATGGCTATTATACACATTTACACCCAATAAGAACAAACTTTAAACCTGTTTCTGTACTGTTTATTCTTGCAGCAAAACTACAGAATTTGCTGTACAAATCCACATTTCCTCTGTTTGACATAAAAATTTGCTTTGTATTTTGCAAAATTACAGAGATGTCATTTCTTATGCATTTATTTATTGCGGTACCTAACAGTGCTAAACAGAGAACCTGTATTCTGAACCTGAAAATCAAGAATAACATTTTCAATTCTGTTACCAGGACTGATTGCTTTTATGTGCACTGTATCCATTCTTAGACTCCTGAAAAGACAGCAAGTTAATGAAGCTTGAGATGTTAAGAAAGCAAGTGAATTCTTTCTTAGTCCAGCTGAATACTTATTTTGATTTCTTTTTTTGTCATTACAAAGCAAAAATAAAAAAATGAACACATTTCTGAATCCTTTACCCTATTGCAATAAAAACACTGGGCAAAAGTGATGAATAAAAAAAGTGGGATTTCTGATTTTTCTTTACAGACCGGGAAGACCATCCTATATATGTGTCTGTTGATATAAAGGCACTGTCAGTAAAGGTGACGTCTCCCTTTCCTAGATGATGCTTACTTACCTGGGTTTATGAATAAGAGGATTATGAATAGAAGGCTATGACAGGTTTTTGAATAGTTGGTGTGGGTGCTCTCATGGAGTATTATTTTGATGAAACTAGGGAAAAAGTCTGAAATCAATGGTACAAATCTCATTGTCTTTCATTACATTTGGAGTCTTGCAGAAGACCTTCTGTTTGAGGAGTTAGATCGTAGCCAGGCCATGTTTGCTGTGTGGGGCCCTGTGTTTAAGCCTGAGTAGCTGCTGTAAGGAAATCTGCTGGAATGGCCCATATGGGTTTGTTCTGCATGCTGGGGATGTTATGGCAGAGATAACAGTCCAGCGTGTCAGAAGAAGATGCATGGCTTTACTTGTTATACAAAATCAAGGCATTACAGCATAGAAGGGAGAAGGAACAAATCCACAGATGGGATCTGCAGAGTGTGCTGGGGGACAATCCATCTGTGGTCTGTTTGATGCTGTATGAAACTGTGCTTCCCAGTACCTGATGGGATGCAAGATTTACTTGCTATCTATATTACTCTTTGTATTCTATCCTATTAACCAGCTATGTTAGTACGACATTTTGTTGGGCGTTTTTCACTGAGATCCACCAAAAAACCCTTCACTCCTTCTCTGCCTTCAGCACTCGTGGTGCAGAACATTCACATTTGTAAAGTATGAATTCTCTAAAATGAAATTGTACTTTAAAATGGGGAATGGAAAATAATTGACCAAGTACTGAACAAAAGAATCAGACTATGAATTACTGTATGATACTGATTCAGAGAAGTGAAAAAAAGACAGTGATGATAAAAATTTGGTGCTGTTTGATACAAGGAAGTAGTTATCTTTTCATAGAAAGGCCATCAAATGTTTTGTGAAAAAAAATGGAACCAAAGCAAAACAGAATAAACTCCAACTCCCTTCTCCCCCTGCCAAAACCCACTGCCACCACCGCCACCTATATTTCAGTATAGCATTTCAGCAATGGAATTGTTAGGAAACTTGAAAATTAGACTAACAAAAATCAAGAGGGTGAATTTTTGCTGATGACTGTTTAGAAATCATGAGTGTCTCAGAAGAAATGAACCACTGCAGCTCTATTCCAGAGAAATTTTTGGAAGATATTGTTTGAACCTGAAAAATATTTCTGCTATGCTCTTCTCATAAAATAAGGCAAAAAACATAACTAAAAAATGAGAAACTCAAATAGGGCATCTTGCTTTTTTTTTTCTGATGACCTTAAATAAAACTTTTCACACAATCATTTCTGCAAGAAAGAACATGGACAGAGTGCAGCATAGGAGTTCATAATTGGGACAAATAAGTCACTAGCAAAACATAATATACAAGAATTAGAAAAAAAAATAATAATTCATACAAGTGAATTGAAGCACAGAATTATGATGTCAGTTTGCATTGCTTTTCATTTTTTTGTTTATTCGAGAAAATATTCTCATATCATTTCAACATTTCTTTTCTTCTAAGTCTTTCTCAATAATAGCGTATATTTTAAAAATAATCCATGGCTATTTTTAAAATTTTGGTTTAGTTTCTTCTTTAATGGTGAGTTATATCAAAAATATCTATTGCATTACATTAAAATGGCAATATTTTTAAAAAGTGATTGTACTGTTAACTTTAGAGAAAAATAACTACATTTTTAGGGCTTGAGTTTTAATAATTTTGTGTATAAGTGGCAGCAATATCAAAACAGCAAGCTTCTCCATCATTAGAAACACTTCAAGAATTCCAAATGAGAAAAGCTGTCTCAAAGTTTTTATTCTTTTTAAATTCAAATAAATTAAAACATAATTAAAGATGTATAGTTTGTTGACACTTCTTATTTCAAAGTTAGGGTTTATGGTATATAAATGAAAATCTTAAATAATGCCTGGTCTTAGCAGTAACTTCATTTTCTTAATAAGGAGAATGCTGATTATACTTGCACTGATTTGGTATATATAATGCTAGTATAAAGTATGTGAAAGTTTGAAATTGGAATGGAATGGTGCATTGTTTATATAGTTAAAATGTTGTAAACTAATTTTCATAGAATCTTGTATACGACAGTTTTTTTAAAAATTGTCTACATCCACACAACATTTCTTTTAAAAGGAGCTGCTCCAGGTCCCTCCCCATATCCTGATTACCCTGCATATCAAGGATTTGAAGGGCTTCTGCCAACAAGGATGTCATAGTGTTTCTATTCCCCTCTGTCCACTGAGCATGCATCCTAGTCTTGGGCTGAGCCAAATCTAACATATTTATTTTACAGATTTGAAAATAAACTCCATGGATCATTACTGGTGTAGGATGATCCTATATGTCTTTTGTAGACAAGACTCTCCTTGGCACCAATGAGCAAGACCAAAATCACAGGTGACCCACCTGTGCATCCTACATGCATCTACAAGTGGATCAAGTGCAGCTCCTATAATTGGCAGTGGCACTGTGGTAACTGGGAAACTGCTGAATACTTTGAACTCCCAGGTGAGCATCCAACAGCTGATATTGGTTTCCCCAAGATTCCACTGCTCAGTTCTGTCCCAGCCCTTGGTAGAGTGATGAGCTCTATGGTGCTTACTCATGTGCAACTCAGCTCTCCTCAGATCTCCAACAATGAAATACACATTTAAAGATTAATTGACCACAATTTCTTTGGTTTGTGGTTCAGAAAAGGTCAAACCTTCATTAGAAATGCTTATATTAAAATTATCACAAGAATCGGTAATTTTTAACTGAGACAATGCAGTGTGTTGCTCTGAAATTATGCAGGATGCGCAAAGAAAAAAACAAGAGGAGATCTAATTTGGTGAGAAATGCACGGTAATACCTCAATTCCAACTCTGTGCAGCAGTATCCTTTGTACTGATAGTGCTTTGGCCATAAATGTGATCCAGGGGGAATGCATTAACTGTTTTGACCATTAGTAATGAGAAGTAGAAAGTGGAGCTCTCATGGTTAGCACAGTGTACCCTTAGAATTGCTGGGGAAGTGAGTTAGTGCTTTAAAAAGTACTCAGCCTCTAACTTAGGTCCAAGAGGCAAAAGATTATGACCTCTGGCTCCTCATGTTATGGAAACATATTTTTGCAGCTATGGGCTCCACAGAAGTTCTGTGTTTATTTTTAGAATTCACCTTATGTATCATGTCCAAAGTAGAAAAATATATTACTTTTTGTAGATGGGTTTTGCATTTCTTCTAGTTGAATTAAATGAAGTCTTGCAGGTACTAGTTAAAAGCCAGCTTGATTACAAAAAAATTTCTCTTGGCCATATCACTTCACCAGGCCTTTTTTTAGGAATAATAAATGTTTGAAAAATAGCCTACAAAAATGTCATGTGGAAAAAAACGCAGCAGCAGATGATTTCATGTTAGTGAAATTATTGCCATGATTGGCTATAAAACTATCTTAATATAACATTCAATTTTGCAGTTAAGCATTTTCTTCACAAATAGAAATCAAATTGCGCCAGCTTAGATACTGAAACCATAGATTGCAACAAAAAAATGTTTCTACAAAAGAGCTTTTTGAAGTTTTCTTTCTATTTCAAAATGTGTTTCAGTAAAAAGATATTTTTGATTATGGTAATTTTCATTGTGGTTGGACAGATTTTTGTGGTACATGCTGAAGAATGACTAAATTTCTTCTGTGTTCTTTGCACATAGGAAGGAGGGTCAGATGTGCTGCCTCTGCCTTTTGTTCATTTCTGCACAGTATTCACTGAGTTTCTCTTCTGTACCAGTCCAACTCAACATATTCATTTATCTGTTCTTTTAATTATTGACTTCTTTAGCTTTAGCTGCCTGATTTTTCAGAAAGAAATTCTGTTTCTCACTTTTTTGACACTGCCTTTTGTTCTCCCATCAGAACTAGAAGGTATTGAGATACCTGGTTGTTACATCATTAGCAACACTAGGGCAGATATCAAATGCTCTGATACTGAAAAGAGCACTGGTTGAAATAAAAACCAGCTAGCATTAGTAAGCAAGAGGAATCTAGGAAATAAAATTACAGGAAGAAACTGCCTTTTGTTATAAAAATTCGTTTAAAGAACTGCACTGAAATATGACTTTTATTTACTAGTGTTGTGACTCCTTAAAAAAAGTACAAAATACCGTGAGAAATTGCACACTTTAAAATTAAAAGCTGGATTTTATTTTGTTTGTCAACCAGAAAGGTATTTCTTAAGCAATCAGAAGACAACTCAGTACAGTATGCCCTCCTTAGGCTGTGCATTTGAGCAGTGACTGAGCAGCAGCTGGCCAGGGATGCATTTAGCTGTGATTTATGGCCTTGGGCAGCACTTCTGTTGTGTTAGAGAGAGAAGGTAGGCTGATGCCACAAAACCAGACTTTACAGACTTTATCATTTTATGCAGAGCCACTGTCTGAAGTTCAAAACTTCTGTAATATGTCCACAAAGAAATTGAGCATGGCATGTTCTGTGACAATTTCTGGAATTTCACATGACAGACTAGATGTTGGGCAGACAGTTGGAATTCCCTTCAGATCATGATTAAGCAGAAGAAATACTCCAAGATGCACTCAATGAATTGAAGATGCAACCAAAGTAATGTTTAGGATCAGATTAAAAGGAACCCCAAATGATTTTTTTTTCTTAAAAAAAGAGAGTGTGTTCTAGCCATTAAGGGTCTCAGAGCCAACTTTTTCATTCTATATATCTATTTCTACTGTGCTCCTTGATTTAATAATTTAAATACACTCTCTATTGCCCAAGACAGGTTGTCCTAGAAACTATTGCAATAATGCATTTCTCTTTGGAATATCTATATTTATAGCCCTGCACGTATCTCATGGCTGGTTTCCCCTATAATTAAAACACTTACAATTGTAGGTTATGTTTATAATTTATTATGTGACTTATAAATAACCATCCACAATCTGTTAAAACTCCCTGATTCCCAGATGAGAAGTAGGAAGGAATTTTGGAGTGAAGCTTTGAAGTGAAGGAGAAGGCTGTGTTCTTGTGACACCCACCATATTCTGATTGTTTTTTCCTTGCTGTTAATATAGCTGCTTCTGAGGAAAGCAATTTGCCATCTAGTTTGTGATTGAATCTTCTTACTCAGGCTTTTTCGTTGAATACATTAAAGGTATGTAGGAGCCAAAACCAGTTAAGATGACAACTGAGAAGTCATTTGTCATTACAGTTATCTCCCAGTCTGGTTGCATTGTTGTGAGTAGTTTTGAAAGAGGAAAATCGTGTATCAGAAAGCACAAAGATAGAAAGCAAAGCAGCCAGGGGTGTCTTCACTTTTGGCACAATTTTTTTCAAACAGTCTTGATGTCCATGGCCCATGGTGACTAACGGAAGTGGCAAAGAAACTAAGGATGTTGATACCTGCACATACAGGGCACATTGATCCCCATGCTGCTGCACAGAAGCAATTGTTAATAACTCAGATTTTACCAATTGATCTTCCAGGGGAGATAACTGTCAAGACTGCATTTTTTAGAGGAAGGGACTAAAGCACAGTGTTTAAATTTCTTGCTAGAAGGTCAACAGTAAAGCCTGGTCTCTTCAGTCCTATCAATTGCCTGCTCATTATACTGCTGATATTGCCATGTCTCTTCTAGAGTTCTCCAGAGCTTAGCACAGGGTAGAAATCCATGAAAAAGTCATTAGATATAAGCCTGGTAATGAAAAACCCTTTTCAGGTGTTCATCGCACACAGTTCTTTCCATAACCACTTTCCATGATGCTAAGGGACCCTGGGGATCAAACTCTTTTTTGCCTATGGAGGGGAAGAATCAGAAACTCTAACGTAAGGCAGATGCATGACATTCCTCTGTCGACGGTTATTGGCTTGAGAGCAATGTCATAAGAGTATTTCATCTTGTGGATTCTCTGGCCCTGCACTAATTTTGTGTGGTCATATAAAGCAATCCTGCAGTGGCATTACATGGAAGTAGCACCCCACATTGTCAGCTTTCCTCCTAGAAAACGGGCATTCTCTTCAGAAAGCATCTCTTCACAGAGATCCTAACCTTTTTCAGAGGACTATGAATGGATCACTGTACAAATGCTTAGATTCAAGCTGTAAATTACACAAAACTCTGACAAGGTCTCCAGCACATGGAGTAGAGGATAAAACCCTCAATGTTGTGCTTTTCTGTAGCTAAACTTTGGCTTTGGCATCTCTGGGATATCTTTACCCAGGGACCAACATGAGCTGTTACAGATTTACTTAAAATGGAAGGTAAAGGATTATACAAGACATATGTCATTACTTAAACTGCCCTTTACTAAACTTTTATACATTAATGGAAGTTATTTTTGTTGGATCAGTATAATGAGGTGTGGAGTAAAGGCCTTTCTCTCCAGCCTCTGGACGAATAAACACACAAACCTTCAAAGGTGAAAAGTATCACACTGTGTCTTGTATCAGACTCAAGTAATAGCCAAAACTCCTTTTTTGAGATGCACAATGCCAGCCTATCTGTGCAAGGGAGGAAGAAGTATTTGGTAACCTGGGCCAAGGGATAGGGTAGCCTCAGTCTCCATGTTTTACCACAGGATTAGACAATCAAAAAGAGTCTTTGGAAATAAGAAGAGTCAGGCAATGACATCAACAGATGGTGGATGAGACTACTGTATATGTGATTTCATTATTTTCATTTTTGCTTGTTTGCAAAATTTTGAGTCAAAAAGAAATAGGAGAAAGTGGAGGGAATTTAATAACAGGTGAAGGTACAGCATGCACTGTGAAGCTTTTTGTTTAGCTATCAGCAGAGACAAACTTTACATTTTAAAAACAGCAGGATGAGAGGCCTGATTAATACAGCAGGAAGTGAAAAAAAAATTTTTGAGCCTTCAGTAATACAGGATCAAAGGATTTTCTGTAGTAACATATTTAATGTACTTTAGAAGCCAATTGCAGGATACTGCCTGTGGCACTACTGAGAGCAGAGAAGACTTCAGGAATCCTACAGATCAGAGATAGAAAATAGAAAAAATGTCAAGAAATTTCAAAATCCTTGCAGGTAAGTGAGAGAAGGAATTAAATAGGAAATATAAAACGTGTGTAAATAAGTAGATTTCAGTTTTGTGGCAAATTGGACATTCTGATTTCACATTTTTTAGCAAAAAAAAAAAAAAGTTGTTGAGCTCTGTGACAACACAATTAGGTAAAACATTGTGAAGACTAATTACAATGTTAGCATTGGTAGGAACAATAATGTATTTTACCAGAAAGACACAACTAAATGAAATCTGTGTTTTCCTGAATATAAGCAATTGAAGCAAATTATAGCATTATGCATCCAATTCAAACATGAATATGGCAAGATTGAATTTCACTGTGGCAGTTGTCCATTGTCACCATGACAAAACAGCTGAATTTTCTGAAAGCCAGAATGTGAAATAGAAGAGCCTGCTACTACATGAGTTGTTACATATAAAAGATTCAGGTTAGAGTGTAGTTTGTTGAAATGCTTAGCTACAGTGTTGGTTCATTTAGAAAGATATCAGGTAAGGAGATACTCTACAATTAGGAATAAATGTATCCTATTAAAAAATGAGGCACATCATGGGAGGACTGTCATCACAGGTTTGGATAATGTGTTTTAGCTAGAGGCTTACATTAGTATGCAGGCACTTGTTTTATATTTTTCCTGTTTTTACAGTGCTATCCTCTTGAAGCTCATTAAATCTTTTTGTGCACTAAGGGCACTCAGGCATGAATAATCTAAGGAGTAAACAGAATACTATTATAAATATACAAGTGTCCATTACAAGAAGTAGTAAATTTAAAGATGATTAAAAAGCAACAGCAAAGCACAAACACCCTATTAAGCACATACAGCTATAAAACAAGCAGTATCTGTTTTTCTTGTGAAGGATTCATTACAACATGAGACTTAGAAATGAGTGAAATAAATAAATCAGCCTGATTAATGAGCTACCATGAATCATCTCTAGATCAGAAGTTCAAAAACAAAAAAGAGGATTTTTTGTTGCTTTGTGCCTTATTTAATTATGAGACTCAAAATGCATGAGAGAGACCATGCAAAACAGGTGTAAAAATGCTGTACTCTGTATAAATGAGGACAAATATCTAAGAGGTGTTTTTCACCTTTTTACAAGGTTTTTGAGAGTTCAGGTTCAACAGAATATCTAAACATCCCTCTGTTTAAAAGTCCTCAAGCTTAACTGACTGAAGTGCAATAGGGCACCTAACATGAGGGATATATGGTTTTAAAAAATATTATAAAATATTTAAAATTGTCTGAATCAATTTTTAGGCAGATGAGGCACTTAACTTTAAGCCTGCACTCTGAACTTTGTCTTTTTAAAGGCTGGAGGAACACTGCAGGTGGTGTAATTCACAAAGTGAGCCAAGTGCCTCTAGGACTGTGTCTCACACACGTGAATGTGTTTTTTGTAGGCAAGTCAGTAGGTGAGGAATGCCTTTTCCCCCTTCTCTCTTTTGTGAATTTTCCACTAAGCAAAATCAAAGACGTTATCTTTCAAGCTCAAAAGAGTTATATCCCAAAGAATATCAAGGCACACAAAAATACCAGGAGTCCTGTTTGGACAAACAAGGCCAAACTCAAAAAACTAAAAGGAAGCGTAGAGATGGTAGAGGGAAGGAAAGGTAACATGGGGGGAATACAGAAACATTTTCCAAGCATCCAAGGGATGAAGTTTAGAAAGCTAAAGCCCAAATGTAATTGAACCTGGCTAGGGATGTCAAAAACAACAAGGGCTTCAAGCAAGAAAAGGAAGAGTAGGGAAAGTATGGATCCATTGCTCAAAGACACAGGGGGCCTGGTTACACAGGGCAAAGGTACTAAATGTCCATCAGTAATCCCAGGTTTCAGACACCAAGGAAAAAGTCTAGTGCAAGGAAGGTGTACCTACCCTTAGTGGAAGAGGATCAGGTCAGAGAGTCCTTAAGGAAACTGGACATACATAAATCCATGGGACCTGATGGGATGCATCCACAACTGCTGAGGGGGAATGCTAATGTCATCATGACACCGCTCTTGATAATCATTGATCAGTCATGGCAACTGGGAGAAATGCGCAAGGACTGCCAGAAAGCAAATGCCACTTGTATCTTCAAAAAGTGTAAGGAAGAGTACCCAGGCAACTACAGGCTGGTCAGTCTCACCTCCACCTCAGGAAAGGATGGAGCTGTGTTCGTCAGTGGTGCCCAGGGGCAATGGGCACAAACTGTAACACAGGTAGTTTCAAATGTCACAAAATGTTTCTTTACTGTGAAGGTGACAGAGCACTAGCAAATAACTGGAGGTACTCAAAAAGTAATCTGGACTCCAGGTCACCCAGCTTATGCAGGAGGTTTGGACTAGTTCCCTGACAGAGGTCCCTTCCAAACTCAATAATTTTCGAATTCTGTGAAATAATCCTGAGAGTTAAGTCTGGAGTGAAAACCCAGCTCCTATCTCCAAGTCATTGTCCTGCCTCTGGACAACAAAATCAGGCTTCTTCTTTCTCCTGTCCTGACTCACCTTTGTACTGCACAGGTTAGCAATGGCAACTGGAAGAGAGGAAGTGTGAGCTGGAGCTGCTTGAGGCTGACAAAGGAAAGCTTCTTTCTAAAGTTTGTGACAAAGGATGAAAATTTGAGTTAGGATAGCTTGAAGTTATACTACAGTTTGCTTTTCTTTTTATTTTTTTTAAAGTTACACTACCTGATTCTTTTGATATAAAAGTACAGAAAGAAACCAAAATTAGATTGAAAATACTTGTGAAGACATATCATAACAAAGGAATTCTTACTTTGGTAAGATGCAAACAAGTTATTAAGAAAATTAGTACTTGTAATTTCGTCAATTGTTTTTAGTCTCTATATTACACCACCTTTCTTTCTCATTAAAACATGCATTTGCAAAATGTTTGAAGTTCTAGAGGTAACCTTGAAAAAATTCTAAGTCGTAAAAGTGTATGCAGAAAATATTCAGCATATGAAGATGAAAATCATCATTGAAATTACAATGGAATTATCATTAGTCTTTTTACTGAGGACTAAGGCTGAGGATAATGATTGTTTTTCAGCTGTTTAATCTAGACAGGCCTGCTTCTTGAACTGCCACTACAGGTATTGAGAAAGAAATCACAGGGTATTGGTCTTAATCCTAACACATCCTGATCAAACAGCTAGAAATAAATCTACTGGTTGATATTGAGACATTTTGTTCTTATGTTTGGAGGTCCTAAGAAAATAAGACTGTTGCTGCCAAAAATTATCAGAAAACTTTTTGGAGAAGTATTTGTTTCTCTAAATAATTTATTTCAGATTAATTTAGTTCTCTAAATTTATCCATATATTTTACTATCCTTTGTGTTTAGTCAGGCTGTTGCATTACTAGAATGTAAAGAAATGTATATGACTGTAATGTTTTCCTATACATGAGGATTCTTGGATGTGAAGATTTTTAAGATTGGAAATACTCCATAACAAACTAGGTAGTGATGCAACAGAAAACCTTATGATAGTTGTCCTAAAAAAGTTAACCTATTTAAGCCATTCTGTTAGCTTTGGAAGGAGACTTGAATTGGTAATTCATCGTTTTTCCTAGTGTTCAGAATTCTTGATTACCCAAAATAGAAACTAATGGCTGATCAAATAAGACTTGGAAAACATCCACAATCATTTCATACTCTTTATGGCGAGATCTTTCTTACAATTTACAAAGTAGTTCAGATTGGTCAGAGACTGTGTAGCTCACAGAGTCTAGATTTTTATATAATTATTGTATGTATAATTATTAATAATGAACCTCGTGATATTTGGCTATGGTGCAGTTAGTAAGCAGAAAGAGAAAATTTTTCTATTTTATTCATGGTATTTTATCTATTGTTTGGTCTGTTGGTGCCACAATGAGAGGGTCTTAGCTTTTGATTTCTACACTTATCTATTACCTAACTAAAAGGAAAGAAGACAAAGAGCAAGCCATAAATGGTGTAAAGAGTGAGCAAATATTGTTACTGGATCCTGTGAATTTATTTCTTTCATTAAATATGTTATCTGGGTCAGCTTTTTGGGAATTGAATTTTACAGAAGATTCCATCTAGCTTTTCCAATTGTTACAAGGAAGGATGATTTTTTTTTTTTTTCATATGAAATACCATAGTGTTCCACAGAGCGAGGGGCATCCTTACATGTGGCTTTTTACAACGGACTTTTCTAAAATATCAAAGCATTAACTGCATATAAAAATAATTTTCAGCTGTTAATGAGGGCATGTAAAATTTTTATGAGGTGAAACCCAAGTCTATTTGAAAAGTAAAGACTCAGCTTTTACATGCAATTTTGCTTATGTTCACCACGAGATGCAGAGCCAAGAAATCAGACTTTGGAGTTTCGTTTCCAGATATCATTATACATAGACACAACAATTTAAATGGGCTCTTTGGGGTTTGACACCCAATAAAACAATGTTTGAGTGTAGCCCATAAGACTTGATTCTAAAATTATAACAATTTTCCAGGCTCATATTGGATGATTAAGCTGTCCTCTGTAATGAATATCTAAACATTTCACACAAATATTCATGAATTCAGGCTGTGGTAACAACTACATGGCTCTCTCACTAGAGAGATATATCTTCAAAATACATGGAAAATTTAGCCTCTGCTATTAAATTGCACAATAAAATATCATTTGTTAGATAATTCCAAATAAACACATTGGATAACTGAGGAAGAACCAGATGAATGTCCTATAGGTTTACAAGTAACCAGCTAGTCCAGTGAGCAGAAATACTGAGTATAAGCCCCCTAAAGCTATTATGGAAAAATAAATCCTGAAGATCCAATTTTGTACACTACCTAAAACACATACACAGAAGTCATTCACTGCTTTCCCATAACAGAAGTGAGCAAATATTTGAACATGCAGTGTGCATATTGAAATTGCTTCCTTTGACCCTTAAAATCAGAACCACATTTCTACTCTAAGTAAACTTCAGGGTCCTTGAAGAAAAATAGGACAGCAATGATAAGGCAAATGACCAGGTTTCAATTTGGTATATCTGCCTCACTGACATCCACTTCAATGACACTGCTTTAACAGAGAAATTGGTTTTCCTGTCTTTTTCCAGTTCCATAGAGCTTCCAGAGGTTATCATGATGGCAGAAGGTTCTTCACTGCCTTTGACACTGAATTTCTCCTTGATCCATGAAAAGGTGGGTTAGTCTCCATGAATCTGCTGTACTCATTTTACACTGGCAAAAATAACTATCGAGACTCTAAATTAATAAAAAAAAGTATCTTGGGGTGGGCATGTAGCCTCTGCTCTGTTAAAATCAATGACTTTTGGTCTAAATTTAGTGAATCTAAAATTTTACCTTGCAATCTAAAATTACTATAGGAATGTCATTCTGGAATTGGATTTCCGAGGGTGCAAATGTGAACATCTGGCAGCCCATTTCAGCACCATAAAAGAATGAGGCCATGAGAAGATGTGGACTTGAATGTTTAACTAAATGTATTTGGGCACACAGTTTTGCTGCTGGCTTACCACTAGGAGTTTTTCTGATTTATACAATATTCTTGGGCCTGAAATCATGCCTATTTTTCTTATTTAGGTTCTTCAGGAATCCTGTGACATGCTAATTTGCAAGATAAGCTATAGAAAAAGCTATTTTCGGAGATTATTACTGATGTTATTTGGGGCAAACTGAGTGACAGCTATTATTTCTTCCCTAAGTTGCTGTGAAATTTCATCTGTTCTTTACCAGTTGGAGCCACTCAAAGTGGGATCATTCAAAAAATTCACATACAATTTGTTGTATGGCTCTGGATGATCCTGCATGCTTAAGGATATAGCACACAGTAATAAAAGACAGTTGCAATGAAATATGTTATTAAAGTTGCACTTAGTCAATTTAGGTGTCAATTTCTTGTTTGTTTGCAAGACAGTTCTGCAGATGAACTAAACCAGCACATCACCACAGTGTTTGAACGTTAACTCCTCTTGTCATACAGTGAATGGTCAGGTAGTGGAATAATTATCAAGAAATATGCCACAAAGAACAAAATCCAGCAACTGTTGAGAATGGGATTGCAAGAATGAAACTTTGAGACATGACCAGGAATGGAGCAGATTAAGTTGATGTTGGTTATACAAAAAGAGGCCTTGCAGTACATGCTGATATGATAATTGACTGTGGGCCAGGCTCTTAGCCAAGTCTGCCGCGCCGGAAATGCAACTGAAGCTTCTTGCAAAGGGATGTGACAAAAAATGAGATAAATACTTAAAGCTGTGCTAACTTCACTCTGTGCTCCTGAGTGTCCAATGAGTATCCCAGCCAATAATGCGAGTTCTGCACTTTTTGTGCACCTGGAGCTGTCATGTGAAATGCAGAGCTTTGAGTGTGAAAGCAACTCTGTACTATGTTTTAGGTATTGTTTTGAAAATCTTAAGCATATGTGTTTTTGTTATTTTTTAATTTTCATCTTCACCTGCATGCAAGATATATCTCCCCTCACCCTCCTCATCCCTCCAAGACAGAAAACAGAATCGGTGTTTCTGTGGTGTAGTCTAGCCTGGATATTCTGGGAAAAATCAGCTTTCCTGTTTTATCTTAGGCATTGAGGGTTGAAAATAGGACTTACAGTCATTGTAGTTTTTAATCATAGAGTTCTTCCAGTACCGCCTAACTTCTTCATACTCCTTGGGCTGTATTCTCTATTTCAGGAAGTGTTGCTGATAAGAAGTATTTATATAACAGGTAATTTAAAAATTATTTTTATGACAATACTGACATTAACACTAAGACTTAGATTGAGGGTGAATGGAAGTTTTCATAGTTCTGTGAAAAAGACAATTTTCTGCGTAAAAAAAAAGTGAAATCCATGGTTATTTTTGTTATCAAGTTCAAAAGAAACATTGATAAGAATGTCAGTGCCTGAAGTCCTTCAGTCCCCTTCAAAGAATATATTTTTAATTTTGAAAGTTTTGTAGTAACAGTCCTTTTGTGTGTGATGGTTCTGATGTAGTCATCTGGAAAACGGTGGTAGAGGCATATGAAAGAAATGGGAATAGCATTGGATGAAACAGCGGATTTTACTCTTGTAGAGACAAATTATCAATAATTGGCACTTTTGGGAAGCTGGGCAGCTCGGGGATATGGATTACCTAAAAATCAAAGTTCAACAACAGTCTTCATAAAAATTACATCAGGTTTCAAATTAAATCCCCAACAGCAGAAATGCAAAGTAGAAGCTAAAATTCTGCAAGGAATTTACCATGGACTCTTTCCTCTAGCGTGTCTAACTACTGAAGAACTTACCATAAATTTTGCTTTTGCATGAAATATTTTACTTTCATGGCCTTGATTTGTTAGGCGACATAATGTGGAGTTGGTTTTTTTTAGCTGGTTGGTTTGGTTTTGGTTTGAGATTTTTTTTTTGGTTTTGGTTTTGGTTTGTTTTGAAATTAAGAAATATTTAAATTATCTATCTGGTTTTGTTTCTCACATTTTTCAAAGCCAAAATACTTTCAGAAAAAGAACTTAGATCTGGGAAAAAAAAGAATGAAATACAGGCTGTTCTGAACTGTAAGACCTCCTCAGGGAGTAACCAAATGATAACATCAGTAATAATTGAAACTGGAATCACATTTTCACCTCAGATGATCTCTAACTCATTTTCACATGGATTGAGCTGGACTTTGATTTCAGCACTTTCCAGAAGTCTGTAAAAGTGACTTCTGCCTGCAGAGACGGATATTTTAGTGTTTTTCTAAGTCCCCATCATTTATCTCTCAGCACACCAAACGCTCATTACCGGAGACAGAAATAAACAGAAGGGCATGAATTCTGAGCAGCTTGGTGGGTAGAGGGGTGATTGAACATGGACATTTTTTTCAAGCAATAATTTAATTATTTAGAATTTTGTACAAAAGTTTTAATAGAATTCAAAAGTGCTGTGATGCATTTAATATTCTAAGACTGGCTATTAGACTGGAATAATTACTATATCTACTTTTGTGCCTTAGAAAGTGGTGATTACTGACACTATTTTCATCACCTTTCATGCAAACAGAAAAGTTTATTTTGGCTTGATCTTAACTCTGCACACTACTGCATATTTTAGAAAACTGTGACTGCCTTTACTTTTTGGATATAAGACATACAGAGGACTGAAACTTATTCATACAAGACTAGCAGTGTTTTGAGACAGATACAGTCTGGACAAAAGGTGGTACAGAACCATAGCAAAGTAATTTAACATTAACTAATTCTTTAACTACAGTTTAACTTTGTACTTATAAAAGGTCTCTAACTTAAATTTGAATTACCAAAGTCTTGTGTACTAGGGCAGTCAAAGCATTTCATATACAGGAAATGATAGCTTACACTAGAGGATGCAGTTGTGGGGAAAAAAGTATTTTTGAACAAAATAAAGGCTTCAGATAAGATTTTTTTTTTTTTTTGCAATTGCAGAAGTACCAGGCTATGTTTCCTAGTTTGCTCTTTGCTAGGTGTATGCCTAGAGACATACGTATGTCCTTCAAGAAAGTCTACCGCTACAAGGGCAATTGCTACACACATCACTTGACATTACTTCTTTGTGAGAGTGTGAATTTCAGGAACATCATGTTTTGGAAAAAAATACAAAATAAATAAAAAAAAAATCCTTAGAGGGAGAATTCATCAGTTCAGGAATCTGCTATAGTGGTATTTGTCAGTGAAGCTTAAATTAATAGCATGCAGTTGGGAGAGTTAGCAATCCCTTCTTTATCTTCTTAGCTATCTGTATGAGGTGTGATGAGTGTAATTAATGAAGTATGTTCCACAGATACTCATTAGAAACATTCCTTCAGGCAACATTCCATCAGTAGGATGCTAGCTAAAATAAGAATTTAATGCACTTCTTGTTCCTGTTAGGTTCACTTGTACCCCCTACACCTCTAGCATAGCATTTCTAGTAAGACATATATTCAAAATTAATACTAGTGTTTTCTGTTCCAGTGCAAATTTCTTTGCTTAATACTTATACCTTCACAATGAACACACTATGGACAGAGTGGAAAAATGTTGAGCATTGCTCTTCAACACTGCAAGAAATATTAGGCATCACCAGACACATTACGTGTTTAAAGCTCTGGTTACTTTGTTCAGTGTTAGTGTATATAACTAGCCTGTTACATATCCTTAAATATTTTAGCTTGCCTGGCCTACAAAGTTTTCTCCCCTTTAGGGAAAAGGGAGATGTTGTTCCAGCTCAGAAACAGATTGCTATCACCACCCAGAGGCCAGCTGCACGCAGTTGCTGTAGGGCTTTTCCTAACTAGATGGGAAGTGTTGGTGATCCAAAGAAGATAGCTTGTCAAGCAAATAGTATGAAGGGTTACTCTTTGGCAGTGGATAATGTACCTCTAGGAATTTGAATTGGGGAAGTGGGATTCACCAACTGGGCTGAGGCAACTGATGTCTCTTGTTAAGTCCGTCAGTTGCACACCTCTGGTAGAGTCACTGCACTGGACTCAGCCACATAGTGGGTTTGTGAACATCAGTCTAAGGCTGTGTGTGATGATTTTTGAGCAGGCACACAAAAAATATTTGTTGTGATTCTGTAATAATTTAAAATCAGAATTATTCTTTTAAGTCAAAATTATACCAATTATAAAGGTAGGAAATATAAAATATAATTCTGGGGATATTTTTAAGTGCTAAGGTCAGCTATGTGTGACCTGACTGGGAAGTTGTGTTCTTCAGGCATATTTGTACAATGCATGCACTACTGAACATCCAGCAGTGGTATCTAATTTCAGAGCTGTCCTGGCATCAATGTTGTTTACAGTATCTACAAGCTTCTCTTTATTTTTCTTTATTGATTTAAAAACTTTGACTTCTGAACTCTGTTGACAGCAAAAGTCCTGTCAAAATGGCAAAAGTGTGGGCAAAATAAGAAAATTATTACATTTGAGAACAAGTGCCTTTTGTTTTTTTTAATTTTCTCACTTTGTTGGCATGCTGTAGCAGTAGAGAACTTTTCATAAAATGTCCACTTAGTCCTTCAGGTGTTTGAGTTTTTTTGGGTTTTAACATCATTTTAAGAAATAAGTCTCTGATTCTTAACTTGAGCATTTTTGGAAATCTCATTATGCTACCAGTACTTACTTTATGCTATTGTGACACAGGGAGGAGAGTGAGGTGAGGTATTTCACACAGCACTGGACCAGGGGGAACTCATGAGATAATTATATAGGACTCAGAAACAGAAGCAGCAACCAGTCTTTATGCTTGAAACCATTAGGGATTTTGAAGATGACCTAAAACTTCTGATGAGCTTGAACTCCACTCCTCATGCATTTTGAGCCAGGATAATACACTGATTTCATGTATTAAACCTACTGTAGTGGGTAAACAGTCTATTTCTTCTCATCCCTTAATCCTTTACCTGTAATGTGATAAATTGTTACGGTTTTATTGCACTAATTCAACTACAGTCAGGAAACAGGTTCCTAAATTAATAATGAATATAAAATGCATTATAGAGTTCCTCTCTGCTACATGACATTTTTATAAACTGATTATAGGAAGAATATCGTGAGAAACCTGTAATGGATAGGCCTATTAAAGCACTAAAATAATTTCATAAGTGATAAAATAACATTTGAAGCTGGTGTATGTCTTAGTTGAATTGTGCATTATAATACTCTGAATCATGGCCACTGAAACTCAAGAAGGATTTCTAAATATATGCCATAATGATCAAAACAGAAGATCCACTACAGACGACAGAGACCTTCTGGAAAGCAGAATGAACTTTTTTTTTTTTTTTTTTTTTTTTTTTTTTGTGCANTTTTTTTTTTTTCCTGGCACAAACAGTATGCTTCATTTTATCACTGCGAAGTTTCGCAAAGCAAGAATGTTTTTCAAAATAAATACTTGAGGGGTACTCTGGCGACACGTCACACAGACATGTAAGTCACAAATAGTTTGAGGTGTCGGTCTCCTTTTTCAGTCTCTCCGCCGCCTTCGGTCACTGACAAGCATTGACGGGTCCGGACACCCTGTCATGCCCCGGCCACGGCCCCGGCCCGGGCCCGCTGAGCGCTGCAGCGGCCACAGCTCCCTGCTCTCCTGCCCTACTCCAGTCACGTCCCGGGAGCTCCGAGGGGCTGTGGCGCCCGGGGACAGGGCCGGGGCACGGGCGG
>VYXD01010577.1:31124-85004 GCA_013397195.1 Hylia prasina | reverse complement strand
TAAAATATCAAATATAAAATAGAATCCGAAAAACCAGAAAACAAACCACCACACAGATTCTTTTGGAATCTTGTGGAATGCCAGTGAAAAGGGTTAAAACAAGTATTTATCTAGGAATGTGGAAACAGTTTTCTCCAACGTGTGCAGGCAGAGGGCAGTTTTGCAACATACGTTTTCTCCTGATACTAAGACACAAGTGCAATCTATAATCCCCTTTGAATTTTGGAAATGTTGCCCAGATTGCTATTCAAATGTTGCGTACACTTTTAAAACTGTGACAGAGTCAATTTACATAATAATATCTCAAATTATCTAATATTGCCTAACATTTTCTTCAGCCTCTACTGCCATTTCATGTGAAAAAGTGCATCTCTACTTTTCTGATCCTATCAGAACCTCTTTCCTTCTCAACAGTGTAACAAAGCTCTCATCACACCTTCCAGATGGTTTTCGATTAGACTTACAGTTATATCTTTTTCACACACTTGTTTGTAAGTGGTTGCTAAAAATTCACGTTGATGTTGCCATGTATCTTTAGGAGAACCAAAGCTCTCATGCATGCTCATGTTTTGACCATTTTAAGTGAATATGCATAGCCCAGGTACTGTGTTCCCTTGTTAATACCATCCTACAGTGATTGGATATAAAAATCTGAACCTTACACAACTTTTGTGACAGTAATACAGAGTTTCTCAGTATGATGTGAAACAATTCCTTTATTGTTCATACAGTCCTCCTTTTAGGGGAAAGGTTTCGTAGACTTTTGTACAGAATGGTTTGTGACTTTCATGGTCCCCCACTTTCTCCTTATTAATGGCATTGTAAAGGAGTTGCAATAAGATAACTGCATCCTAAACATCCTAACTGATTTTAATTTCATAATTGCCATTTTTGGATAATAAAGATTATTCCATAGCATCTGTGTGTATGGATATAAGAGTAATATATAAAATATCCTGATTTAGAGCAGTCATTTATTAAACAGAAATGAAGAAGGAAATACTTTTTTTTTTAACTAGTAGTGTGTTACTTTAGGCCATCCTTTGTTTCTAGTTACATTATAACAATATGTTACCATTGCACAGTTGTCCCCATAAAATCTTTTGGAAACTCTCAACTGTGTATTTTTCATACATGGCTATTTTTGTTGCACAAAGATACATGAAGATAAAAAAACAAAGAAAAAGGGCATAATTTAGTGAACTTTTAACTTTTAGGTACTATGTCATCTTCCAGTAAATAGAATTGTTTTTATATCTTGTACCTTCTGTAATTTTGTACTTTCAGGATTATGCTGCACTTGAATTTTCTTTTTCTGTGTAAAATTGCTATAAAAGTGAAAACNAAGTGATTAATGCAAAGTACATTAAACCAACACCAAGTTTAGCAGATTCTTAGTTAAGTCAGTTAAAATACAGTACTTTAACTTCTCTATTTCACTAAGTCGTATTTAGCTTGTTGAGTCAATCATGAGGTTACAGAATGAGTGAGTATAATGTTTCTAGAGCTATGTTTTAATTTAATGCTCTCATTCCTTAAAAGAAAAAAACATAAAGTGCCAAAAAAAAAAGTTGTCTTAGTTTGGAAGGCTAGCTATTACATCCTTCAAACTTCTTTTTTAGGTTTGTAGGTGGAGAGCTGAATATCTGTTACAACGCTGTAGATCATCATGTTGAGAATGGACGAGGAGACCAAATTGCCATTATTTATGACAGTCCTGTAACAAATACCAAAGAGAAAATAACTTACAAGGAACTTTTGGAACAGGTATGTTTCAGAATAACCTTGTTAATGAGAAAGGGCAATAAATATCGCACAGTAGGTGGATACCAGAGAGGTGGAAATGATCTACCTCACTAGTTTACTCCTTTTGCTGTGCTCAGTATTGACTTATAAGCTTTACTACCTGTGCCAAATTATGCTGCATCCAATAGGTTTTGAAATTCCTCTATTTCCTCTTTTTCTTCTACAGTTTAATAGTTTTTTTCCCTGGTTGCTTAAATTTTTAACTTGTCTGTATTTGATTTCATTTTCTTTTCCCCCAACAGATCTTAATTAAAAGGTTAAGCATAGCTTTAGTTAAGTCTCTTGACAGTTGCTGTGATGAGCAAAAGTACAGTTCCATAGAAATGAAATGTGTACCTTGTCTGTTGCTGTACATGATTGAGCATAAGCCTAAATGAAATTTAACTGGGGAAGCTCCAAAGAAAGCTACGTGACCTGCCTCTATATTAGGCTGTCATGAGAGTGCTGGTGGCCCTTCTGTCTGGAAGGTCTGTGGATTTCGGCTTCCTGTTGGCTGAGGTAGCTTACTCCTGGTGAGATTGTGATTATCCAGTTGTGCATCAGCCCATTCAGATTTACTCTGTGCCTCACCATGGGTTGTTGCCACCATGGGTGTTTGCAGCCTGCCCTGTTGAAGGTTCTTGTCTCTCAGGGCTGTCTGCTGGAGGTTTGCCCTCACGCTACTACTCTTGTTTAGCTGCCTTTTTTCTTCCAGTTTCATATAGCAGTTGAACTTAACACTGAATACAAAGAAATGTTGGAGTTAGACTCATGTTCTTCCTTAATGCGTTTCAATGTGAAAGATGGATTACTTTGAATGCAGCACACTCACTGTATTTAAGATATACATGTAGTGTCTGGGGTAATATGAACCTGTGGTTTAAAATGTGAAATGACGTTCAGAATACAGAGTAATTCAGTTTGTGAGGGGTTTATTCCACTGTTGCAAGAAAAGAGAAGTCGTACAGCTACAAAGAAATGATAAACCTGTTATGCATTCTACCTTTTAAGGAAAATATAGAAAACATGTACTCCTTACCAGCTTTCTATTTATTTACCAAGTCCAAAAAACGAGATGCCATACAGTATGCTGGAGCTGGAACAACTAGCTTCGGTGTTTTAAGAAGTCAGAAGACTTTGAAAGGATCCTGATCCTTATCTAGTTTTTTTTTTTTAACCTAATTACTTATACTAATATATAATAAGTATAATTACAATTTTATATATACAATTTTTGTGTCATTTGCCTTCAATAATGACATTTACACAATATATATGCACATATATGTGTACATATGAAATCAATTTATATATACGTTGTACTTGGTTTGTTTTAATGCAGAAATACAACATTTTAATGTAAATTATCTTAAGTGAACTTGCTTGGTAGAAATTTCCTCTGCAAAGAACTTGAGAAGTAGCTTTTGTATACTTTTTAAGATTGATACTATATTAAGTCTCATAAGTTTATGTCTCTATAAGTGTATTAATTGTCTTAAGACATGGTGAATTTGTGCAAGTGAGAAAATTTTGCTAGTTGACACACACATCCTTTCATCTACATTTCTTATTACAGAGCATTGCCAAACCAAGTAGAAGAACTGGTTTAAATTTTCTGGGGTATGTAGTCATACTCACTCAAAAGTTCATTATAATCTTGCTGGAGGCTGAGTCCTATTCTCTACAATTTGCTCTTAATCAAAAGCAAATAAATGTGAAAGGCAATATTTGATATTAATAGCTTGTCTGGTCCCCTCTTGTACAATAAGTTTAATTTGGTTTACTCCTAGCTACTGGGCTCCTGAAAACAAAAGTAACAAAGAGATCTGCTGAAAACGGGAGGGACATAGGCTGTTGTATTTTTTACATGGATCTTGTAGGTCTAGGTGAGTTTAGCTTGCATTGAAGGACTCTATGCTTGTGTGTCCCAGTCACTGTTCAACCCAGGAAGGTTTGAAATTCCTCTTTTGAGCATTTTGAATGGGATTTCTGGTTTTGTATTTTTTAAGATGAATTCTTTTGGCATGGACCAAAACTGCTTTTGGTTACTGCCAGGAGTTTACTTCAGAACTGAACGACTTAGAAACCTTAGCTGCTAATATAGCTGTAGTGTTTGGTCGCTGGGTAAAAGTAAAACTGTGCTCGCTGGGTCCATGCATTTGACAGAAGTGTAATTTATGCTCTGGTCTTCCAAGCTGCAAGCCTACTTGAGTTTCTTATTATATGACTTGGTCTCAAGTGATTTTATTACTGAAATGTCAAATGTATTAAAGTAAGTGAGCAGTCTTAAACTTGAAGAAAAGTGGAGAAATAGCATGTTAATTTTTAAGTGATGAAGTACACTACACTATATTAATGTAAATCATAAATGACAACACACTGTAACAAAGTGAAAGATTTTGTGGCTTTTAACAGTTTAATGAAATGTCAGTACTCACTTTTCCGCCCTCCCCTTTTTTTTAAAAAGAGTGATTGCTTGGATGTTTCAGGGCTACCACATCAATCTGAGCGGCAATGTAAACCTGCTTTACAATGTTCCCCTGTCTTCCAAATAGGTGCAGCTAGAGACAGTGTTTTATTGTATAGTCCAAATGTTCCCTCAGAAGGATGAAGGAAAGAGCATAAGGCAAATCACAGATATCCGTGTATTGGATTGGCTTGCTGTCTTCAGTGACATTACAGTCTGTAGGGTGGGGAAATGAGGTGCAGACAGGTGATTACTGGGTTTGCACAGGTGACATGTGGTTCCTGTGTGCAGGGTGCTGTACACATGTTCTAGTTTAATTGCAATTTAGCTATGATAGATTTCAATAAAAATTACATTAAGTGCATGCAGATCTCTTTGCTGTCTCCCTCCTGCACCCCAGAACGTGTTGTATAGCTTGTTTACGGGCACTGGGAGTCCTCTATTACAAAATTACTAATTATGATCATTAAATAATTAATGTCTTTTTCCTTTAGCAGGCAAACATTACCTTTATCATAATTATTAATAACTATTTAGGAATTAATTATAATGAACAATAATACTACTTGTCCATTGTGTTTAACTATTTATTGCCCACTATCCACACTTACAGTGACTATAAAAATACTCATTAAATGTTACTTTCATTGCCTCTGGCCTTTTTGCCAACACTCTGCTTGACAGTCACAAGCAGGGAAGATAACAATTAGCTTTCTTGTTTCTTTGACAGAAGGTGATATTAGCTTTGTGTTTGCAGATTTTAATGTTTTCACACTAGGAAGTGTGGAAAAAGAATTTAGCTTTGGAAGTAGAGTTGTTCTCTTTATTTACAATTCCTTTCACTAATTATATCTAGAAATAACTGTAAATACTGGTTGTATGGCAATAAATGCTAGCTTTGTACATGTTCAGTCTTTGGATTTTGTTGAGTTTTATATGATCTTGCTGGGTATTATTAAGTCTAGCATTAAAGATATTTTCTCTTGAAAATCAGTAATATTTAAGATAAGAGATATGTTCCATACAAATCATATAGATATCGTAGTTTGTGTGAGTTTTCAGCTTGGTGTGGTGATGACTTTGCCTGTTCTTTCATGTTCTTTCATGTGGTTGAAAATAACAGCATAAATTTATGCAATGCTTACAGGAAATGGAACTTATGAAGTATCTTCTGATGCCAGAGTGCGTGCTTGGGGCTTCTGTGTTTCCATTTTCTTAAGTCCTCAGAGAGAGTGTAGAGATGTGCTGTTTTATTGTGGATGGGAGAAAGTAGAAATGTACTGTTTGATTGTGGATGAGCTGTGAGTTTAATGCAAAGACAGAGCAGATGCTCCTGGAACTTCTGGATGTTACTGTCTCAGGTTACTGAAAGTTTGAACATGTGTTTCCACTGAACAGAGATACAGTGAGGTGGGAAGTTGATATATAAAAAAATATGGGAGCAGAGGTGCTGGAAATCATGTCATTAGTCAAAGAGGTAAAACAGTAGAAAAGAGCACTTAAAACCAGTAGTAGGCCTTTGATTTGCACAGAGTGATCCATGATGCTTCTTCATGTGGCTAAGTATATCACCGTAGCTGATTTAGTATTGGTTATTTTTTCAAGTCCTTACTGCATACAAAGCAGTTGATGTCCTTTTCAATATATTTATGAGGATTTCAATATATTTATGACTGAATGTAGTTACTCTTTAAAAAGAGAAAACTCAAAATTTTAAATAATATAAATAAAAGCGTTTCTTTCAGAAGATGCCACATTGCCATGCCACAACAAGCAGGTTGGGACAACCTGTTCACAGTGCTTGTCACAGGCTCCCATGCTCACTGTAATCCATCTTACTATGTGGTAAATACTAATGAAATATTCGGTAGTACTTTTGTGACTGAATATTGTGTACTGTCAAAGTAATAAATATTTTCTCGTGGTGTTACAGAGGCATTGCTGCTGATCAGTCTATTGCATTTCTTGAGTTCTAGCCTTTTGCTGCTGTACATAGTCTCTCTTAGGTTTCTGCATAGCAAAAATGAAAATCTGACAATGACAGCAAAAATTAATTTTAAATCTAGATATTTCTCTGAATTAGTGTTTACCTGTGGTTCAGGGTATAAGGTCTCTTATCTCAGATTCTGAGAAGTTTATGATGCTACAGTAAAGAAAATACTGCTACATATTGATTTGTGTTTCAAAGTTAGCTAGTTAGGACAGAAGTTATATTATCAAATGACCTGTTTACATTCATTCTTAAGAGCTAAAATTGAGAAATATAAACTGTTACTTGAATAAAAGAATGACTGGCAAACTAATTTAAAAATTTGCTAGACATTGCTATTGATTTTTTTTGCTGTACTGACTAAATTAATTAGTGTCCTTCCATTTTTATTTTACAAAAGAAAAATATATTAGTGGGTTTTTTTGCGAAGAGGAAATTGTTTTATATTTATTGAACCTTGATTACGTTACATCAGCTTTCTTTATCATACTGGCTTGTCACTTTGATGTTGTGCATCTGTTGATTGTATGAAACTTGGGTTTTTTTATGGGGCAACAGCATATCTGGAGAAACTTTAAATATGAGTGTTTTGTCAGTACAGGTCTCCAAGTTAGCTGATGTCATGATCAAACATGGTGTGAAGAAAGGAGATCGTGTGGTCATCTACATGCCCATGATTCCACAGACAGTGTACTGTATGCTGGCTTGTGCAAGAATAGGAGCCATCCATAGCCTGATTTTTGGTGGATTTGCATCTAAAGAACTTTCGGTTCGCATTGATCATGCAAAGGTAATAACCTGTTTGGAGCAACAAACACCATTGCATTAGTTACTCCTGTCAGTCAGTGTCAAACACCTGTTGTTTGGATTTTTTTTCCAGACAGGAGAACATGTCTCTTTGTGTGGCACACAATCTTGATTTGTTTATAATACCTATTGTTGCAGCATGAACAAAGTACTATGTCTGTGCTGAGGTTGTTATTTGTATAGAAGACACCAAGTGAGCAATTTTTACCCCTTCTACAAAAGCAGGGGTTTAACATGTTGTCTGTATAGAGTGTGCTTTCTTTTCATGTTTGTCAATTTTTTCTACAAAGCATTTCCTTAATATTGGCTTTTGGTTCAGCATTTTCATCAAGTGTATGAGGAAAATTCTGCCAACCCTAAGTGATTTCATTGGTTTATCTAATGTTGAAACATATTAGGCAGTATATTTTTTCAGCTATGTTGTGATTTAGGAATGATATTCCCCAATTTATTGTTCTCATTGAAACACTCCAAACCATATGTTGCTTGCTTGTTCCCCCTTCTCCCTCCTTCTCCCTGTCGTGGGGATGGAGAAGAGAATTGGAGGCCTAAAAGGTAAAGATCAGGTTGAGGTAAGAGCAATGTGCTAGAAACAGAAATGAAATAAATGAACAGTAACATCAACAACATTGATTGCAGAGTGTACAAGAGGTGAATGATTCACACCATGTAGAAGCTGTACTACCCCAGCACACCCTCTGGAAAGGACCCATCCCCCTTCCCAGCTTGTGTATGGCTTGAGGTGGTATAGAATGACCTCTGGGTCCTGGCCATGCCCCTACTGGCTATTACAAAAGATAAGCCTGTCCTGACTAGAACTAGAACAAGCTATAATTCTGCTTCATTTAATTTCTACGCAAAGCAGGACAGCCATGGAAACCATTGCCCTAAATAAGTGACTGTGCAGATTACATGATTAATAGAGATGAATGCTTTAAAGGCTTCTGTGTTTGGCATATGTTGAGCTTGTTTATAAAGCATTATGATGTCTCTGTTAGAGAAGTGAAAATAGTACTTGACTATTCTTAGTGCCTTATTAGTGCATATTAGTAGCTTGTGTGTGCATTAGCTTCAAATCAGCTAACAATGGAATGCCTATTCTTGTTTTCTGACAGTGAACAAGGTAAAGTGTTTGTCACCTTGATCAGTCACCTGAAGCATTCAGACTCTCTGTGGTAGCTGTCTTATTACTGAATCATGTTGCTTAGATGTATAAACCAAAACAGGATTTTGTGTGGGGTTCAAGTGTCCAGGATTCGTGGACTTTTCACTTATCACTTAGATTTCTGTGTGCAGAAGTGCTTTTCAGATGATCAAAGTTTCAGTTTCATGAATATCTTTAAATATGAGTTGAATGCATTTCCCCTCCTCTCCTCGATGCTTTAATGAAGATATTAATAAAATGGCCAAAATGGTTTGTTGGAATGATGAAAAAAAGCTAACAACAGCACTCTAGTTTTCCCTGTCTTTCTTCCCACTTTCCCATTTTTTTAACAAGCTACAATTAGGTAAAAATAGCGTAGAATAAAAAATTACAAGTTTTAAAAATGGAGGTTGGTACAATACAAATCATCTAGCATGTTTACTTTTAGAATATTTTGCAATTATTAACTAATTAATCCCAATGGTTTTTCCCAGGGAAAAAAGGGAGAGAGCGCAATAATCACAATCCTTGCTTCATGCATTAAAATGAAAAGAGAGGAAGTTTAAGTTTTCTACTCAAGGTCACATAGCAACTCTTTTGAAGGGTTAGCTATATAATTATTAGCTGCAAACCATGGACTAAGTCCTAATTTACACTGCCTTTTGGTTTCTTTAAAAGGCAGTGTTGTGGGTGATTTTTGGTCCATCTGATGTATAATGAAAATGTGAATAAGGAGAGGCACGTCCTCAATCTAAATTTCAAAACATGCCCCAATTTTCAGTGTGGTAAAGCTTTCATGATAAGTGAATTGCACATTCCTGAGGCTACCTGTGATAGACAGTAAAAATGCTGAATAAATAAAGCAGTTACACAATAACCTACTCTTTTTATTAGGCTTTTATGTGAATTGGTTTAGATGCTGCACTACAGGGCCTGATGTTGATGAAATTAATTAGAAAGTGTTAAAGATGTGCCCTGGAAAGCTGGCTGTAAGATGCTCTTGTGGAAGAAAGATCAAACTTCATACTCTGTTGGAAAGTCTGAGTGAAAGAAATAACAAGCACTTTCTAGCGAGTATGAAAAGGTACCCTTGGCCAGCTTACCTTAATTTATCTTGAATTTTAAATAGGTCTGGGAATGCTGCAAAGTCCTGCAGCCAATAATTTCTACTTGTGTCAGGTATTGGCAGTTACAGACATTCTGCAGTGAATTGTGATGAAGTGGAACAGAACATGAGAACAGGATTTTTTGTCATCTTTCCTTTCACTTGAGTCTGGAAATATATAATTTGTAATATCAAATATAGGTAGGTTCATACAATCATGGAATTGTTGGAAGAGACCTTTAAAGGTCATCTAGTCCAACTTCCCTGCACTGAGCACAGCATCTTCAGTTAGATCAGGTTGCTCAGAGCCCTGTCAAATGTGACTTTCAATGACTTTTTCCCAGGTGTGAAGCATGTGTCATCTCTCTCCTGAGCAACCTGTGCCAGTAGTTCACCACCCTCATTGCAAAAAAATTTTCCTTATATCTAGTTTAAATATACCCTTTTATAGTTTAATACCATTACCCCTTTGTCCTATTGCAGCAGGCATTGCTTATGTCCAGCTTTTTGTTCTTGGCAGGCCAACTCTCAATCCCTTCATTCCCCAGAGTGCATTGATTTTTGGGGGGCTTGGCCTGGCACAGCTGCAGGACTTTGCACTTGGCCCTGTTGAAGCTCATTAGGTTGTCATGGGCCTCCTCCTTGAGCTTGTCCATATCCCTTTGGATGGCGTCGTCTCTTTCAGGAGTGTCAGCTGCATCACTTGAGAAGTATTAGAGAGTATAGCAGAATTTGTAGGAGTCTTTGCAACAGAGTAAAAGTGTTGGTCTTGTACCAACATCTTGTACTATTGGGCCTTGCTTTATCTCATTTCTACTTCATAATGTTGTTGTTTTTTGTACAGTTCACTATCTCTGTCATTTCTTGTCCAGAAGACCCTTGAACTCTCCCTTATTTTTCTTCAAACTTGTTATATTTCTATCATATCTTAACATACAGGACTACACGGAGCCAGAGAAGAGGTGGGAAATGGATGTATGAAAGCAATCTGGGAGCAGAAGTGCAGGGGAAATAATGTCATTAGGCAGAGAGAAGAAAAGAGCAGTTAAAACCAGTAGTGGGCCTTTGATTTGCCCAGAGTGATCCATGATGCCTCTTCAGTTTGGTAGTACATCATCTTAGCTAATTTAGTAATGGTTATTTTTGGATGTCCTTACTACATACAAGGAGTTGATGAGTGCGAGTGGCATTATTTACAAATTACTATAAAGCTAGTGATAATAAGAGTCTTTCATCTTGACATTTGAATAGAACTGACTTCAGGGTGGCCTCCCAATGAATTTTCAGCTTAACTGTGTTGTATTGTATCATCTTCTGTTAAATCAGTGCATTCCAAAAAGGAAGATCAATGCTGAAATTTTAAAGCTCATCCAAAATCTTTATTTTGAATACAGACCAATTAGGGCTCTTTCCTGAATGGCAGATTTAGACAGGAAATATTTTATTATTGCACAGGAAAGCAGTTTAATCTGTGCTTTCTCTGCTGAATTTAATTTAGCCTTAACTGTGACATTGTGGTTTATGCCTACTTAATGAGATTTATGCTAATGCATACAATTAGTGAACTAGCTTGATTCAACTGAGCACCATATGATAAATAAGCTTCTAAAACTTCAAAACAACAGAGATTGAAGACTCATTCATTTCCAATAAAATATGTTTTAACACATAGTTTCTTTGGTGCTACCTTTTCTCCCCTGAAAAACAAAATATAAAAATACTGATCTTTGAACCTAAGTCAAAATAGCTCGTATGCAGATTTTGCACTTAGGAAGTCTTACATAAAAGCTGTGGTTAATTTATTGACAAAGATATGAAACCCACATTTGGAAATAGATATTAGTCTAAAACCCCCCCAGAACTATACAAATCTGATTTTTAGTAATTTTGCACTCTCAATCCTTCCACCATCTCTTGAAAAACTCTAGCCTTACTTCCCTCATGTGGCTTATGACTTTAGCTTATTCTCTTCCTGTATTTCTTATTTCCTGCCGTCTCTTGTTTGCCTTCTTTTTCCTGTTTCTTCTCTCTCCTGTCCTGTGACTTTTATTGCAGGCTGTGAAAAAGCCAGCAAAGTTCTTCCGCTAGTATTGAAATATGAAATTGGAAGCATTAGGTAGAATGCAAAACAGTACAGCTAACTGTTGACATCACTGCACCTCTTTTCCTTAGTGGAGGAGCTAAGACGGACAGGACGTTTCTCTCTGTGTTCATTGTATTTGTTCAACAAATAAGAAGTTAATACTGTTGATTTCTTACTCAAATGTGTTTGAAAATAGTGAAGTGTCAGAAAGTATTAATGTTCTTCCAAACAAGAAGCAGATGCATGGACAGCAAGATTAGGCAAGCTTGATTTACTCTAGGAAAACTGATCTAAACCCCTTGTGTCTAATTATGTAAAGATAAATGGTATACATTCAATTTAATGGAAAATGTTATTAAGTTACATATTTAAAATACATTGCAAATGTACATGTTAACTATCTTTCTTTTTTAGCCCAAGCTTATTGTAACAGCAAGTTTTGGAGTAGAACCGAAAAGGAAAGTGGAATACATATCTCTCCTAGAAGCAGCACTGGCAAGAGTACAGAGCAAACCTGATAAAGTTCTCATTTACCAGCGACCTAATTTGGTGGGTGTACAGTTGTAGTGCCTTTATGTTAACTTTCACGTGTTTGTGTAGTGTATGTGCCTTTACTTTTTTGCCAGAAATATTTTACTGTATCTATTGTAGTTTGTTTTTTAATTTTAAGGGTGAGCATTATAGTCATAAGATTTAAATACTAAAAAGAACTAATGCAGTAGAGAGATTACAGAAAATTGAATAATACGGTATAAAAAATTTGAGTAGTACATGTTTTTTGAAGGAATTCCATTTATTCCATGTGGTTTTCTTTGACAATTTTCTTATTTTTCAATGGGCAGGGCCATGTACCTCTTACCAAAGGTCGTGATCTTGACTGGGAAGAAGAGCTTGTGAAAGCACAGTGTTCAAAATGTGTCTCTGTTCCCTCAGACCATCCACTTTATATTCTGTATACATCTGGAACAACAGGTTTGCCCAAGGTAAAGGACTATCAGTAGTCTAAGTGTCTGTGACCAACTATTTGCAGTTCCCCTTGAATAAATATTTAATTGAAAAGGTTGAAAACGTTTGCCAGAGCACAGTATTATAAATGATAAGCATTGCTACAAATGGTTTAATCTCATTTATTCGCATTTCACTATTATGTGTCTAGGAATAAATAATATTTTCCTAATTTAAATAGTAGTAATGTAAAGATAAGATGCATTTTCTTCAAATGTTTGTAAAAATAAAATTTAGAGGACAACAGAATGTCTTTTATTCAGTACTATCTTATATGTTTCAACTTTCTTAGATAAGCATAGTGTAGTTACTTAATGACAAGACCAGTTAATATATCACTTGTGCGATAGCATTTATTGCTGACTAATCTTGTTCATTATTTACATATTAGCTAATTTTCTTGTAGATAAGACATGGTGCATGACAGTACAGATTAAATGAAATAAAGCATGTTCTGAACACTTGTGTTACTGCACAATTCTGAATACATAATACCTGAAAATAGAAGTTTAAATTAAGTGAAAATTAAAAAAGTGTATTCTTTGAAAATGTTTGCTTTTGAATGTAAATCAGTTTTAATGATGTATTTTTAAAGGATTGTATTTTAAAAGTGAACCCTCTGAGTGTTTTCTTGGTACTTATGATGCTCTTTTACAATGTGGAAGCTGAATATAATTTCCTGGCAATAGTCTTACCACTACTGATTCAGACAGTATCACACACCCTGGAGAGAATAATTCTACTGCAAAAAAATTATTTAATAGTGTTGCCTATAAAGTTCAGAATCTCTTAGGATGTAAGGGAAAACAAACATCAGTTTTGCTGAGAAAAATGTCTTCTGCTTTTACCTTCAATGTGGGCCCTTGAAAAAAAAAATATATATATCCTAAATCATACAGTTATATTGTCAAAAACCCAAGATAAGATTGTTTGTTACAACAGATATTTTCCTTGACTGAGTATCAGTAGAGTATCCCAGAGATAGTAGTTCTCAGAAGTTTACTTTACTGTGTTGTCTCTGCAGAGAAAAATGCAGATACTTTGAAACAATCACCCTTACAAGAGAGATTTTCAACTAGCAGTAAGCTACAATAAGTAGCTCTCAGTGAATAAAATAACTTCTTTGTTTATTTAAGTAGCTTAATTTAAATGGTCATGTAGGTAAAACAACATTGTTATGACCTTCCCGTGACTTTTCTTGATCTCAGAGCAGAGGCTGAGTTAGAAGCTGAGTTGAACAAAGGCAATCTGCTGTCTGAAATTGGGAAGTGTTTGTAAACCATTCTCTGCCCTAGCAATCTCCATTTTAATGAGTTAATGTATCTCTGCAGTCCCTTATTTCTTGGATGAGGCCTAAAAGTGCCCATTTCATTCTATTAAGTACATCAAGAGAATGTACCATGCCCAGCTCAGACAGACAGCTGCATTGTAATGTGGGGACAGTGCATATTTGTTTGATTCAGTG
This sequence comes from Hylia prasina, assembly GCA_013397195.1. Taxonomy (NCBI): domain Eukaryota; kingdom Metazoa; phylum Chordata; class Aves; order Passeriformes; family Sylviidae; genus Hylia; species Hylia prasina. Next base: position 71,153 of record VYXD01010577.1, on the reverse strand, counting down.
GATTTCATCTGAGTTTTAGTTCAGGACACCAGGATGTAGTTTACTTAATCCTTTCTTCTAGGAATAATGTGCTAGAAGGTGATGAAATATATATTGACAATATTAATATTGCAAAATATGTCCAAAAGTTTCCTGTTAATGATATTCCAGAGCTAGGCTTTGGTTTACCAAGTTGCATGATGCTGTTGATAAACTCTTATTCTAATGGTCAAATTCCTCTAGCTGCAGACTGCAGTGATATTAATTTAGCATTCATATGTGTTCTTAAGGCTAGATAGCAAACTTTCAAGAATATACATTGGTTTAAGCCAATTTTCTGACATCTTTAAAAAGAGTCAGGCAAGAAAGGGACATTTCAGGGAGTAATTCAGGTTTTTCAGGGATCAACTACTTAACAGGTGCCAAGATGATACAGATAGAGCAGGCAATGAGTTTAAAATATGCCTAGCATTTAGATGGCACATTTAAAATGCGTTAAATACTTAATCACTAATTTTTTGTTATATTGTCGGAGTATTTGTATATCCAACTTTTATGAGAGAATTTTAGCTTTGTTAATTATCTTCTTATCATTTGTTTTATTGTATATTTGGTTTTTGTTTTCCAAACTTACTTCCTTAGTGGAAGTGTTAGTATGTTCTTGTTGGAATAGATCTTTTTCTTAAGTGAAAGGTACTTACATTATTGGAATTGAACAACTTTAATTCCATTGCTGCTAAAACCTTAACATTTAATTGAAGGCAGCAATATGATTGTATCCTTCAAATCTTTATCTTAAACACTTAAATACTCAAATTTTCTCATTTAGGGTGTTGTGAGACCAACTGGTGGCTATGCAGTTATGCTAAACTGGACCATGTCAGCTGTATATGGCCTCAAACCTGGTGAGGTAATTCTATTTAAATGTCATAAACGTTTTTGAATGCCTCTTATAACTCCTAATGATAATTATGTTTATATTTCATTTTAGGTATGGTGGGCAGCTTCTGATTTAGGCTGGGTTGTTGGTCATTCTTACATTTGCTATGGACCTCTCCTTCATGGAAATACTACAGTTTTGTATGAGGTATGATCTAGTCTAAAAAATCCCCCTTGGAAATGGCATCATCTCCTCCAACTGATAGTCCAGATGATCCTGTTTATGCCTGGCTATTCTTCATGCCACAGATATTTAAATTGTGTGTGTATCTTCAGTGTTCATGCTCTCCACCTATTACAGTAATTTTAAAGGAAAACTTACTTCACTATCCTTCAAGCTTGTCTGCACTTGTGTGAAGAGTGATGGTTAAGCAGCATAAGGAGCTCTGAAACAATGAAACGGCAGATGGTGGAGTGTACCTGTGTTATTGATTGTGTACCTTTATTTTGGAATTAGGAGAGGGTGTTGTCTTTTGCAAGTCTTGTGATGAAAAATACTTAGTTGGGTGCAATTGGGAGCTGTATGATTGGAACCAGAACTTCTAAAGAGACTTGTCTGTTCTTTCATCTCTACCACTCAAGGAAACTGATTCCAAGACTCAGATGACATTTGGAGTTTAGTCCTTTGTAGGAGTGTGCCTCCTGTTGACAGGGTGACCAAATTACAAGGGAATTTCCAAAGACTTTGTCTGCTAAAAAAGGCAAGGACTCCAGAAAGTTCTCTCCAAATTTGGTATATAGGACCTTTTGAACCTCACCTTGAACCTGGGACCGTTCGATTGGACTGGTGCCAAAAGGTCCCCGCCTAAGCCATCAGGTAGAAAAAGGACAGAACAAAAGACTCAAAGGCTTTTGTGGAGTGTCTTAGCAGGGCAAGGAACTCTTGCACCTGTCATGGCTTTTCTCTATAAAGAGTTTGTTATTTTGCTTCTTATTAAACCTTTTTTGTTTCTGACACTGCCATAAGAGTTGTCCCGCTCCTTTTTCAAGCCATACGGACTAACTGGTCTATCCGAGTATGATGGAGTCGGACAGAGCTCAAAAGATCTGGCTCTGAACTGAACCCCGTCAGTCCTTTCCTTCAGGGTATAAAATATAGTGTCGTGGAGAGTTGACTAGTCCAATTAGAGGGGCCTGCAGCATCCTTACTTTGCTGCTCAAAAAAGTAATCATGCTGCTTAACATTGTTATTTTTTTCAGAATTTATTGTTGATTTTTCTGAATAATAAAGAGCAAAAACTTCACCCAATAGCAGAAATACACATTTGTAGACTCAAATATTGTATTAGTTTGAGTATTAAATTGTTATAGTCTAATTAATGTTTAAGTGCTGAATAGATGTTAATTAGATTCTTCATTCTAAGGAGATTAACTCAGCACCACCACAATAGTTAAGCAGAAGAGGAAAGCAGTGTAAGAAAATTGGCAAGCGCTTGCAGATCATTACTTTGGTAGTTTTATAGTGGCTGTTTTTGAACACGGATTATGCGCTAGGCCACATTAAAATTGAATTGTCAGAAGAGAATCATGGCAATGAGGAGGGTTTCATTCTAGCAGGTGTAGAGTAAGCAAAGAAGGAATAGGAAATGAAGTAAGGGGTCCTTCAGCATTTTCTGTTGCATAGTCATCTAACTGAAGTTTTATGTCTATGTGAATGCATGGGGATCAACGTGGTTATTGTCATTGTAAAGGTACCTCTGAGTTTAAACTGTTGTAAAACAAAGGAATAAAAGTATTACTTTTTTAGCAGTGAACATAAAGAAAAATGAGTTAATACCAGGCTGACCTACATATCTGCTTTGTGATTTTTTGCTCTTGGTGAGATCATTATTAAACAGAAATAGTACATTTCTAATTTTTTTTCTCCAAGATACCACTAATCAAGGCCTCAGACAGTGTTCATGACATAAGCATCATCTTTTTGAGGGTTAATAGCAGGAAGAAAAGGAAGGTGTCTGCACACACAGGAATAAAACTAATATTTACAAAGAGAATAGTGCATAATTTTTCTTCTGCTCAGAAGACTGTATTAATAGTAAATATTCAGAAAATTTTAGTCAAATCTCCTAAATGGTTGCCTAATTATATATTTTGGGTTAGGGACTATCAGTGTGCTGTTTTGCCAGGGGGGAAGAACATCACGTTCCTTTTGCTTGGGGACAACCACTATTAAATGTAAATTGTGCTGACTTCATACCCTCATTACTTCAAGTGTTGTATTTATTTTTAAATTACTTAGGTGACAACTTGTTATTTTAACAATTAATATGGAAACTATGCTTTTAGTTTTCACTTGCTGTTACACCATTTTCAGGAATGCAAAAATGATGAATTCTTTTGAATACAAAAGCAAGTGTATTTTTTGTTTTGGTTTGTATGTTTTAAATAATCTGTCCTGTGGTGTTTTTCTTGAAAACATGACAAACTTCAGCAACAAATAAGCTACCCGAAGTCTCAAAGCCCGCTCTGGGTTGCTCTTGTTAATAGGGTTTCAAGCTGTAAGCAAAAGGGCAGTATAAAGAGAAAGTCTAGTAACTACTACTAGTAGTTACTACTGCTACTACACAGTGGTCCTGTGATGCCGTGAAAAAGGCAGCATTGTATTTCCAGTATTTGGGACTTGGAACTGGAGCTACGGTAAGGAAGAGGATGCACACACTTGTCAAGAACCAAGCATTAAGGACTTCATTTGATTAAAATAGGTCAGAGAAGGAGCTACTGTCCCACACAGAGCAGTAGCAAGACATCTGTGTGCCTGGAGTCTCTCACAAGGCTCTCTGGAGTCCTGTAGTTGCAGCAGTTTTGCAGGATACATAAGAGCAACAGATTTGAAATTACTCTTCTTTGACACAGTTCTTGGAGACATCCAGCTTTTCTTGCTGTTTTTATAAGTCAGTATCATCAGCTTACAAAGTAAACACTGTCTCTGAAGTCTGGCAGGGATCACTTTGCCATGACCCATACTGATTGTGGAGCCAATTCAGTGGGATATGTCAAGTCCTTAGTGGAGCTTTGGCAGCAGAGTCACCATCAGAAGGATGAATGCCTCTGTGAGCATATTCTTTTGAATCCTGATACATCAGGATTTTGCGTGTGCTTTGGCGTCAGCAGGTTTTAGTGGCAATGAGTTCCATGCACAACATTTTCTATACAGAGAGAATTTCCTAATAATTTTGGATTTAGTAGTAATTGAAGAACCCATTGTTAAGAGTCAGACAGAGTGGGAATTGATGCACTCTTACTCCTGCATTGCTGTACATTTTATTACAGCTCTTCTTCTGTTTCTCTTTCCTCAAGTAATCTATCCTGGTGGCTTCTCACTTCCTCTATACAAGAACTTTTCTATCCCCTTGATAATTCTTGATGTTTATGAATCTTTTTTGATAATCATGTATGAATCATAAATCGGTGCATTTTGCCTCAGGACATCTGTTTGACATCTCATAAATTGCATGCTACATCTAAGTGCTTCCAGAAAGATGTTCCTTGTCTGTTTGTCTTTCTCAGAGTTTATTGGTAGGTCTTTTCTATGGGAATCTTCCTAGCTGATACAAGAATTGTCTATTCTTACTTTTCTCTTTTCAGTTAGGTGAGACAGATCACTCTCTTTCTAACTGCCCTGTTCCCATTTACTGTCAACCATAGATATAATTGCCAGTAACTTTTAAAAATCAATTTTCATCTCCAGTATTGATGCAAATACTGAATAGCAACAGGTCTCTAACTGCTCCCCGCAGAAATCCAGTGGAAGTATCTCTTTTGCTCAGTCCCCAATCGACTTCAGCAGTCTGTCAACATATTCTGAATTCAATTACCCTGTGGTTTACTGTTTATATTGCTAACTTATAAAAATAAAAATTCTATGTGGTAATAAGCCTTCATGGAATATAGTAGCACTTCTTAATTTTTCTTTTATAATAAATAACTACTCTCTCTGGCAATTTTATTTGTAGGTTTTGGGCACTAAAATTAATTTGCACTATCTCAGATTTGGTTTGCTTATGTTAGAATCTGATTATTAGGGAGATAATTAAGGTGCAAACAAGACCATAGGCCAAAGTCAATAATACGGATTTTATTTATCAGTAAATGTGAGGTAGAAAGAGAGATAGAAAGAAATATAAAAAAAGGAGGCAGGGAAGAAGGGGAGAGACAGATTAAGGGGAAAGTTAGTCACCTCCCCTTGTGGATCCAGTGCTGTCCTGTTGGTCCTCTTCTTTTGGTCTTCTCTGTGGTGGGGGTTCCATGAAACGTAGAATTCAATGGGTATTAATATACAGTCAGGTACATGGGAATGCCCAAGCATCTCCCCTGGGGGAATTTTACACTGTCTTATGCAGCAGAATCTGAATCTGTTGCAAAACTTTGAATCACTTGCAGTCCTCTGGTAGAAGGCCTGAGGAATGAGTCTGGGGACCTTTGGTGGTCTTTGATGGTTTATGACCCCTTCTAAGACATGAGAGCCACCTCTCACATGATTGGCCCATGGTGGTGGATGTTCACTCCCTCTTCTTATGTGGACCAGAGGTTTTGCCATCACACTCCCAAAATCTCACCTCCTCCCTCTTGGATGCATTTTTCTTTCCCAGCCCTGTTTCCTTCTCCTTAGACCTGAGGTAATTGGACAGTAGTCCCACCTTTATTTCAAGCTCCCTGCAGGTGGCTTAACTCACAGTCTGAATTCCCACTGGGAGGCATATTCGGAGGGATGGACTTTGGTGGTCACAGATGAGCTTCTTTGCACACTTTGCTACAGTGGGCAAAGTCCCTCAGTGATCTTAAAAACATTGGAGCTCTCAGGTTTCTTTTAGGTTGAAATGACCCCCGAGATATTAGAAGTCCTTTTCCCAAACCCTGCGATTGAAGAAGAAGTTGAGATTCGTCGGCTCTGTTTTTCAATGTTGTTTATTCTTTCTTATCTAGTACATTCTTTCTTTTGCCCTGCTTGGGTTCTTGCAGCTGCTCAGGTCACAGCTGCCTGACTGCCTGACTCCCCGACCTTGGGGCGGCGTTAACCCTTTATACTAACTACACGTGGTATATTTACAATAAAATACCAGTACCTATCACCTATGTTAGGCAGTCTATTTCTACTCTAAACCAATCCAAAAGTGCCACCATCATAGCAGAAGATGGAGGACAAGAAGGAGCAGAAGGACAGGGACATGCTCAGATTCCTCCATTTTGCCTTCTTGAGCCCCCATTCTAAAATCCCAAAATTCTACTTCTGCACCCTGTGATAAATTAACTATCATTCTAATCAAACTCTTGTGGCTTGTAAATCTTTGCACAAAGTTGGTAATTTTTCCCAGGGACTAAAATCAAAGGCACTGGTGGTTTTGAGTTCGTGCTAAGGCCCCTGAGCCCCTTGCCAGGGTCTCAGACCACCCAGGGCAGCCAGAGGAATGTCATGGATTCCGACAAGAAAAACCCAACCCCAAACCAGACAACAGTCTGGTAGCACATTAAAATAGAATAGGGGCCCTTCAGGATCTCTCCAGGCTTCATGTGGGGTAGCATGAAAGTTCCAAAAAGCTAGCTGTAAGCAGCTAAGTGGGAATTTTTCCAGATTTGAAAATCATTTCTAGGTAAGAAAAAGCTGTACATAGGAATATAACTACAGTGCCACTGTATCCAGAGACTCCTTGTTCGGAGGCAGTGTGGGTGTTTTCTGAGCTGCATCTCAGGGTAGATATAGACATGACTCTCTCTGCTGCTGGTGCAATAACATCTTTGTGTCTCTTTTCATTTGCATGTCCATTTGTCCCAATTTTCTAAGTAGTAACTAGTATGTGCTGTGTTCATGTAAGGGACAGTTCCCAAAGCTCGTGAATTTATTTCTGCAAGTGAATACACTCACAGTATTATTATTGTTAACAAAGCCTCCTTTGAAGTCTTACTTGAAATTACTTCTGTTGCTGTGCTACCACTACTGTTACGTGTTCAAGCCTTGACCTGTCAAGGAATTATGAGGTATTTTTATCCTGTGACATTTTAAATTATTCTCTCCATAGGGGAAGCCTGTGGGAACGCCAGATGCTGGTGCCTATTTCCGTGTGCTAGCAGAGCACGAAGTAGCTGCCTTCTTTACTTCACCAACTGCAATTAGAGCAATCCGTCAGCAGGACCCTGAGGCAGCCTTGGGAAAGCAGTACTCGCTGAAAAGGTGAAGTAAGGATACACTGGAAGCAGTTTTTTCCAGAAACAGGCTGCATGAACTAAGAATAACAGAGTAACTGGGGTTTTGCCCACCTCTGTAGAGTGTCATTTTAATCTATTCTTGAAAATTTAGATGTACACATATTTGCTTGTAAATTTCTGCTGATCGTTTTGAGGACATGAAAGCTGTTAAAAAGTCTATGACTCTAATGTTAAGAGCTTTTACTGAGTTAGGATTTCTGTCCCATCTTTTACTTTACTCTCCTGTGCTTATACTCCGTAATACAGTCTTAGATTGTGTCATCCCATATTGTTTTTCTGCATGACCTCTCATTTTGTTAAGTGCATAGGATCTTTAGTGTTTGATTGATCAGAAGCTAGTTAATGTTTTGCTTGCTCCCCCAAAATTTTGTTAGTTTATGATTATGTGTCCAAAGAGCTATTTGCTGTCTTGCACTGCTTTCAAGGTGTTTATCACTATGCTATCAGCATGCTTCAAAGTCTGGACTGAGTTCCTCCTCATAAATCCCCTGTGAGGTGAATGGTATTATCTGTATTTTGCAGGTGGGAAGCTGAGGCACAGAGGGATTAAGGTCAAAGTCTTCTGTTAGTCTGAGCCACTGAAATGCTGCTGTTTCAAAGACTGTAGTATTATATGGTTTAAATGTGGTATTAGCATTATATGTATGAAATGCTTCTCACACTAACTTGGATCTGTGAGTGTTTAATATTTCTGTAGACCAAGTTTCTGAATCTTATGGTAAACATTCTAAAAATAATAAATATGTGGGTTTGGAGCACACCTAATCTTGAAGTTGAATGATTTGCTCAGCATCAAACAGGGACTGTGTCAGACTATATAGGCAGTATTCAGTCACAAGAACATCTATTTCACCCTTGTTCAAAGAAAAGGGGAAGATGCAAAGCCATGTAGCTTCATTAGACATCCACTTTCTTAATTGCTCAGGAAATTTTATTATTAGTAAGCTGAATTTATTCGTGAGGTATTCATTACAAGCTTATCATTACTTTTTTCCATCTGTTTTGACTGATACCATCAGTTCTTACTCCTGCTTGAAATAAGAAACAAGCTCATTTGAGACACTAGTGCGCTATTGTCCTATGGCATTTATTTTGACAAGAATAAATGTGATTCAGATGGTAGAAAATTTAATTGCTGTTCCTTGGCATTTCTTAGGCAGTTACTTTGTCTTTAGAGTATTCATTTAATGGGAAATCTGCTAAACTGCTTTGTAAGTTGTCACATTCTCTGGCCAAATGAGATTTCTAGATAAGAGTCTCCTTGAAGTATCAGTTGCCACAGATGTAAAGAGGAATTTCATCATTCCTATTCAGTTGTATCAAATGAGCTTCTTCATTTGTCTGCAGCTTTGTCTCATAATTCATTCAGCTTTGGACCATGTAGTTCACTGCAATGTGAATTCTCTTTACTAAACCATCTAATGTGGCATGTAATATCTAGTAGGTATAGGTGTTAAGAAAGTCTATCAGGTAATTAAAATTTTCATTCTAGGAAAATACTTAGGTTTGGGTACTTCTTGGGTAGACTTTTCTATTCAAGGTCAAGTGAATTCTGTCTAATTCAGTTTGAAAGCAGTCTTACTTTTAGTTCATTAACTTGATCTATGATGCTTTCTTCTTTGTTACATGGTGAAGAAACTTTGAAACGTCTTTCTGCTACATGCATTAAAATGGGTACTTACTTTAGAGACTTCATCCAGGAATGCAACCCTGAAAGATGTTTCCACCGTGGCACATTTTTTTCTGAAAAGTTTTGGTAAATAAATGGTAAAGGTCAAAGTCACCTTAAAAAAATCATGTTAAAAAAGACCATTACTGATAAAGAGAAGAGGTGGTAGGCAATGCCAGCTTCCATACATAAGGGAGTATTTGATTTACATGAGTAAATTGAATTGTGTAAATTTGTGTTCTATTGAAATAACATAAAGTAAATATTTCTGTTAAGAACTGATGTTTGTGGCATCATTGGCCTCTGCACAAAGTATATAATTTTCCAAAGGAGGAAGTGAGGTTTCCAAAGGTTCTAGTGTGTATACTTTAAATTCCTTGGGTCTATTGGAGCCAAATCTTTGCTCCAGGTGTAATTTCTTTGCTTTTGACACAGAATGTCACCTACATCTTAAACACAGCTCATGCTTAACAGTAAAACAGATGTTTAGTTTTTAATATTGTAGGTCAAAAGCCCTGTTCCGCCATGTATTTGTAGAGATCTAAAGACATAGCTTTTGATAACATCCAGTGCTGCTGAGCATTGCTGCCTGTTGTGTTCGAAAAACAAGTAACATCCAAATTCCATGAGCTTCATCTACCTAAACATATTCTGTTCAGCTCTTTCCATTTCCAGGAGAATCCATTCTTCTGTCCATAATACTAAGCCATTAACTCTTCCCATATTTGGGATCACACTTCATCCTGTAATTGACATAGTTGTTGTGAGCTGGATTATTCTAATTTCCAAACTATTGACAAGTGATGGTTTTGCAACTCAGCAATTTAGATTAATGTACAAGTAGTAATTTGCCATTTCTGTCCCATAGTCTGCTTTGCTTTCTTGACTTTTGGTCAGTGGAGACTGTTCTGCAATTTTATATCAGTAGCATTTAGAGATACTAGGTTGTTCATCTGATACCGGATAATAATGGATTTTAGAAAGCAATATGAGACTGCATAAAAACTGTGCAGAAATAATGAATATAAAGCAGATAAGAAACTTCCATTATCTGTCTTGTAATGCAGGAACAAGAGGATGTGAAATTAAAGTAGCAAATTCAAAACCGGTAGAAGGAAATATTTTCTTGTAGAAATGACATTTCACACATCCTGCTAAGAGGACATGTGATTAGGACCCAGAAGTGCGTAATGCAGTTCTGCCTGCTGCCCCCACTCTGTGCTGCTGTTGATCATACATAGCCCTTCCTGGTGGAGTCCTGAACTGTGCTCATGAAGAGCCTTTGTGGAGCTGAGCTGCAGTTGTGTTCTGTGTCTCTCATGACTCTTTCACCAAAACCTTCAATGCTTGGATTCTCATATTCAAGGTAAAATCTGCTCCGGGAGGGAAATGAACAAATACATCAATGGAGAAAAATCAGAAGATGTGAAAATATTTTTTTAATTTTACATGTTTAAGTAAATAAATAACTATATATATACGTGTGTGTGTATTTATGCAGTCTCCGGGTGCATTAAAAATTAGTAGGAATCCTTTATTTCCAGTTAATGGTAAGAGGTGCAAATGAACCTTCATTGCTGTATTTTTAGGAAAAAGGTCTTATTTAATATCGTGTAGATAGAGTTTTTCTTTGCCAGAAACCACCCCCCCGCTTTCAAAATGGTGCGTGCATTCCAGCATTTAAAAACAGAACTCTTCCATAGTCTTTTAATTTGGAAAAGTGAAGCTCAGATTATTGCCCATATGAACATTTAAGCTATTGGGAAGTAGTTTGGAGATGTGGTTTCTTCTGCGGTTGGAGTGACACCAAAATATATGTGCTGTGTTGAACAATATTTATTGCTTCAGGACCATTAGGAACATTGATCTGTCCCCTGTATGTCAGGTGATATTTGAAATCCATTCTACTGGACTCCTGTATAGGGCCTAAAAGCTTGATTGTGCTGAATTTCATGTTAGGAATGCTGGTTTTCAGAACAGCTGAGGACATTTATTTAACAGCCAGGCTTTAAGAGCTTTCTTCTCAATTAATATTGCAGGGATAGATGATTGCAATAACAGGTGGACTGACATGCTTTGAAGTTTTAAGTGGGCTTTTAAAAAAAATTGATCAGTGGGACATTTCATAGCCATTTTCATCCCTTGTTTTGCTATACTGTTTGAGAGGAGGAAATAATTCCATAGTTCATATGCTTAGACTTGTGGCACTTTGATACTCTTTTTGGTGGTTTCCTGCTGTAAGTTTGCTAAAGAGCTAATTTTTCTTCTTCTCACAACATAAAGTTGATCTTGAGCCTGCAGATTACTAAATCTGATTATTAAGGCTGGCAATTCAAAAGAGATGAATTTTGCTTTTGGCCCAGGGGATAACAAGATAAATTAACTTTTCCCTAAGTCTTCTATGTCATTGGTGTTTGTCTAATTTGCTTTCTGGATTTCATTTCCATGGAAAGATGAAACTCAAAGTCTTTCTAAATGACATCCCTCTGAAGAGAAATTTGTGTCATGCCTACCACATCTAAGAGTTCTCTCCTTTTGTGGCCACAAGTCTACTGGTTTTACAAAATCAGTGCAGTTTGCTTCCACTTTTGAATGACAAGAGTGAAGTCCTGTGTTCATCAGTTGTCTTCAGGGAAAATGCACTTAAAGTGAAACAAAACGTCAGTGACATTCATCTGGCTGTGTGAGATTGTAGTGCAATGCTAACAAAGATATCTACCTTGTTACTTACTGTGTGCAGTGCATTTAATTATTTTTTTACTTCAACTGACAGTTGCTTGCCTCTGGTCTCCCAAGGTCTTTGCATTCAGCAAATAAAGTTTCTTTTACATGATAAAGTATTAAGTAGTTTAAATAAATAATGCCTTAAGTTTTAGCTTTCACGGTTTTTCAGATTCTGTGCTGCCTAGGGGTATAGTTCTGAGCCTAGTAAACTCTTCACAGAGTAGGTAGACAAAGCAAATACTTTCCAGCTGAAGACCAAGGACAACTTTCAGGCCCAAAAGCATAAACAAGGGTGGGCTGAAGAGAGAAACAAGAAGGATGAGACCTCACAACCTGAACTGTAATTGAACAATTAAACCCCAATATGCAAATGGAAGAAAACTTATAAAAGTGTAAGACCTCACGACTGGTCGTCTATTTTGTGACCATTTTTAGTCCACCCTGGGTATAGCCCTGGTCAGGCTCTTGTCCTGCCCAAGGTGTATCCTAAAGGCCTTTCAATAAATACCTACTTTATTCTCTATCTCTGTCCAGTCTCTGTTTCAGGTCGGCCTTCCCAAGGCATCATTAATACTGCAAATATTCAAGTTGTTACTTAATAGGAAAGAGAATACAAAAAATAAAAATCCTCCTTTGTCTTTTCCCTTGATCTGGGACAGTGGCCAGGGACATTTATTGTATTCATTATCTTGTTTTCCTTTCCACATCCAGATCAAGATACAGACTTTATTTTTATTTAAAGGTTCAGAACGATGTTTGTAGCTGGTGAGCACTGTGATGTGGACACACTGGAATGGTCAAAAAGAGTCTTCAAGGTACCTGTCTTGGACCACTGGTGGCAAACTGGTGAGTGGTTTAAAATACTCTTTTAAAAATACAGTGAGGAGAGTATTTTCAGACTTTTTTCATGAGTCTGAAGGTAAAATTGTTTTCTCTTTCCATGAACATTTAAATAAATGTAAAGAAAAGAAAAATTCAAGCAAGAAGAATGTTTTTTGGAAGTGATCTGAAAAGTGACTTCAGCATATAATTTAGAACAAGACATTTGTAAAACTTATATAAAAAAAGAAGGTGTTTTCTGCTATCCAGTTTAAAATAAGAAGTTTATATCAGTATTTTTCCAGGTGTGTTTTTATGTTGTTTGCATGTGTGACTGTTGTGTGACAGAATGTTTGCTATTTGAGGCTTAAACCTAAGTTTTTTGCATATATAATTTGTGTTAATTAAAACCAATCTTCTGCATAGAGTAGGCTCCTTGGTCTTTAATACTGTTCTGTATGGATGTAATCCAACTTGTAGTGATTATTTTACAGTGTTTCCCATTTGTTTCACTGCAATGAAGGAATCAGAATACCAATCTATGTGTAACCTTGAAAAATCCTAGTTGAATCCTGGATTAAGACTTGATCAAATGTATCTCCTTATAACTGTGGATTCATATATCTTTAAATTTCACTATTAGAAAATTAAATTTGGATTTTGCTTCTTATACACATTATTGCTGATTAAACAATGGAAATGTATTACAAAAACTCCCTCCTTACTTCCCTTCTTTGCTCCCATCCAAGAAATACCTCTTGTGTTTTCTGTGGATCACTGATTTGGGATGTGTGGTCTCTTTCTCTATAAAGAAAAACCTTCTGAGGTTCCCCCATAGCAGAACAAATAGAAGCTATAGAAGATTAGAGTGGAAGTGTGAAACTGTTTAGTTCATCTGTGTATTATGCAATTAAATTGGTTGAGGAGGTTTAAAATGCATTGTTTTTATTTGAAAAACCCAAACACAATCTTAGGTAAATACTGAAAAAGTCCTGGAAGATAGTAGTGTAATTTTTTATTTAATCTGGATTTAATCTGATTAATACAAGGCAAAATACCTCTATTTTGTTCACTTCTCTATGATCCTAATATCTGTAGGCAAGCCTGAATGATGCAGAATGAGAAGTTTACTGGAAAAGGCTAAAAGATCAAATAACGTCTTTGATGAATTGCTGAACTGTCAATAATCAATGTAACTTTATGTAATTTTGCACGTGTTTTTATCTGTCTGTGCACATATACAGCTATATATTATGTTAAAAATTGCCATAGCTTTTGCATATATTTAGTGCAAAAGTTTCATGTTACAGTGTTCTTTCAGATGTATCTCAAGTATATAAATATCAATGAGATATCTTAAGCATATGGATATAATGGAACTTGCACTGTGTAGAGGTAAGACTGTGTTTTAGACATTTTTCAAAGGAGACCAAGACTCAGCTCAGAGTATGGTGTATTTGATTTGTATATTCATGGCATGCTCTTAAATTAAATTGTACCATTACTTAATGAACTAAGGCCATTTCAAATACGTTGTTTAAGATCATTTAATAATTTGATTATAGTGAAGACCCAAGTAATTAGTATGGAAATGTGAGCTGTTGAATGAAAACGAGGCCTTCAGTCTGAATGAAAAAGTTTACTAGGTCAGTTCCTATCAAAGAACTGAATTTCAAGGGATAAGGAAGTAAGAATCACAGAGTCATTAGGTTGATGATGACCTCTTGAGCCCATTTAGTTCAGTCCCCCTTCTCAAGCAGAGAAGGGTCAGAGAGAATGTTGCTCAGGATCCTGTCCAGTTTTGAATATCTCCATGGATAGGGATTCTCTGGCCACTCTGGCCAGCCTATGCCAGTGTTTGACTGCCCTCACAGTAAATGCATAGTTTTTGGGCTCAGATGGAACGGCCTGGTTTTAGTTTGTGCCTGTTGCCTCTCATTCTGTCAGTGGGCACCACTGAAGTCTGATTAACGCTTCTTCAATTTGTGTAAATACTGGATGCCTTCCAGGAAGGCCTACAAGGGTGCCTTCTGTGAGAATCTGCCAGAAGCTTCCTTCATATCTGGCAGAGCCAATCCCTGGCAGCTCCAAAAATGGATGTGCTGCTGGTCACAGCTGGACCAATTAGAAATGGTGGTAACATGGTAATATGTGATAACATATTCAAAAATGAAAAAAAAAAAGTTAATTGCATAATTGTAATTGTGGCCAGAGAAGAGTGGTGTGAGAACATGTGAGAGAAACAGCTCTGCAGACACCAAGGTCAGTGGAGAAGGAGGGGCAGAAGGTGCTGCAGGTGCTGGAGCTGAGATTCTCCTGTAGCCTGTGGTGCAGACCATGGTGAGGCAGCTGTGCCCCTGCAGCTGATGGAAGTCCATGGGGGTGCAGAGATCCACCTGCTGCCCATGAAGGAGACCCACGCCATAGCAGGTGGATACCTGAGAGGAAGTTTTGACCCTCTGGGAGGCCCATGCTGGATCAGGCTCCCGGCAGGGACCTGTAGATCTTTGGAGAGAAGAGCCAATGCTGGAGGAGGTTTTCTGGTGGGACTTGCTACTCGGACCCTTTCTAGCATCTTCTTGTCTTTCTTGAACTGTGGAGAACTCTAGATGTGGCCTCACTAGGGCTGAGCAGAGGTGGAAGATCAGCTCACTCAACCTTCTGGTCATATTTCCTATGCACCGCAGGGTGCCCCTGGCCCTCCTGGCTATAAGGGCACTGCGGGCTCATGGTCACCTTGTCATCCACCAAGACTCCCAGGTCCTGGAGCACAGCAGCCATTGCTACAGGTGAAAGAGTCTTCCCTTCTGCTCTTCATTTACCTCTTCTTTAGCAGAATAAAAAATGTATCCCATTAAATGTGAAAAAGCAAGCAGTTCTCTCACATTGATCCTTGTCTGTCACTTCAAAATGTAGAAAGCAGATTTCTGTGCTTGAAAAACTGTTTCAAACAAACAGTATTGGATTTCAGTACATGAGGTTAAAGGTGTATGTACTGAATGTGAAATATTTTACAGAGTGGGTAAGTAGCTGTTTACTTCATTAGAAATATGCAAAGTTAGTGACTGATGACAAAATAAGGACCCACAGATTCAGAAATAATTTTCTGAACTATCTCCAAAATAAAAAGTAGCATACTAAAAGCACAATAAAACCCCCTAATCGCTTCTGTCAGGAGGAAGTGGAGACTACTTCTACACAGCTGTGCTATGTAGAAGTAGTAAGTTTTTAAATGTATTTTTTAATAACAAAATGAATTATCTCTTTTTTGCCATTTAATTGCAGCTGAAGTTAAAAATTGCTGTTTGTTATGCCTCAGATTGATATTTGTTATACCTCTGACTTACTTCTACATATGAAAATACTTTTGACCTTTGCTAGTCTGAGAAATTGGTACTTATTCCCTAAACTTATTCCCTATCTGCCCTCTTCCAAAACAAGAGCATTGCAAAACTGAGAAATTCTGGCATCTTAATTTTGCCTGACAGCTGTAGATCTTACTTAAGCAGTTCTCTTGGCTCTTTCAGCTGAGGCTAAAGCAGAAAAAGGAGGAGGAGAAGTATGTGGGTAAATAGTGTTTTTCTTGCATAATGGGGTAATTTCTATTCCTTTGTTAATGGCTGAGGAAGGTAAGGAAAAGTTAAGTTTTGTAAAGATGAGAAGGACTGAGTGATCATTTGGAGGTGGAAATAAGTATGAGTTAAGGGAAACAAAAGGCTGACAAAAGTATTATAAAGTAGGAGTGTTAACCACTTCCTTCTTCAGTTTTAGTAAGATGTCTTCAAAGCTCTTGGTCCCTTTGCCATATAGATAACGAAATAAATTAGTATGGACAAAGAAACGTGGATGTCTTTCATTTGTTCTTGAAAGATTTATGGAGTGTATTTGAAATCACTGTGAATTGAAACAGTACTTTGAAACAGAAGAAAGCTTTCATTAATGGACTTCAAAGCAGCTACACCTGGAAAAGCTGATTGCTTAAATCTGCTTTGTGTCAGTACACCTTCATCAATAACACTCATTTTAAATGTTAATGTTTGTGTTACAAGTATAGTAAGTACATCTTACAAACTGTGAAATATAAGTTGCAGGATCAATGAATGGCAAGGAGGATTTCAGACAGTAAGGACTGGGAAGAACTTGCTGTTTTCTTTGGAGATATGGCAGTGGATGAAAGTGTTATTCTCTGATCCTCTGATCCTATGCTCAGCTGTACCTGGAGAGAGGAGAGTTTGGTGCATGTGTTAAATTTTTGCTTATTTATACAAATTGACACTTAGCACTTCAATAGCAATTTTCATCTTCAAAGTTGTTGTGCAAACACAAGCAATTAATACTTTTGACACCCCTGTAAAGTAAGTACAGTTATTGCAGTCTTGCAGACATTAAATAAAGACAAGTGTCCTGCCCCAAGCTATCCAGTAAGCCTTAAATTCAATGTCAGAAAACAGATTTTTTTTTTTTCTGAGAGATAATTTTTCTGGTCTTATTTACGCCTGTTTTGTGATTTTTTTTTTTCCTGAATGGGAAATGGAATGCACATTTTGGATCTTGTTTTCTCTCTCTCTGTGTAGTTATGTTTTAAGGCAATGATACAGTTGCTCTGTTTTAGTATTACGGGTAATTAAATTACAAGGAGCCTTGCCAAATTTATTTGAAGTAGCCTAAAAAGTGTTTGGGTTGTATCTGCTGTGTGACTACCCTCATTCTGAGGCAGGGGCCTCAATCGACAAAGAAATGTGAGTTTGGCTTACTTTTGATTTTGGAGCTAGCTTTGAGTTCTAGAAAAAAAAAGGGAAACAGTCTGGAGGCTGTGCTGAGCTGTGGAAGCAGAAGGCTCTGAAAGTTTGTGTTAAACATCTTCAGCTGCTTTCATGTTAGCTAAAAAATGAAACTCTGCCACATCACTTTTGACATTTTGAGAAAACAGTAAGTCAGATTTCCATTTCTTCATAATAAGTGTAGGATATAAAGAGGTTTTTTTCTCTTGGTATTTTTGAATAAAAATGTTTTGAGACTCTGTCTTTGAGGATATATAGGAAAATTCACATGAAACAGAACTGAAGCTGAAAATTCAGTGATAAAATCTCAGTCAGGAGACATGTTTCCATAGAACTTTTTAGCTGTGTACTTGGGAAATGAAAGTTACAGAGTTTACAAGTGTAGTAACTTCAAATTGGAGTTATCTACTATTTCCTGAGTATCAGCTCACTAGCAGGAAAAACTATGAAACAATTGTGTACATTTTCTGTTTTCATGGAAATAGGCTGCCTTATCCAGTAAGGAGTAGCTGTCTGCAGCAGGCATTAGGACAAAAATCAAATGGTGCTTGATACATTATGTCTACTGACAAAGAAGGTTATAGCATGTTCACATTGTGTTGGATATTCTGAGACAATGTGATAAAATTTTCTGGTAGGAATTCTTCAAGTTCTGTAATAATTAATAATGTAGTCTATCACTTAAAATTATTCTTTTTATTTATGTCTTACCTCTAAAACATGCAAATGCTATGTTGATAATATTTTTATTAGGACGGACTGTTATTAGGTAATTAAAAATACAGGTTATACAGATCTTTTATGAGGACTATGTAAACAATACAAATGTACCATTGAATTCAGTGTAAAAAATATGAGTCATGGGTAACTGCACTCAGATGAATATATTTCAGTGGTCTACTTCTGAGACAATCATGTATGGGAAAGAGTTTATTAATGTGATCTCCAAGCTGCATGACGTGGTCCCCAGACTTCAGTTTCCATTGTGTTGCCTTGGCAACATTGTGCAGAATCTCCTTCAATGAGTATCTGCAAAGACGGATTTTGCAACTGAATTGTTAGCTAATCTTTTCAGGTTTGCACTAAAGAACTGTTCTTCAGGTGAATTACATTTTCAGGCTAGTCAGTTGGATTCCACATTTGGTTCTTCAGTCACCTTCCACTTTGCCCTATTCAAAACTGCAGATCAGTCCAGTGATTCCGTTCAATGTCACAAAATTCTCAGACCCAAAGGCAGTGGGAAAGGTAAACTAAAGAAAGGATGGCTGTTTAATTTGCAACAGAGACTCAATTCTTGACATTTTTTTTGGAGTGACAGAAATTCAGTTCTGGAGTTACAGGGACCAGGAATCTGAAGTTGAAATGAAAGAGATGAAACAATTTTCTTCCAAAGTCCAGGCAACTGGTTTAGATTATCAGGTGCCTCAGTGGATAGAGTTGATGCTTTTTAAAGATGTGTGCATCCTGTCAAGACTCAGATCTTCTTTTTTTAGTTAAAGCTGATAACCTGCAAACTGTTCTACAGAAGTGGGAATTACTTGGTAGAAACTTCTGCTGCTCTGCAGCCCTGATTTACTGAGTCCCCTGGGCATTATTTACTGGATAACTGAATTTATAACAGGCACTCGTGCCATTTTTCATGTCTCCCGCTGGAGACTTGCATTCTGTCCTTTAAGGGTATGACAAATATAGATTGTTTCAGCCATTGTTTGCTGTTTAGTACTCACATGTGGACTGTGTATCATTAGTAACAGTAGCTCGTCATTCCTTCAGTGTCATCTTAGGACATCCAATTGAAATGGGTTTTTGGTCGCCCTTATTGAAGGAAAGAGAGGAAGAGGTTTGTTTAGTGGCCATGGGCATTGCCAAGGCAGAGACTGACCTTTCAGTTCTGCATTGTTATTTCACTCTTGGACATCAAAGAAGGTATGTCTGGATTATATACATATTCTGTAGGGTGTTTGTGGTTTGAATGAGTCGTTACAGCTTCATAGGTTTATTGTGGCATTCAGTGCTGTTCACTGTCTTTCACATTTCACAAAGTGTCTTTTCTCCAAAAACATTTTTCGTTTGAGGGTTGTTTCAGATGTGTATTTCATATGGCTTTCAGTTGTCCAGTACATTTTGGGAAGCCTATCCCTATGCTTGGCCAGGAGTAAGTGTTGTGGCTTGGGGGGGGGAAAGATACTTTTGTATTTTTACGTATGGAATTTATTGCAATTGGAATATGGTTAAGTCAGTAAATGTACTACATCCTTCCAATTAAAAAAAAAAAAAAAAAAAAAAAAAAAAAAAGAAAAGAAAAAGAAAAGCATGCACCTCTGTACTTCACATTTCTGTGAAAGTTCTTTTTTCCTCATGGCTATACTCTGTTTTTTCCCCACTGGTCAGCTACTCCTCTGTGTTGATACAAATTCATTATCAGCTGTTCCACTGGTAGACTGCCTGATTTGTGCTGACATTTTCTAATTTAGAACTGATAAAAAGTGTGTATTAAGCTTTTCTGTTCCCATTTGACTTCAGTTTCTCAGTGCTTATTAATCTTAATCTTTTCTGATTGTCTTTCCACATGCAGTCAGGGACATACATTAATATGGATGAAGTATAAATGTTTTCCTCCTTAAAATTTCATTGATGTGGTTTAGATGATTGAAAATAAAAGAACTGAAAAGCAGTCTTAAGTTATGAAGTTGAGCCATGGGCGATATTTAGTGTGCACAGAATATTTAGTTTGCATTTAGGCAGATGAAGAGGACGAGGGGACACATTTAGGAATGGATATGTTAGAATAGTGCAGTCTCATCTCTCTGAAGGAGATGAGCTGTGACAGCACCTCCAGTTTGCATAAGTGTGAAGATGTTACAGATTGTTGATCTCTTTCTTGTCACATGGCAACTGCTTTTTTATGTTGCTCAGAGTGAGGATAGAAGGAGATTGCATCTAAGATACTAGATCCTGATAAAGGTACTTGAATTGCACAGTAGTAATAATTTTACCTATGTTTTCCATCTTGTCAGTATTACTATGCATGCAAGGTATTAAGATGCCTCAAAACAATTAAACTGTAAACAGTTAGCACTGAGATGTGTAATTACTTTTTAAATTCTCCATTTATCTCTTAGTATTTCATCATGTATCCATTATGACATCATAGTAGGATGAAAATAATTTGAAATTTATGTTGTCTGAAAATACAATTCGATGCATTACCTGGCTTAATGCATCTTTAAACATGTCATCTGACATCTTCCAAATACAACCACAAAGCTCTCTGTTCTCTTATCTTGGCTGTCATTTTGGTATAGGCAACTTATAAGATGTACATTATAATGGCATGTATAATATTTGGAGGCAAAGGATCCTGGGGTACTTAAAAAATGAATACTTAAACTTCTGGTGCTTTATTGTTGGCTTACTGGTTAGTGATTAACAATTATTTTCTGCTTTGGTTTTAATATTATAATGGCCCACAAGCCCTTAATTAGTTGGACCTGCCTTGCTGTTCTGTTTTGTATATTTATTTCAGAGATTTCATTTAAATGTGCTTTGAAATCTTCAGAGACCTTGTATATATGTGTAACACCAGCCCCCACAGTGTGTAAGTACATTCTGTGGTTGGATAATTGTGAAAGTGAGTCTTGGATGAATTTTAATGGGTTTTGGGGGTTTGATTTTGTTTTCAAATAAGTGAATTGAATATAGGAATAGGACTTCTATATTAGAACTATTTGGCCTTCACAACTGTAATATGCGTTTATGGTAATAGATGCATTATGACTACAAGTGCTTTAAAGCATTTAGAAAATAGTAAAAGAATTGCTGTTTCTCTTCTGACCTTCAATTTTAAGAATAAGTATGGAAATACAGGCACTTTCAGCAAATATATTACTTTATAAACAAAATGGATTTCTGTTTTGAGAAATGTACTGCAGTTTTTCAAATACCTTTAGCTTATTTTGTTACATTTCTTTTCCTCATATGTCCATGAATCTTAGTCACATTTTAAAAAATGATTGTTTCATTTTCTATTTATCTCTTTTCCATGTTTTTTTTTACTTTACTTTTACCTTTTTTTTTTTTTTTACTTTACAGTTTCAGCGTAGAGAAATTAGACAGTTGAGAAGAGCTTTTTTAGGTTCTGTGTACAATTTAACCAAGTGAGAAAAGTCAAATTTAATTTTACTTAGGTGTGAAGAATAGGTGAAAAACTGTTGTTTTTCCATGGGGCTTACAGTTAACTTCTAGAGGTTTTATGTTCTGTTTTATGGAGAGCTAGTGGGATGAAAAAACCTATTTTCAAGCCACCTCAAGATAACAAATTCTTCTGATCTTCTGCCAAATGAATGTAACCTAAATTGTAAGCAGCCTGATGGACAAGGCCATGCTTTACATGCAAGAGTCTCTCAATAATGTTTCAGCAAAGTCTTAACTGAAATTCTTTCCAGTTGTTTACTGCATATCCTTTACCCTAGCTTTACATAAGTTCGTAAGGAAGTGAAAAACTCCTTGTAAGGCAAGTGGGAAAATCTTGATTACAAATCACCAAACTTGCATAGCTCACCTAAAAGTTGATACCTCTTGATGTTTCTGTTAAGGTAGACCCCTGCTACCCACTTACTGCATTTTGTTATTCTGTCTGCATCTGATATTTATTGTGTTGATGCTGCATGTGCTTAATCACAGGAGGGATAATTAACAATGCAGTCAAATGGAGGAAAAATAAGTTATAATTACAGTCAATGTTTAAGAATTTTTCTGCTGCATGTCACAGTCCTCAGAAGCAAGGAGTGAAATGAAATGCCAAGCAAAGCATGAAAGAGTTTTTGAAGTTTCTCTACAAGCCAGCAAAACCTTTTATCATTTAGGATGACAGACTGTCTTTAATCTAATCTAATTGTGTTTTATGTGTGAACTGGATTTAATTTCAAACTTCTTTCTGACACTTTATATAACTGGATCAGGGTATCCTTAAGAATTTACAGTTCTTCAGATTCTTCAGTGAAGAGAGAAATTCCCCCAAAATTGTGGGAAACTAACCGAGTAACGTAATCACACCAATATGGCTACATATGTTCTCCTTTAATTGCTTAAAATGGCTGCTTATATACACTTCTGTATTGTTTACATTTCCAAGCATTTCCACACTGGTGTACAGCATAGGAAGAATATAATCAAACAGTGCTTACTTTATACTTAAGGTGGCTAAAGTGTTCAAACTAACATCTGTAGCTATTACTACATAAATGAACTACCTTCTCCCCTTGCATACCTTAAGACAATTTCTAAGGATGCCACAAACCTTGGCCTTTACTCAGGCCTGTACCTGGGCCCAGGCTGGGTTGCCCAACTAATTCAGGAGCAAATCATGCCCTTGCTCCCTGAGAAATTCTGCTA
The DNA here is from genome assembly GCA_013397195.1 of Hylia prasina. Taxonomy (NCBI): domain Eukaryota; kingdom Metazoa; phylum Chordata; class Aves; order Passeriformes; family Sylviidae; genus Hylia; species Hylia prasina. Next base: position 48,647 of record VYXD01010577.1, on the reverse strand, counting down.
CACTTCAGTCCCTGCTGTCTTCTTGTAGACCCTCTCAGTTTTTTGTTGTATTTTGCTGTAGTACCATGCTAAATATATTACTAAATGAGAATTTCAGTAAATGTAAACTCTTTCATTAAATTTTACTTCATTTGATGACAAGCTTAAATAAAATGAAGAGGAAATGAGTAAAATAGATGGGGAAGTTCAGAATATGATTATCATAGCTCTGAAAGTAATTTTCACTAGCTTTTACTTTTAGAATGTGGTAAGAATCATGGCATAATAATATATACTAACAATGGGGGTGCAGAAGTGCTATGGATTTTTGTGGCAGCATCACACGTCACACTGTGTTGGGATTATCCAAACTGTCCTTATCTGTGCCCTTTAGTGCTCTGGGATAATAGTGGCCAGGTGTCATCTTCTTGTTTTAGTGTTGATGGATAATTAGCATCAGATTGTTTGTATTTAAATACCCAATATCAGCCATGTGTGTTTGGTCTGTTAACACATTAATAATATAACTTGTCATGCACCATCCTGGTGTAGATCATTTCCAGGGAAGCAGTGAAGAAATCCTGGCAAATTTAGACAATGGATACTTCTGAGGGCCTTTCTGAAGGCATGGTTGAGCTGTACTGTACAGGGGCTAAAGCAATTATCTGAAATTTTCTTCCAACATCAGTAAGCGTAAAACTGAACTGGTGCTTGGGCTACCAACCTGTAGCTTGACTATCTAGACACAACTTGTCAGGGTTAACAGTGCTAAATCCAGGCTGTGACTGAGGCTACCTACTGCTACTGCAGTTAGAGACTTAGAAGCTTGCTTCGCCTTTAGCGTTAAAGGATTGACTGGGAAACTTAACTTATTTCCTCTGCGCAGTTGTATGATGAAGGAAATGAGGTCTGTATGGGTACTTGATGATCTGGCCCCTGAATCTTCAGTACATTGCCACTGCATACTAGTTCTGTGATGTATTTGATTCAGTTTTATTTTAAGGAAGCAGATTTTGAGTCCTGTAATTCATCTGGTACTGTAGTTTTCTCTTCCAGAATGCCCAGTAGTTGTTGCCATACTAGAAAGCACTTCGCTGTAATTTTATTGAATTCTTCATTCAGCCTTTCTGGCATAATTAAAATGACCACTGTGTGGAGGGAGCATATGGAAGGAGTCTCTTCAGAAGTACATTCTTGTGATGTGAATGGATTTGTAATGAGTTGCTGCCTAAGCTTGCCTGTTTCAGAGACCCTCCTTTCCGTTTTATCCGTGCAGTCTTCTGCTGTAGTAATTCCCTTAATTCCCCACAACAAAAGTGACAGGCTTTCCAAAAGAATGGCTCAAAACAGCACAGCCACAGTGAGACTTTTTTATATTATATTTATTGTATTCATTAATATGGTAATGTATGATAGTTGCTCCATTTTCTTCTTCCTTTCTTCTGCTACATAACAACTTCCTACCTCTTTTGTATGATTTTAGTGTCCTTCCATTGCATCCTAAGAAATTCAAAGCAGGCAGCTTTACATTAGCCACTTAGCATAGCCCAAGTCAAAATGCAGTGTGTTTTGCCTAAGTATTTCCTACAGAAAAAGCCAATATTTCAGTAGCGTGGCAATCTGTTATGTTGAGGAATATGAGACACGGTCTAGAAATTATAATATATCAGGAATGTAAGTGGCACAGAATAAGTGGTAGATTTTCATCTTGAAAGTTCTGAGTTATTTCAAAGCTGTTTATTTTGATTGAACTTGACTGTTGACTGTGAATGAGCAAGAGATTTTTGAGTGCAAAAGCTACTCGCTGTTGCTTTGCGTAATTTGGCAGAGCACAGCTTCTGCAAGTCAGGCAGGTGGGTAGGTAGGAGCTTTTTGATTAATAAAGTCAGGCATACACTTACAGACTCTCCTGGCTACTCATAGGAGAGTGCTTTTTACTTCCAGATCAGCAGCACCTTCTCTGGCATAAGAATTGTTTTCCAAGGTGCAAATGCAAAAATGTGCATGTGTCAGACTACTCATTAGCTGTCCAATTTATACTGGATATTTCAATAGCATTGAAATAGCTTTATAATAATATCACTCACTTACTGGTAGAGTGGGACAAAGCAAAGAAGGTCACATCTGTGATTACTGAGGACTATCTTTACATTAGCCCTTATCCTGAAAAGAAGAAGCATAAGGACAGACTTGAGACAATTGAACAGCCTTGATTTTAAGGCCATCTCTCAGTAACTGTTTTCTCTGTCTCAGTGAAATGCTTTTCATTATTCTCAGAGGTACACCATATTGTTTTCATTATAACTCAGAGCAGATGTTGAATACATTTGCCAAACTAGTTGTGAAACGTTGTTCTTCCAGTAAAAAACATTGCTCTTCTAAATAGCTGTTTCATTGTCACATCATAAGGTGTTATGCAGAAAGGAAATTGGTTTTATGATCTGATTGTCCGTAAAAAGCCTTCCATAGCTGGAGAGCAAGCTAACTTGGTAGCTTAGTGAGTGGATGTTTAATGTGCAAATGTTTGCAAAAGAGACTGCAAGACAGACCTACTGTTCTTGAGTAGGTAATGTTACTTGCATTACAAAAAACCAGGGAAGTTCCTAAAATCTCCGCATTGGAAATCTGTCTAGGTGCTGTGCATTAATTTCAGAGTATCTTCAGCTATAAACAAATGAGTGTCAGGTAAAGGATGTCTGTTCCTTTATGCAGAAACCTGATTTAAGGGATAGGTGAAATACAGTGTACACTTGACACGTGTTACCCTTCTTCAGACTGTTAGTGTTTTAACTTTTCAGGCCTGATCTTGTAACCTGCACATAGATCCTGACTTGAATTGTAAATAAACTAACCTTAATTGAAACCAGAGATTCATAAGCAACTTCATTTATTGGAAATCTATAGTAAAGGGCCACACAGTATTTATATTACACGTATTTTTTGAGGAAAATATCTCTTTCCTATTTAAAATCCTGTGTTCTTCAGAACAATGATGATTTCTTTGCAGGAGCATTTTGAATTGAATTCCCCTGTCAACTCAGACTGTTTTCTTGGTGATAAAAAAAGCTATCCTAGAAAGAGGCTGTTGTTTCCTAATAGGTTTGGGAAATTGATATTTCAATCCAGCATCCTTTTTGAAAATTATATGTTGATTTCCCAAGAAATGTAGAGCACAAAACTTGATGCTGTCCTTTGACAGTACTCCTTTGTGATTCTACATTGAAAGGGAATCTTTAGCATTCAGGAATGGTTAACCTAACACAAAAAGTAGATGCTTTTGGGATTCTCTCTCTAAATTATTATCTGATACAAGTACCAAAAACCTTGTATTTTTTTTCACGTATATAAAAATTCTTAGTGACTTAGAGATTAGAGCACTGGGTAAATATGTAATTTATGTATCCATTGATAATTTAAAAGACAACAGAAGAAAGCAACAATTGTAAACCTTTTCACAGAGTTTTAGAACTTGTGATTCTGCAGAATAAATGGACTTTCGTTCAGGCTTAGTCACTGTTTTCCAAAAAGCAGGTAAAAAGCCAGACAAGTTAGTACAATGAGGTTTTCTTTCAAGTTTCTATTGATTTCATTAGCAGTGTACTACAGAGTCAGGCAAACTCAAACTAATTTTCAGGAATTCTTCCTTCTCAGGGTTTTTGGATTGAGACTCTTGATGAGAAATGGTTGTCAATTCCCAGTCCACACCCGTGTTGCTGATACATCAGGCTAACAGGGGTGCTGTCTTCCCTGTCTCTCAGTAGCAAATGTAATTCCAATGTTTTGGTGATAGGAGACTATTGTTCTTTCCTGATCTGTTGCAGTATGTTTTGTAGCTCTCACTTTGCAATATGTAAAGCAACATCTACTCTGTACTACCCCTTCTTCTCCTAACAGTCAAAAAAGAAGCTGTCCTACTGTCTTTTCCAATTCATTGTTCCTTCTGTTCCAAGTGAAAGAGGAAAATTTTTCACAGTATAAATACTGTGCAGAAAATAAAGCTCCCAAACTGTTGAATACATTTGGTTTTTCTACAGCTTCTCAGTGTGATCATGAGTGGGGTATGGTAGATAATTTTGGTATTGCGTCATCAGTGTAGATAATTTTGATATTGTGTCACCACTGTAACCCCAGCCTGCGTCTTCTCTGTGTTAGAAGAAAAGATGCCCCCATGATTTTCCAGGGAATTTGCATTAAGAAGAAGATGGAACGGGGAAAGATTAGGAAACAACAAACCAAACTTTTTTTGCCTGTCTTTATTAGCAAGGAGTGTTGATAATTTTTATTCTGTGTCCCACAGTTGTATTTAGGCCGTAGTATAGCTGTGCTGTAAATGCTGAACTTTTAGCTACTTACTAACACCACTGCACTACACAGTGTAAAAACACTACAAGAGTTTGTTTTTGCTCTTGTTCTTGCTTCTTTAAGAACTTGAATAGTCACATAACGACTTTTGAAGTGGCAGATGAATGCTGTGGAGATTGAAAAAATTCACAGTAAAAATTATTTTAATTTCCTGATGCAAGCATACTGAAAACAGGTTTGAACATACTGATCAGATACACATACGCATCTACAGCTGGAGACAAACCTTTGCTGGGTAGCATAGACTATGAATTCCAGGCTAAGTGACCTGAAACCTGAGACATCATCAGAATGATAAAATTGTGTTTTTAAAGTAAAGTCTCATCCTGTATTCTTGCTAATATCTAAAACCACCCACACTTCGTTTTCTGTGGCTCAGAGTTACAGCAGCATTTCAAAGTAATTTCTGTAGATTGTTTCCTTAGAGGGGAAGGGTGAAGAGCAACTGGGCTTTTTTCATCTTAGACTCTCTGTTATATGACTTGATAGTACTTCTTCTTCTGTTATAATAACTCTGGCAGTATAAAAATTAAGTATTTTAAGAAAGAGAGGAAGGTGAGGGGGTAAGGACTTCTAGGTGCCTAACTGTGGGGATAATTAGGAAGGTGTCAGCATTACTGGAAAGCATTGATGACAACTTTGTGACACAAGTAGTGAAGGATCCCATGAGGAGTGGTGTGCTCCTCAGCCTTATACTAACAAATAGGTAATGCCTCGTTGAAGATGTGAAGGTTGAGGGCAGCCTTGGCTGTAATGACCATTGTGGAATTCAGTAGTGGGCAAGGAGGAAACAGGCCAGCAAGTCTGTAAAAATGGACTTCAGGGGAGCTAACTCTAACCTCTAAAGGTCTTCTTGAAGAATCCTGTGGGAACAGATTCTGCAGTGAAGAGGGTTCCAAGGGAACTGATTGATATACAAGGATCACTTCCTCCAGGCTCAAGAGTGATGTATCCTGATGAACAAGAAATCAGGCAAAGGGGGAAGAGATGTGGATGAATTAAGAGCTTCTGCTATTACTCAAGTGTGACCGGGAAATACACAAGAGAGGGAAGTAGGATCAGGCCACTTGGAATGAATATAGAGAGGTTGTCAGAGTAAGTAGGAATGAGACAAGAAAGTTGAAAAAGGACAAGTGCTGGATTCTGCACCTGGGATGGGGCAACCCTGGGTGTACAAGCTGAGGAATAAGAGGCTGGAAAGCAGTGCCATGGAAAGAGACCTGGGGGTCCTGGTCAATGGCAAGCTGAACAGGAGTTAGCAGTGCCCTGGCAGCCGGGAGGGCCAGCCCTGTCCTGGGGGGATCAGGGACAGCATCACCAGCCAGGCAAGGGAGGGGATTGTCCTTGTCCTGCTCTGCTCTGCACTGGGGCAGCCTCACCTTGAGTGCTGGGGGCAGTTTTGGGTGCCACAATATAAAAAAGATAAAGCCATTGGAAAATGTCCCAGCAAAAGCTACAAAGATGATGAAGGGCCTTGAGGGGAAGCTGTATGAGGAGCAGCTGAGGTCACTTGGTCTGTTCCACCTGGAGGAGACTGAGGTGAGATGTCACTGTGGCCTTCAGCTTCCTCACAACGGGAAGTGGAGGAGCAGGTACCAGTCTCTTCCCTCTCATGACCAGTGACAGGATTCAGGGGAATGGCGTGAAGCTGAGCCAAGGGAGGTTTATATTGGATATTAGGACAAGGCTCTTCACCCAGAGGGTGCCTGACCACTGGAACAGGCTCCCCAGGGTAGTGGTCACAGCACCAAGCCTGACAGAGTTCGAGAAGCATTCGGACAATGCTCTTGGACACATGGTGTTATTCCTGGGGTGTCCTCTGCAGGGCCAGGAGTTGGACTTTGATGATATCTGAGAGTCCCTTCCAACTCAGCATATTGTGTCATTCTGTGAATTCTAAATCTTCCATTATTTGTCTAGGATTTTTTTTTTTTTAACTTTGATGAGCTTTGATGAGCATCAAAAAACTTAGAACTAGTAAATACTGAATGGAACTAAATCCAACCTTAATGGATAATATGTGTGTTCTCTTAATAGAAACTGGTTCTGCAATTACGGCGTCCTGCATTGGTTTGGGAAATTCTACAACACCTCCCCCTGGACAGGCAGGAAAACCAGTGCCAGGATATAATGGTAAGAGTGTGCTAAAAATGTTGCTAGGAAAGGACATTGCTTATATTCTTGAGTAAGTGCTCCTTAATTGTCATATCTTGTAGCAAAAGAAAATTACAGTCTTATTAAGATATTTTCCTCCTTCCTGCTTTTTTGTGTGTTGTGGAATGTGATTGTGAGTAAAAATTCAGAGTTATATTCCAGAAAGCTGATCAACTACTGCCTTTATTATATGAAAAGGCTAGCACATACTTTGACGCATTATTCATCTATACTTCTACATACACTTCTGCACCTCTACACAACTTGAGAGAGTTGTTACCTTTCAGTACCTGTGGAGCATTTTTATTTCCAGATAGGAGAAATGGTAGGCTATGGACCAGCACAAAAAAGATGAGCACTCATTGTCTGGAAGGTATTTGCATGTAGGGGTGCAACTACAGGATTAAGAATGTAAAAGTATTTGGGAACCCTGATTTTAACACTATTTTCAAGAATTACTTGAAATCTGAAAAATAATTACATTAAAGATCAAGTGGTCTTCAGGAAAAGTTCTCATGTCATTGGTGAGAAAGATCTAAGCTGTTATTTTCTTTTAATACACGTAAGTGGTGGTAAGCATTAAAAAAACCCCCACAAATATTTTTAGCAGCTCTTGGTTTCGGCATTTACAGTTATGGCATGAAGATGAGCAATAGCTTGAAAACAACAGTGAAACAAAGCCATGAAGTTTCTCCAGAGCTCTAAGTGGGAAAGAGTGAAAGAATGCAATTCCATCACACATGTTATCAGATGATAGTGAGGACTAGCAAGAAATACGAGTAGCATGAATATAAAAATTTCCAAAATATTCTGATGAATATTTTGGAACATTGAGACTAGTGTAAGTAAAGAACTTCTGCAGAGAGAATGATGGAAATGTCTTGAGCATATCTTATAAAGGACACTAAAAATGAGCAATGAATTTCACTGAAGATTATGGAATAATTTTACTTCTTTCAGTCTTTGACCAAATATGTCCTGTAATGCAGCTATTCACAAATCAGTGATTTTTTAAATTTACTCTATATTGGCTGCTGTCTTGCTGTCATCCACTTCTGTTTGATGTTGTTTCCCTGCTGCTACTATATTTATTAGAGGAGATCCTTATGCCAGTTAGGAGATGCTGTGGTTTTAGTTTATACATGCAACTCTTAATGGCTGGTAAAGACACACTGCAATATAAAGAGAAAGCTACAAGATCTACTTCTTTTTTAAATACATAGAATTTTTTTCCTATTACATGTTGCTAAAAAGAAACTGTTTTGTTGCTGATTTTCAAGAACAAAGGGGATAAAAGTTATGATAGTGCAGTGGCACAAATTGCATTTAAAAGTGAGTCAAGATACTATATTAATTTCTAGGTTTGTTGCTTTAAATCAGACATTATGCTGTGCTTTTCCCTTGATCTACTTGACCGTTTGCAGATAATTTCAGTGCATTTGCGGACTGAAGTAGGTCCCACACTTTGAAGAAACAAGTCAGTTCTTCAGTAATTCAGGAGTGAGGGGCATAGTATCTCACTTCCCCAAAATTTTCTGCGTTGAAATACACACCTTGCAAGGAGAATAAATACTGGGACTGGTACCTTGATGAAACAGTTACAGTAAACTGATCAGATTTTTCTCAGTATCGTAAAAACAGGAGAGAAAACACTGACAGCTACACAAGCAGGTCTTTGTAAAATTGGCCTTGTGTACTTGCTTGTGTCTGTGTGCTGAGCCATTGCTTCCAGCAGGCTCTTCAGCTACTTTAAAATTACCATCATCTTTGAAGGAGTAGCTTCAGCCAGAAGTAGTAAATTACAGGTCTTGGTGTTCTTTGAAGAGATAGGATAGGATACTACTCATGTAAGTTTTAACAGAGTTTTAGTCAGAAGTCTGTCATCCACTTTCCCCCATTTCCTCTGGAACTTTTTAACACAGAAGGTAAGATAGTCTGTAGAGATTTAGATACAGCTGAACATTGCTTTCATTGCTTGGGCAGGCTTCAAAAAGCATGTAATCCTTATCAGCCCAGTCTGTCAAAATCTTCCCTCCCTGTTTTCCTGTGGTTTGGTTGCTTCACTTTATGTAATTTTATTATCATAGGCCAAGCTGGTATCTGTCATTCCTTTCTTATGCCTGCACCTTGAGATGGAATGGATGGTTGTAGTAGCTTCATTTCTCAGATAACTGCACAAAAGAGACTATTTCAGATGATTTCCTCAGAAATCTCTATCAGGATATGATGCTTGCACTGAAGGTGGTGGATCAGTGTCATCCAGGGAAAAGGCTTAATTTGGGAAGTCTGGATTCTGTCCTGTACTTTGAGTGTTACCCTGCTGTGCAGATTTGAGTAGTTCAGGAGTTACTTGATCTCCTTGTACTATACTACAATGAACCTTGTTAGCTGAAAGGTATTTTGCTGAGAGTCCTGAGTGCCTTTGAAAACCAGATGTACTTATTTACTGCTAATAGTATTTCTCATGTGAACTGGGTTAGACTTCAGTCATCTTGGTTGTTATTTCTTGCTCATGTTACCCACATATTTTTATTTGTATTTTTCATGTATCTTAATGGTCCTCTGCTATGTGGAAGTTTAGATTTTCCAGTACGAAACCTTATTTTACTTTTTAGTTCTGTGTTTTTCCTTTCGGGACTTTGTGCTGTTTCTGATTCCAAAACACAAGTATTATTTAAGACTTTTTGTACTTAAAACTGAATGTTAATAAAGTCATGACCTTATCCAGTTTGTCACTCCCAAATTAATTAATTCCTTTTGTGGCTTGGTGTATTGCCATTCTGAACTGTGACATAAGTTGATATCCATAATGAAAGACACTTTCCTCCACCTAAAAATACACTACTAAACTTAAGTTTCATTTCTGTATTATTTTTTTACAGTCATGATTCTGGATGAAAATAAGAAACCAGTGAAGGCAAAGACTTTGGGAAATATTGTGGTAAAGTAAGAAAAGTAAATATTTTACAGTTAAAAGAAACTTCCTACTTGGGTTGATTGTCTTTTGACTGAAGTTTATATAAAAATCAGAATAATTGAAGTAATGACAATTGAAAAGCATGTCTGTCTCTGATACTGATACAAAACTCCCAGAATATTTTATGTTCATTAATGTTGAAAAATTGCAGATGAAAATGTGTGAGTGAATGAGTGTGGATTGTTGGTTTGTTCTTTTTTTTTTTAGACTATAGCAAAGTTTACAGTTTTCCTAATTATCAGTGTTGGCATAGAATGATACCTTCCTCTTGTGATGTATGATCAAGATATTAAATCCTTTCCTTCACTGTTTTATCTTGCAGTTTAGTTAAATAGTTCAGCAGTACAGATTGGCATGCTTTGGCTTACAGGTGTTTTAATTCACATGCTGACTCTTCTTTCACTATCTCCTAATCCCAATAGATGCACCTTCTTAGAGGGAGAACATGTGTTTTCTGTTCCCTGTAAAAAAAATCAGGATGTCTCTGTGTGTACTTTGCATGAAAGAGTGTTCATTTGTACCAGTACTTGGACAAACTACATACAGGAAAGGACTCCAGAGGAAAAAACAAACAAACGAAACAAAAAACCCCACCCTGCTGTGCATCATGTAGGTAATTTTTAGTACCATTTACCAGACTCCTGAAAGATGAGTTCCATAAACTCTAATATTCTTTTTGAAACTACACCTTTCTCAGCACATTTCCTTAGATAAAAAGGCCCCTGTGTAGATCACCCTGTGAACATCAGTTACATTTATCTTGCCGGCTGCCTTCTCACTGTTGCCAGGACCTTTCCTTACTCCTGTAATATTCTATAGGCTACTGCTCTTTACAGCCCATGCTGGCTCTGTATTCTGGATGTTTTACAGGCTTTCAGGCAAATGGCATTTTCCTTAAACAGATTTTTTTCCTCAGAGATAGACACCTGCTTTGTGATGAATGTACTAGCTGTAACCACCCTTTTTTCAGTCACAGAAAATAACTTCAGCTCTGAACACTTTCTAACTGTGAGCAAAAACAAATCCCAAAGGAAATGTGTTTATCCATTTCTTCTGTGGTAGGTTTTTGGAGAGTTGTGGTAGCTCCCAGTCTTCACTGCTTTCTTAGATGAATGAAAGTAAATACAAAGATTAGAATTAACCTTCAGTGAACTTAAAATCTGTCAAAAGCTGAAGCATTGGGACAGATGTACCAATTTTGATGAATTGTTAGCACAGTTAGCTGAGGATTGCAGTTGGCTGGATTGCAGAGGCACACAAGCTGGGGGTGAGAGACAGAAGCTGGAGCAGCAGATGTGCAGCGCTAACAGTGTGGGTGGGCTGGTGCAGTGCTTGCATGGGAGGTGGAGTTGCCAAGGTGGGGAGGCTTTTTACTCAGCCGTATGACTGATCTAATGTAACTAGACCCCTGTGGAGACTAAAGTAGTATCCCATGAACTTACTGTACTGGGTGATGCAGATGTTTGTTTTCAGGATGAAGTCTATACCCTGCCTCATTCTCAGCATCTTCAGCTAAGCCACCAGGACACAGACATGTAGGTTTAACTTCCCCGAGTCAGCAGACTCATATTTAGTGTAGTTTTCTTGTGACACATGTAAGATTGTGCATTCACTCCATTGCTGAGTATGTACATTCAATCCATCACCAAGCACAAATACTTAAAATTGCTCCAACCTTTTCCAGACTTTGGTTTGCAGTATCAGTAACCCAGCTCAGGGTGGAAAACTGTCTTTCAAAGCTCTCAGCTCTCTAGTGCCTCAAGCCATAACAAAACATAAGCTAGTAATCAACAGAAAGAAAAAGGTATTTTGTTAGAAAATTGATCCTAGCTGCTTAGATACTCAGATTAGTTATTATTATTCATTATACTATTCATGCCTACTTATTCAACTAGGATGGAATAAGTCACCTTCCAGATGTGTTCATGTCTCTCCAGTGCCTGCAGGAGAGGCACAGCTGGCTTAGGGTAGGTACTTAGTCTTATCTACCAAAAGAGGAGTGGAATGATCTCCACCTTTAGCAACTCTGCCAAACGTTGAAAGATAGGCTAACAGGTAACGTTGAAGTATGTGTGCATACATTTTTGAGTTTTACTCTGTTTAAGTGCCTGTCAGGAGTGATATTACCATATTAGAAGAATCTGTTTGGGGTTAGTGTCTACCTCTTATAGCCAGAATTTATCTTCCCTAATGTGGCCCCCACATTTAGATGTTTTCTCAAGGGATTACAAATGTGTTAATATTTATTTGTTGTTGTTTCATTTGTTTTGTTTTATCTTGCTCAGCATGACTTTTGCTGCAATCAAATAAATTGATAATGAAAAGGGGGAGATTTTTTGGAGTTTTTTTTGCAGTGTATCACTCAAGAAAGTGTAACCACACAGGGATACTATTATTTTATCATATCTGTGTTTATTGTATTGTTTATTTTTTGATTAAAGCAAGGTTTCATGAGGTCCTCCTTCAAAGAAGCCATTCTCTTTTCAGCAGTCTCCTACATGTACAGACGCTTAAAAATAGTAAGGATGATCCTTGTTACTTGCAGTTTTTGTTTGTCAGCCCAGAGCATGTCCCCCTGCAGCTGGAAGAAGATGGGGGACTCAGGATAGTTCTGTTAGTCTGTCATACACTCAGCAGTGAAATATAAAAAACACATGGAATTCCTTCACCTGTAGCATAGGTGAGTTAAGAAATATTCTTCAGTATTTCGTGGAGAGGAGAGTGGCCATGCACTGCTTACAATACCAGCTATGCAGAAGTGGCAAACTGCTGCTCTTGGTTGTTTTTATCCGAGACTTACTTCTGGTAAACACTATTTGCCACTACTCGAGGCCTGCAGTTTTCCTAAGTACAGTATTTAAAATATCTATTCTTACAGCAGAACTTGAAATTTTAATTTTATCCTGCAGGAGTCAGATAATCATGAAAGGTAGTTCTTACATCTAATCACTCCAACTTGCTGCCCTAAGTATGCTCGTTTCTTTTCTGCCAAAAAAACCTGTTCCGTTTTTTTCTTTTTCCATATAACCATCATCTCTGTCCTTTGGACGGATTATTCTTGGATAAAAACCTCTCATACATACTAGTTAACCTGAACAATGCAATAATATTTCTGATTTCACAAGTCTTTCAGGATAAAGTAATTGAAAGCAGTGTCACAACATTTGTCATAGAAGGACAAGGGAAAATAAAAGTAACTGTAAATCATGAGGGTGCGCTTGTATGAATTGTTTTTAAATTTATATGTATTTCTTTCTGGTTTTGGACATGAAAGATTCTGAGAATTTATTCTGAAGTGAAAATGATACCAGCAGTGACCTCCATTTCTATTAACGAGACCAGTCTGGTTTAGTGACACAGTTCTGGTTGCATTGTTCTGGCCTGCCTGTAATTAATGCACACTTAAAAATGTGCATGTATATATGTAATTTTGATTAGCCATAAGAATTTTCTACGTTGTCTGTTGTTGTAAGGAACATTAACAAAGAGAAATCCTATGTAAATTCCAGTTTTTGTCTTGTACATTGAAAATATCACAAACCCATTACATTTATTTTTTTTAAGCAGTCATCAGCACTGTCTCATTAGCTAGCATTATTCTTTATATTCACCCACAACAGGAATACATTTACCTTGTGCTCATTCTTTCCAGAGAGTAGCGACTGCCAGTAAATTTGCTGCTAGACTCTAGTTACTCTTCCTTTAGTGTTTGTGTGGTTAATTTTGTACCATAATAATGGAGTTTTGCAGAGTAAGTATTTACAAGTTTGCTTTAGCAATCTCCACTGCATAGAATCACATAAATATGTTCCAGATTCAGCAGGAGGTGAGACAAGGTCATTTTAGTGATTCTCAGATGCCATAGTTGCATTGGTTTAATTGCATTTAAGAAAAGTGGCTATGTGAGAGGCTCTGTAAACTACTAAATGTAGTGGAATATTTTTGGGGGGGATTCGGAATGAGTGAAGGAAGAGGAAGAAAAAGCAAAGTGTTCGAAAAGAGTTAGAATGTTTCAAATGATAGCCCACTCCATTGTATCAAGTGCAGTCTTGCAAGACTTTATGTACAGTGCTGTAAAAACTAAAATACATTTGAAAATATTTATTCATGATAAATTTTAAATAGTCAATATTTATAAAGAAATAGTAATGATAAATTCACAGGTTTTTATGATTATACATTTTAAGTTGGCCAAAGAGAAACATGACCGTACTTCCAAAGCTAATGCCTTAGAGTGAATATCCTTTAGTGGAAGAGGTGTTATTCAAAGTAAGCAACCCGTTGACAGTTTTCCTATTTGTGGTAATGTGTTCAATATTTATGCAGTATTTAGCAAGCAAATAAATGTTCAATAGAAGGTTTACTCATTCAATATTTCTTACAATGCATTAAAAAGAAAATCAGTATCTGTGTGGAAGGATGAAGCAACCTGAAATAAGAATTTTCTACGTTATAGTCGAATATTATAATGATTATAGAATAGCTCAATAGAATGCTAACCAAGAGAGCTTAAAGGAAAGAAAAGGGAAAGAAAAAGATGCAATCTTTTGCAGCACAGTGCAGTACCTTAGTATTTCATTAAAAAAACTGAATAAAATCTTGTAAGACTTGATGAATCAACATTTGGGTATTCTGGCTTGGATACACCCATGGGAAAAACCACAGCTCTCTCTGTGCTCTCCCATTGGAAGAAAAGGAGGCAATGACAATATATATTCTTGTAAGCAAGGGCTATACAGCTAGGTGAAGTGAAAATTCGCTAGATCTGTAAGATGAACAGCCCTAGAAAGCAGTGACTTTCAAAGGAGCTTTTTACATTACAGTGGATAAACCTCTGGATGCACAGGATCTTTGAATGAAAGGTAGCTGTTAGTGTAACTAATCAGGCAATATGATTCCTTGCTATTCAGTAGGGAAACAGAAGAAGAGCCAACATTACTGTCAGTGGATGTGATGATAGCACATCCATTGATGCATTGTGCTTGGTTCTTACGTCTGTATTTCAAAAAACTATTGAGAAAGTAACTGGATTTTGGGAAAAATATGAATGAGAGTGACCTGAGTGCTGGAATCCATGTGGTTTAAAAACCTGTGGTATGTAATTCACCCAAGATCAGTAATACAGTAACTTTTTCAAGGCCAGGAAATACTCAGAGGGCAAAATAATCTGAGAGATGGCTATTTAATCTGTCATAAAGAAACTGGAAGATGAAGCTAGATGCATTCAGATGAGAAATAAAACAGTTTTAGCAGTGAAAGTATTAAGACATTGGAATAAATTCTTGGGAGTATGGTGGTTTTCTTCAATAGTTTTAGGTCTAACCTGGATATCTATTTTGACCAAAACTTGTGGGGTTGAGGCAGGATTTAGTGCATTGCATTTTTCAGCCTGTATTATATGGAAGATCAGTTTAAATAAAGAACGCGTGCAAAAGATTTATCTTCCTAACAGCCCTCTCTACATGTTTATCAGCTTTGTCTTTTCGCTTTACAGATAAAACAATAAGTAGGTCCTCCAATGTGAGAGCAGTTTTTCCGAAGATGTTTCTTCTAGCAGATCTCTGGCTAACTACATGTAAATATGCTTTGAAGTTTCATTACTTTGAAATTTTTCCAAGCACCTTCACTAGTTTTTGATGGCTCTTTTCCCACTAAAGCAAAAATCCACACTGAGATCAACTACTTTTGTGACCCCTTTCAGCTAACTAAAGTAATATTTCATCCAGACTGATGAATGTTCAAGAACCGAATATATTCTTTTTCTTACACTCTTCCCTGTTGTTGTTACTAGAGTCTGAAAAAGCTTCCAGATGTTTTTCAAACTTGCAATCAAAAATTTTGTAAGAGTGATGTTTATGCACACTCTTTATGTAGTTAACACTACATAAATGCTGAGTAATAATTATAGCTGCCAGTCAAGATGATTTTGTTCCATTCAGAAGCTCAAACTCATTTAATGGTGGCTTATATTTGCTTTGACTGGCTGTAATGAATAGCCTCTGAGTATCACAGCCTAACATAAAATAAAAGGATGTCTTTTCTGAATTCCAGCAAGGTAACATCTCAAATAATTTTTTCTTTCATTTCAGAAATCTGCTTTTCTGTGCAAATTCTCTTTTGAGTTCTCTGTCTATAATTGCTTGGTTCCATGAACAAGAAATCTTATACCATTTTGATGAGTGGCATTCTGAAAGGATGTGCTATGTGGGAGTCAGATTCTTGGGCTAAGCTAAAGGGACTGTTCTGTGAAAGGTCTACCACCTTTGCATGAAAAATAAATGAACTGTGAAACAATGCTTTAAAAACTAAATAATGATTGTCATTTAAAATTTTGTACCAGAAAACAGTTACTGTTAAAATACTTCAGAGTTTATTTGTGGTGCTGTCAAGCTCATTCATCTTAGTCTCTCAATTTATAATGAAATTACCTGCTTATCTTTGTAAAATGTAACCAGAATGAATCTTTGTTAAATGAACCCATATGATTTAAACCATCAATTTACACAGTTTGCCTGGTTTCCCTCATGCTGCTTTAAATGTATTCAACCTTTAAATGAGAAATAGGCCTGGATCTGTAGTCTTGTACTTCAACAATTTTAATCTTACTTTGACTGGAGTAAATGGAGAATAGCATAATTTGTACTGCTGGTTATTGTGCTGCTAACAGCTACAGAAATACAGTAAATGTGTCCCAAAGATAAACCAAGCAAAGCAACTTCTTTGTATATTGTGAAAATGATAATGAAGGAACCTATCTGCTCTTGTCTTGGCCTTCTGTGATCTCATCCCTTGTGAAAGGAAAGCAGGACTATCTGAGGGGCAGTCATGGATACTTAAGCATACCTGGCATTTATGGTCAATATATCTCTTAGTAAAAATATGATCAAAAGATCTAGAGTATCAACCCAGTTTTTAGAGGAGGCAACAGTTTTTAAATGCTGAGTTATTGTGGGTGTGTGTTACATTTTCTAGGGAAAAAAGACCCAAATCAAACATCTCAAAATGTTCCTTTTTTTTAATGGACTGGTTGATAAAAACAAGAGATGTCTGTTTTCAAGTTGCTGTTATTTTTGGACAGTCTCATTTTCTCTCTTCTGGCTCCTTGCATGTAATTATGATACAGTTCTGCTCCCTTTGGAATTTATGGCAGCATTCCCACTGACAGCAGTGGTTTGAAGGTATATTTGGCTCTGGACATTTTAATTCTGATGTCCTGAGAAAATTTCAATACACATAATGATGTTCTGGCAAGCTGAATTCTACCTTTATTAATTTGCATTTGCACAGAACCTAAAAATTCTACTCAGTCATGATGCCAAGAACTCTGCCCGCATCAAACAATTGTATGTGCCCATTGCTCTGGAATTATTGTGCCTGTAAAATGGACACATGGAAGAGGGAATTCACTTTTTGCTTAGCGGATGAATGGGATTCTAACTCCAAGTAATCTTTCACAGAAAGCCATGGAAGCACACTTTCAGATGTTGTCTGTATTGTGCTAAATGTGCTGTAGAGCTACCTGTGGTAACCACTAATTTAGCAGTCTGGTTTCCATGCTCACAAAATGTCAATGTTTATCAATACTTTACCTAAAAAATACCAACAAACAAGCAAAAAACCCCCACCAAACTAGAACATGAGACACGCTGTCAAGGTTTTAGTTCAATAACTGGGCAGAAACACCAAAATATGTAATAGTTTCACGTTCACCAATTTCTGGTTCGTTTCCCAGCCAATGCACCAATTAATGTGGGGGTTTAGTGTTTGCAACTTATATATGCCTAGGAGAATTAAAAAAAAAACCAAAACAGGCTTACCTTAAAATTACAAAAGATAATTTATTTACACACATTAAGAAGAAAAGAAGAAAAAAACCCCTAAATGAACAACAAATGAAACTTTTTGACCATCCTTCTCTCCCCTCACAAGTATTCACTTTCCTACACACAACTTGAAAGAGACAAAACCTGTAACTTCAGTCAGTTTTACCATTCAAAAAATAATCTTCTATTAGTTCTTTAGGAAAGGAGTCTTTGAGTCCCATGGAGACA